>JARYHS010008074.1:105102352-105198334 GCA_031002005.1 Vandiemenella viatica | reverse complement strand
TTCCCAGAAAATTAAATGGTGCGGAATATTAACACCTTAATTTTGTTTTCATCATACCATATTTAGAAGGTAAGCTAAACTTGAACGCAGTAGCAACAGTTTTAGTAGTAATAATAATCATTAAGAACAGTAAATAAATAAAAAAATCCGTCTGCAATGTGAATTAGCGGTTCCACATTTTAAATCTGGAAGATGGAAGTAGTAAAACTATCATCTCTCTCTTTGTTTCTAACTAACACTGATACTTCTATAAAATTTTCTGTCAAGCTTTATTTCCTGCCGTCCAAGCCCGATGGGTTATAGGTAACACTGTTGCCTGGCATTCGGGAGGACGCGAATTCAAACCCCGTCGGGGATCCAGTTTCAGTATTCCATGATTTTCGTAAATCTCTCCAGCTGAACTCCAGAAAAGTTCCTTCAAAAAGCGGTGGCTGAAATTCTTACCCGATCCTAGTTTCCAATACTATCAGGATTCATATCACATTGCCGCCGAAGATATGACGAAGACAAAAAAAAAAATAAAAAATTACGTGGTGGGTATGTGGTATCCGGCTTTCGGGAGGTCGTGGGTTCGAATACCCATCTAGCCATCCAGGTAAACGTTTTAGATGGTTTCCCCAAATCACTCCAGGCGAATGCCGGGATTGTTCCTTCAAAAGGCCATGGACGAATTCCTCCCCATTACTTGTCCCCAGTCCTTTCCTGCCTCTAATGACCTCGATTAGATGTAAAGCTAGAAGCAAAACATAATTGCTCAAATAAAAATAATTACATCTCTGTGGTGTGTTTTAGACCTTTTCCTTGTTGGATTTATCTTATTCAACGGCCGAACATGGTAGCGAAGGGACTAGAGTGCTATTTCCACATGTGGAGAGTCTCTAGTTCGGTGTTGTTTTAGGGCTGGTCGACGTGGAAATCATTATAGAGAGAAAAGGACTTGGGGCATGTTTCGGGAAGGAATTCAGCCTTGGCCATACCAGAGAATCATCCCAACACTCACGGAGTGATTTCGATTAATCATGCAATACCGAAATACGGATGGATACACGAAGATTTCAACCCCTGTCCTTCCGGATGGGATGGCTTGGGCGTTACAGGGACTCTCGGTCACTGGTGCGATTCCGGCCAGAGGCATGGGTGTTAAAGTAGGTATTGTGGTATGTCTTGTATCGTCTTTCAATTGTATGAGCAAAAAGCATTTGGAAATACATCAGTACACAGGATAAACACACAAAACGGTTTAGCTGGATGAATGGCTATCGGGAGGAATGCCATTAAAAATTTAAAGACAATTTTATTGAACCAAAAGGCAATTGGCTGCCTTCAAAAATATCTCACAGGTCCACCTCATCTCACAAAAAAATATTCCTTATTTGGTGCCAACTAGTAACATGGCTGAGTTCTAAACACGTATTAGGATAAAAAATTTGGAAAGTAGGCGTACTATAGTGAATCTGTTTAGTGCACACGGGAGGGGTATTTAATTTCAGTTGAGTGTATAGGATTTAATCTCTTTAACATTATGCGTGGTTATTTCGTAAGAAGAAGATCTTCCTGCTGGCTCAGTTCAGACGCAAGGAGGAAGTAACCGTCCGACAAACGTTTCGAGGAAGTGTTTATTTACCAGTGGCTCTGAGGAAGTGAAGAACACTTGTTCAGTAGAATTAGCTCTAATAAAATTTGTGAATATGACCATCCGTACACGAAATATGCCCATTTTCGAATTACGAGCACCTACAAATACAGTGACAGTCATTTGCCGAAAGTAACAGAAACAACTTCAAATAACATATTAAAGTTACTTCATCATAATTAGAAGACCGATGAAAATGTTGAAAAATAACATTGAACTAATATGTATAGGTCATTAAAAATTTCTGAAAATTACTTCTCGAGGATTTTAACTTCAGCATACCCTCATTGCGTCTTGTAATGTTCTACTTGCACTATTTGATTACAAAATTAATTGATCAATATTCCGTGATAATGGAGCTATTTAAAAGAAGAAGGGAAAAAAACTGGAAGTGCACGTGTGCACGTTATTGAAAATTGACATGCCTCCATCTACTGATGTAAATATTTTATGACCTTCCGTGCCTTTGACCATTTAACCTGCTGACTATTGTGTCAGCCTTTGTTGAGGTAATGTGGAACTCTATTGTGAAGTCAACACAAGACGAACACTACACTCATTCAAAAGCAACCATATGCGCAGAAGAACTCGAATCAGTGACCTTTATTATTATTAATAAATTTCTCTCGGGCTTCCAGCCGTGTTAAGATGTTACATTTGTGGGACGTTTCGAAGGCGTCCAACTCTGCCTTCATTCTCAACCAAATATCAATCATTAAGGCAGAGTTGGACGCCTTCGAAACGTCCCAAAAATGTAACATCTTAACACGGCTGGAAGCCCGAGAGAAATTTATTAATATACAACGCCGTGAAAGATTACGATCTTACTTTATTATTATTACTCCGCGATTCACTAAAAGTGTGTGGTGGAGGGTGTATTGCTCCTATCCGAAAGGGTAATGGTTTGGAAGGGATATACGGGATATGGCAGGAGGCCTTTACAATGCGATGACAGTGTTCTAGCCCCTACACTGCTAGCGCCAGCTTAAGTATCTTGGTCGGGACTCTTGCGAAGGAATTTGTGAATGTGTCTGCGGTCGTGGTTTGCCAACACGGAAGACAATTCCGTAGGCCCACAGAACAAGGAAATTATCAGACATTTCAGGCATGAGATTTTCCTCATCCTCGTTCAACTAACTTGCTTATATTGCTACCTGAGGCTCACACAGATAACAGACGAAAGAATTATACAGGTTTAGAACCGTATATCCTCGAGGAACTTTCTGAACTTTTTTAAATTTGTTTCCAGCTTGACATCTCGACTTTGAGGTCATGGGAGACGGGAATATGGACTTTTTGGTGAACTATACCGACGTTCGCTTACAGTGATTTGGAAAAACTGCAGAAAATCCAAATCTGGATGGCCAGAAGCGGATTTGAACCCGCATCCTCTCGAATGCCAGGCCAGAACATTATCGCTCGTCCACTACGCTCAGATTTTTTAATTGACCGTAACATATAGATATATAGGAACAATAATTATAGACTGACTCGGCCATGAATCATTTTAATATATCTATTTTTGCAGCCTAGTAGTAGACGAAAAAATATTAGATCAACTAAAGATGCCAGATCTTAATCACTTCGTTTATCACGAACCCGGAAACAACCATAATACACCCTTTTATAACCACATATGTAACGTTTCAATTAGTTTTTCGAAGATAACATCATTTTACTTTTACATATCCAGCGTATTCCAGTTTGAAAAGCAATCATCCTTTTCCTTCAGAATGCAGGCATAAGAATTTTAAAAAAAGCTCCACTGCATATGGAATTAGCCAACGTCATTAACTGTAAGACTGACAGCAGTCTTTTTCCAAGACCATTCTTGCTTGTAGAAAATGCCATGGTGGCTCCCGAAGTGAGAAGAATTATTGCGCCGGTTCAAATTCCTGTCGGCTATCAAATTTCGTTTTTTCCATGTTTTCTCAAAACCTTTGCAGATTAATGCCAGGATGATTCCTCTGGAAGGCATTGATCAACTTGTTTCATGTTCTTTGTTCACAGTTCTCTCCTATATTTATTTACCTCGACAGTAACGAGGCGTTTAGCCCTAATTATTAAAAATGTTTAATGTATATAAAAGAAGAACTGATGTGCAGTTTTCAGACTGAAATTTTAATTCCAAAATACTGTAAAATAGAAATTTCAAATATACACAAGTTATATATATATATATTTCTGTATTGACAGGTATTTGACGCATATATTATCACAGCAATATCTGAAAACTTATTTCGGATATTTTTTAAAATATTATCTTTTCTTAGGCAGGATTAGGGGTAGTAAATGATTCTTGTTTAATTTTTCTGCAGCGCGTCACAGCGCCTAGTATTTAAAAGTTATTCACACATCGATACGAGATAATTCTTTGCAGTTATCATTTTGTAAACGAATCTAATCCAGCAGTATTCTTGTCAAACTTTTACAATTACAAAATTTTATTTTGATACTGCTTTGTCTAGGCTCTAATGAAGGAAAATGTAGTTTTATCTCGATGGCAGATGATGATTCCGAAGTCACAATACAAGGAAATATGCATCGTTTCCTGCCAGAAGACTTAAATTTTTTTTTTAAATTTATTTTTGGTTTCTGGTCAATCGACCATTTCACCAACCTTTATTGTACATTTGTTCTTATACATTGATTTACCAAAAATTGATTCTCTTAGGTAGTGTGTTTACCTTATTTTACAATTTATCAATTTACAATATTGTCGCCTTTTTCTTGCTTTACAGACTTGATTTTCTCCAGTAGCTTTCTTCGTTGAGAGTTGATCTTCATGTGTTTGTGTATCCGTTTGTAGGTCTCTAGTAGAGTGGTGTTTCTTTCATATTTTTTTGTTTCTTCTCTCTTTTGTCTTCTCCGGCAGTTGGTTTTGTCTTCTGTGAGCCTGTGGTGTCGTGTTGACTATATCGTTATTTGTGCGTCTTGTAAGAATCTTGCTAGTGTCTGGTATATCTTGATTTGGTTTGTAGACAGCAGGCATTGTCTCGATGTAGGGAGGGGTACTTGCATCGCTGCTAATTTGCTAATTAGGGTGGCGCGTGGGAGATTATGTTTGCTGCATTTGAAAATAATATGGTTGAGGTCAGAGATTTCCTCCCCGTCTGCTTCGCATCGTGGAGAGTCCAATACTTTTATCCTATGTAGGTGGCTGGGGAAGGCTCCGTGGCCTAACCTCATTCGTATTAATGATGTTGTGAGATGCCTTTTGGATTTAAAGTTCTGGAACCACGTGTTCTTCATGACTGTCTGTTGGATTGTGGCGTAGTGAGAGCCCTTGTGCAGTGACGATGTTTTCCAGTAGTCTTGTAGATCTTCGTAGGCTTTCTGCTTGACGCGGGGGAGGAAGTCCGTGTAAGGAAGCGGAAGTGCCAGCATCATCCCCTCCTTGGCTCCCTGTTTGGCTAAGGCGTCCGCTCGTTCGTTATACAGTAGTCCTGCGTGTCCTTTGATCCACATATACTTTATTTCTGGGGTTTGTGAAGACAATGTCATTTCAATTAAGTCCATTACATATTTGTTACTATTAAGGTTCCACTGTGGGTTTTGTAATCTTTGTATGGTGCTTCTGGAGTCGGAGAGGATTAATATTTTTTAAACTTTTGTTCCATTCCGTATTTTAAGGCTTCTTTAATGGTGATGATTTCGGCAGGGAAGAGCGATGCTGGCTTCTTGGTTGGTACTGGGGCAGTAGTACGCGCTGCCAACTTGATGTTTGGTCTTGGACCCGTCGGTATAGATTTGTGTGTAGCCCGGCCAGGTCATTGATAGAAGCATCGACGCTGCTTGATGGTTAAGGTCAGGGGGAAGTATATAAGTGCTGAGAGTTGGAATGGAGCATTCGAACGATTTCGTGAATATAGGTAGAGCTGATTCTTTCGTTATGAGAGGTTCTATGAATCTGAGTTTGTATTGGCTGTAAACTAGAAGCGGGCATCGTGGGGGTCTTTTCCCTTCAAACGGCCCCATTATATTACTTAAGGTTTGAAGTTTCAATCGTAAGATGTGGTGGGAATAAGAGTAACGTTGGAGAAGATATTTGTCTGCCCGGAGCTGGCGTTGAAGATCTAGAGGAAATTCAGCAGTCTCGATCAATAGAGCGTTTGTAGGGGTTGTTCTCATTGCTCCGACGCAGATGCGGAGTGCTCGGAATTGTATCTGGTCTAGCTTGCGTAGAGTTTGCTGAGAGGCGTTGCCGTAGACGATGCTGCCATATTCGAGATGAGGTCTTATTAGTGATCTGTAGAGCTGTAGACAGGTGGCCGGGTCTGCTCCCCACCATGTATGTGCGACTGAGCGCAGTATGTTGAGTGCACCGCTGGTTCTAGTTGTTATGTGTTCTACCTGGGGTTTCCAGGAGAGCCTGCTGTCTAATGTTAATCCGAGAAATTTGACTGTTGCGCGGACGGGGAAGGTGCATTGTCCCAGTTTAATTTGTTCTTGCAGGAGAGGATTTTTCCTACGAGTGAACAGTACTGCCGTTGATTTTTGAGGAGCTAAATGTAGGCCATGTTGGTGTAACCATGTTGTGAGTTTTTCCACGGCTTCCGAGATCCATCTGCGAATCAACTCGAACCATGTGGCGTATATATAGATGCATAAGTCATCAGCGAATTGTAAGGTCTTGATGTGGGGTCCTAAGATGTTCTCCAGATCGCAGGTGTATATGATGTATAGTAGGGGGCTAAGTATTGAGCCTTGAGGGATACCTCGGTTGACGAGATATGGCCCTACTAGTGCGTTGTTCTTTTCTCGGAGGTATATTGTGCGCTGGTAGAAAGCTAAATAAATACCGTTAAGGACAAAAGTCGGGATGCCCTTTGCTTGAAGTTTTCTCACGAGGAGAGAAAGCTGGACGTTATCGTATGCGCTTGAGATGTCTAGGAATAGACCCATTAAAAATCCTTGGTTCTTGAATGTTCGTTCAATGTCTGAGGTAAGGATGGTCAGGTTGTCTATGGTGCTGCGTCCTTTCCGGAATCCGAATTGAGATGTGGGGAGTTGATTGGAATGTTCTAACCACCATTCTATACGGTTTTTCCAAAGTCGTTCGGTGGTTTTGAAGACGCATAATAACAGGGCAATTGGACGGTATGATTTTGGAAGTTTTGGGTCTTTTCCAGGTTTTAAAATTGGAACTGTTATTTGCGTTGACCATGCTTCCGGTAGTTTATTTGATGACCATAGTTTTTGGATAAGTTGTAATAAATGTATTTTTGCTTTTGGGGGGAGTTGTCGAATCATAGCGTAATGTATATGATCGTATCCGGGAGCGGAGTCGCTGGATGCAGTGAGTGCTTTATCTAGTTCCGCTAGAGAGAAGGGTTTTTCAAATCCTTTGTATGTGTTAACTTGTTCTTCTGAATTGATGATTGTCTCGAAGGGAGGGAGGGAGACGATTGGCGGCGCTAATATCGCGGCGATTTCCTCGGCTTTGCATGTAATTGTTGCAGTGGGAGACGGTTTCTTCTTCATTCTTCGTATCATTGTCCATATTTCTTTCGGTGGCGTGTCCTTCGAGATTCTGTTGCAATAGGTTTTCCAACTGTTTAGTTTCTGTTGTTTGAGGAAGCGTTTAACCTGAGCGTTTAGTCTTTTATATTCGTTGTAGGTCTCCCAGGAGGGTTGTTGTTTGTACATTTTAACTGCTAATTTTCTTTTAGCTATCATTTTGGAACATTCCGGGGTCCACCACGGACAGGCGATTGAAGCCTTCCTAGTACAGTAATACCCCGCTTTACGCGACTCCGTTATGCGCGGTTTCGCTTTAGCGCGAATTTCAAATTTCGCGTTAAAATGCCTCGTTTTACGCGAATTGCTTACTTAAGATTATGTATGTACATAATGTAGTCATTGGCTTCTCTTTGGTCGCGGGAATCCCCGCTTTCTCCGACCACTCTGATCGAAGAATTGGGGATTCCCCATCCTACGACTTTGTTCTATAAGGATTCCCTCGTTTGTTTCATTTGTTCCATATGTTTATCTCGGCTGGAAGTCGTGTTTTAACGTTTGGTGGAGATACGTACATAATTTAACGCTATGTTAAAAATGCCGCCTATGAAGAAAAAAGAGCGTAAAAGGGTAACTTTGTAATTGAAGATGAAGGTGATGAGAGGCAAAGCAACAATCATTGGCAGAGATTTTGGTCTGTCAGAATCGACAGTGAGAACGATTTTTAAAAATGGGGAAAAAATTAAACTTTCCAACGAAAGTTCAACACCTATAAGTGCAACAAAACTTTCTCGTTCGAGATCTTCTATCCTAGAAAGAATGGAGAAATTGCTAGCAGTCTGGATCGAAGATTTAAATAAGAAGAACACACCACTGAGTCAAGATCTCAGTATGACATAGCAAAATCTTTGTATGATATGTCAAAGACAGAAGAAGGTGAAGGAAGTTCCACTCCGACTTTTGCTGCCAGCAGAGGCTGGTTTCATCGGTTCAAGCAGCGTTCCAATCTTCACAATATCCAGATAACAGGTGAGGCCGCCAGCGCGGACACTCAAGTTGCAGCTGAGTTTCCAAACAAGTTTCAAGATTTCGTAACACGAGAAAAAATTCCTGCTTGTCTCATCTTCAATGTTGATGAGACCGGGCTTTACTGGAAAAAAATGCTATCTCGAACATTCATTTCTAAAGAAGAACGTCAAGCCAGCGGTTTCAAAGCTGCGAAAGATCGACTAACACTTCTGCTGGGTGGTAATGCCACTGGTGATTTCAAACTGAAACCTTTACTAGTTTACCATTCAGAAACACCCCGTGCAATGCGAGGTACAGACAAGACAAGCCTACCAGTCGTGTGGCGGTCCAACAGAAAGGCGTGGGTTACACGGGAAGTTTTTCAAGATTGGATTTCTAATAGTTTTTGCCCGTCAGTCAAATCCTACTGTGACAGAAATGGGCTTGAACGTAGAGTTATATTACTCTTAGACAATGCCCCAGGACATCCAACCTCACTTGATACGCCGAGAGATTTAAAAGTGTACGTGAAGTTACTTCCACCAAACACTACGTCAATATTACAACCTATGGACCAGGGAGCAATAGCAAACTTCAAAGCTTATTACCATCGCCACACTTTTAGCCAGCTAATTCATGAAACCGACGGGGAAGGAAGACAGTCTATGCGAGAGTGGTGGAAGTCATACAACATCATGAAGGCTATTCGCAACATAGACGAGTCTTGGAACGAAATTAAAAAGAGTTGTATGAACGGGGTGTGGCGGCGTAATCTTTGGCCAGATGTAGTGGAAGAACCTAGAAGAATTGTCCAAATGCACAGCCAAGTGCTTGAAGATATTGCTGCAATGGTTGAGGGGTCTGAACTTGAAGATGTCGTGGTAGAAGATCTTGAAGAACTTGTAGCATCTCATGACGAATCTCTCAGCAATGAAGATCTGGTCGAGTTACAGAATAATACCATAAACGATGAGGAAGAACAAGTAGAAGAGAGAGTTTTATCTTCAAGCGGAATTCAAAGTGCTCTTTCAAAAATTTATTCAGGTTTGGACATATTGCAGAGCATCGTGTTTTGACCGTGTGTCAAACAATTAAAAACAGCGTTATGTGTTATGAACGTATTTTACAAGAACGTAAAACAAATGCTACTCAAAAGACAATAGATGTATTTTTCCGTAAAAAAAACCATGCAATACTGCATAAAGTGTTATTAGAATTAAAGTGATTGATTCAAATGATTTGTATGTTTTTGCATTAACTTTTGACTATGTTTAATCGTAAACCCCGATATACGCGAATTTCACTTAACGCGATTTTTTGTGGAACGTATCCCTCGCGTAAAGCGGGGTATTACTGTATATATGCGACGTTCTGGGATAGTTATAGTTGCGGCGCAGTTAATTAGGGAAATAGAGGAGTCATAATTTTCAATTGGAGAAGCGTTTTGTGTGCACATGTGGAGTTGAGCGTCTATGATTTGGGCATAACGGCACCAGTTGGCTTTGCTGATGTTCCATTTGCTGGATGGGTAGATTAGTTTTGGTCCTCTTGCAGTGAGATGTGAGATGGTGATGGCATGATGGTCTGATCCGAGGATATATGGGATGGTGCTCCATTGGAAGTCTGTGGATATGTGGGGTGATACCAACGTCAAGTCCACAGCTGATGGTCGAAGGCCTGGTCTTAAAATTTGGGTTGGGGTGCCGTCATTTAGGGGGATCAAGTTGTATTCGTCTAATAGTTCTTTAATTTCTTTTCCCGATTGGTCTTCGTATTTGCATCCCCACATGGTACTGTGGGCATTGAAGTCTCCGCAGAGCATGTATGGAGGTTCAAGCTGTTTGAAAAGATTATGCCATTCATGTGGCGCTATTTTGCTTCTTGGTGGTCGGTATAGTGAGATTATTGTGAGTTTATACTCTGGGAGCGCCACCTGCACTGCTACAGCCTCTAGGTACGGGACGTTGGTTAGGTCTAGGTCTAGCGCTGTGAAGTCTAGGGTGGTTTTGATTAGGAGGGCCACTCCGCCATAGCCGTCTGTTCGATCTTTTTGTATGACCGAATAGCCCCGAAAGTATGCTGGTTTGCTGAGCCAGGTTTCACTGAGTACGGCTACTGATATTTGCTGGGTGGCTAGTTCTTTTTGTAGGGTTTCTTTATTTGCCGAAACAGATCGGATGTTCCACTGAAGAATTTTAAATACCTCCATTTACTGAAAAGAGATTTGCTATTAATTGGCGAATTGCCCCAGTTGAGAGTGTTTGGCCAGGAGAGTTGAGTGCTTCTGTTATAATGTGTACTATTAGCTGGAGGAGCTGGTCGATTAAGGTGTCATGGCTTGGGGTGGGAGATACGTTGTGATACTGAGGTGGATAGGGATTCTGGATCGGTGGAAGAATCTGACCTTGAGTTATAATATTTGATATTTGTTGGTGAGGGGGGGGGAGGCGGTAGATGTTTTATCGCCGCCGTTGGATTGGTCGATATTCTGTCGGCCGAAGGTTGCTTAGGTTGGGGGGGTGGATGTGGCTTTGGGGGGCGGGTGGGATGTGGGGGGGGGTTATGGATAGGTATGGGGTAGCCTGACTTTGTTGATCAGCTGCTTGCATCGTAAGATTTCTATTTTGAGGTGGGCTGGGTAGCCACGTGGTCTTCTGAGTGAGGGGCGGGAATTCCTCCTCCCTCTGTAGTGTTGGGTTGGATATAACTTTCTGCGCGTAACTATGGATTGTTGGGTGATGGATGTCTGCGTTCCCAAGGCGTTGTAGGCTTCGTTGTATTTTACTTGTTTTTGGTGCTGGAACGCTGGACATAGTTTGTCCGAAGCGAAGTGTGGTCCTTGACAATTAACGCATCTGGGTGCCAAATTTTCATTACACAGTTCTATAGAGTGGGGCCCTCCGCACCTGTTGCATCTTACGGAGCTGCGGCAGTTCTGAAAGCGGTGTCCGAATCGCCAACATTTTTTACATATAATTGTTTGAGATATATAAGGCTCCACTGGACAGCGCGTTCCTAGAATGTACACGTATTTGGGTAAACATTGAGCTCTGAAGGAAAGTTGACAGACGAGAATGGGGCGACGTTCGCCATCTTCCTGGTTGTTTGCTTTCCTGGTGAAGCGCTTGACTGCTACTACTGGGTAGTCGGACTCTATTTCTTCCATAATTTCCCTTTCGTTGAGTGTGTTGTCTACATTTCTAATAATTCCGAACTTGTGGATAAGAAAATTAGGGATATACGCCTCGAGGTTCTTGGTTGTCAGTACTGGTAATTGCACTAATGTGTTAGCTGCTGCGGCGGTTTTCGTTTCTATTCGGATTCTATTACGTCCAAGTGTGCTAATATTTATTATATTATCTTTAATCTGAGGATTATGTTGGAAAAGAATTTTTCCGATGGCCATCGGATGCAACATCCCGACATTTTTGTCCATACTTTCAATAAACACATAAAACGGACCTACATCTGCTCCGTAGTATCTATTGTTTTTGCTTGGCTGTTTCTGGGTTTCTGTTTGTAGCGGCCTATCATTAGGTTGGTTAAGCTGTCTACTTTCAAGGGTACAATTTTGATTTAGTGCAGTTTCTTTTGCCCGAACGTTGCTTGTCATTTCGGTACATAGTCGTTTACTAGGTACGTCACTGTTATCTGGGATATTTAACCGCACTTCTACTGTAGGTTGGGGCGCTAGTGCTGCGGCTGTACCTGGTACGATGTGATGCTTCCGTAGGTTCTGCTGGTCTGGTGATTCGTTTACGGCTGCTGTTGTATATTCCATCGACTCGTTCCCATCGGGGAGGGGGCCTCGCAGCTGTTGCTCTTGTGTCGTATCTGGTGTTGTGGCAGGTAACATCAGGTATTCATCTTGGTTGTAGCAGGTGGTTAGGGCTTGCTGGATGGATTGCCCCGTGTCCGGGACTAAATCCATTTGTACTTCTTCTTCTTGCGTTGCTTCTTCTTACACTGATCACTATTATAACTTCACTTTAGGTATCACGCTGTGTTACACACCGGCGCACTCGACGGTACGTGGATAGCGCTGTTTGTTACACTGTCGCTAGAGGTAGAGGAAGTTGTTTCCTCGGCTGCTCGAGTGGAACTGGATGTGCCAGAAGACTTCCTCATCGAATGTGCGAGTTATATTCAAACATTAGTATGCTTCAGTGCCAATCGCTACACCAGCCACATCTAGCAATTTGAGTGATCCGTCTACTGATTGTTAAATATTCTTTTTTGGAATAATATTTATAGTCCGACCAGTAAGCTTTGTGAGGGGGAGGGGAGGTAAAGTAAAACTGTGTAAATGGATAAGAAGATAAATACAGGAATGAGATGGCAGAATAGTGCAACATCTGTGTGGCTCACTTTTGGGAAGAAGCAAAAGAACACACAGTGTTAAAAGTTCCAATTACTCATAGGGCAAATTACGCGTAAATGATTGATTTTAGAAAGTCGTCGACATATATTCCGTCTTTCTTAGAATGTAGACCATTTCAGCCTATGCACTTTCTACTGGGTTCATGTCAACGTTTATGATTGGATGATCAGTTTCCTGCGTCCTTGGCTCCTCGAGAAACCATCAGGTGGACGAAATATTTGTCCTGCTGCGACATGTTATAGGGAACAGAGACCCAATTTTCAAAAATACGTCGGTCACAGATGACTATCCTGCAATCCCAACCTTTACAAATGACAATAATTCACCTCATCGCTGAATTATTTGTGACGCCTCGTAGACGAATATTCTATTGCAAACATCAATCCTTAATGTATCTTTAAACTGTAATGATCTATAAAAAAAAAAAGGAAGGTGCTACCAGGCCTATCCTGGCCAGAAGTTGTTTTGCGTGGAGTATTTGTGTAGGACTGTTCAATTAAATGACATTCCTTTCGATAACCAAATATACGGCATACCACGGTTTATTTGTTTATATTTCCAGAAACAAATCTAGCAGCCCTTTTTTGCACCCTCTCCTACTCCTGTATTTGATTCGTAAAATGAGGGTCCCATACTACACTACCATATTCGAGCAATGGTCTGACCAAAGTTTTGTAACCCAATTCCTTTACTTCTCTCGTACATCCCCTCATCACTCCCTCCAACAAGTGAAGAACTTTGAAACCTTTTCCTACCACCTGTCCAATGTGTCCTGCCCAGTTAAGCTTGTTATCAAAAGTAATGCCAAGATATTATCGCAGAATGCAATCAGTGACGGATATGATAAAGGAGCTGGAATGGGATTTATTGCAAGACAGGAGGAGGATGAGGAGGGTCATGGGAGTGTACAGGGCATATACTGGCGATGAGGCATGGAAAGATATTGCAATAGGTATTAAAAGTAGTGCATGGAAGGGAAAAGATGACCATGACCACAAGCTGGCACTCGATTTCAGGCACAAGGGTGTGGGAAGATTCTCTTTTTTAGGTAAGGGTGTCAGGGATTGGAATGAGTTACCAAAGGAAATGATGAATAATTTACCGAAAACTTTGAAAGAATTTAAAGATAAAATTTGTAGAGGGCAAATGTAGGTGGGTGCAGATAGGGGGAAGATGGGTGTGTAGGTAAATTGCCACCGGAGCCTGTGCTCCATTGCAATTAAATTAAATTAATGTTAAATTAAAAAAATTATTTGTTTATATTCATAATTCTAGTTATAAAACCATTTGAATATAGCTCTTCATGCAAAGTAATTATTACCCTCCTTCTCATATCACTCAAATTTCTAGATGTGGCTGGTGTAGCGATTGGCACTGAAGCATACTAATCTTTATATATAAAGATGAAAGTTGGTTTGTTTGTTTGTTTGTTGGTTTGTTAGTTTGTTTGTTCTTCATATAAATCCAAAGTTTTTATCCGTTCTCGATGAAACTTTGCACACTAATCCTTTGAAACAAGGAGAAAAATACTGTCTACATTTGGTTGAAAAATTATCTGTGTAAATAACACATTTGTCTCATAATTTCAAAATACGGCGGTAGACTGACACGTTGGATGTGGACGACTCCGTACCAAGTATCCACGTAGAGGCCTGGCAGCTGAGTGGCAAAAGCACTGGCTTACGAACGTCGTGATTTCCTGTTCAAATCTCCGTCGGAGATAAGGTTTTTAAAAATTGTTTTTCATCGTAAGAGTCACGCCTGGGTTGTAGGTTATTCGGATTGAATATTAAACCGTAGATTTTAGAAAGTTAGGGGTGCAATGCGAGGCAAATCGTAGGTATTCCTGCAATGTTGTAGGTGTATAGTTTTTTACGTTATAATGATCCCTCAGGTTTTGTTCACAGTCAGTGTGTAAGTGTGAACCACAGTAATCTTTATATATAAAGATTAATGTATGTTTGTTTGTTGGTTTGTTCGTTTGTTCTTCATACAAATCCACAGTTTTTATCCGTACTCGGATGAAACTTTGCACACTTAACCTTTGAAACAAGGAGAAAAATACTGTCTACATTTGGTTGAAAAATTATCTGTATAAATAACACATTATGTCTCATAACTTCGAAATACGGCGGTAGACAGACACGTTGGATGTGGACGACTCCGTACCGAGCTTCCCGTAGTGGCCTGGCAGCTGAGTGGCTAAAGCGCTGGCTTACGAACGTCGTGGTCTCCGGTTCAAATCTCCGTCGGGGATAAGATTTTTAAAAATTGTTTTTCATCGTAAGAGTCAGGCCTGGGCCGTAGGTTATTCGGATTGAATGTTAAACCGTAGATATTAGAAAGTTAGGGGTGCAATGCGAGGCAAATCGTAGGTAGTCTTGCAATGTTGTAGGTGTATACTTTTTTACGTTATAATGATCCCTCAGGTTTTGTTCGCAGTCAGTGTGTAAGTGTGAACCACAGTAATATTATTATAATTAGGGATGTAAGTCTCTGTCTTTTTGATACGTTATGACGACCAAATGGCTATATCGTTGTGATGGAATTTTATAAGGAAATCTGTATGAAGGGCACAGGATATTTTTTCCAGTATGATTAACAGTTGTAGTCACGAAATTTTGAGATCTTATCGAATAGTGACAGAAATATGTTGGAAATTAATTCTCTTCAAGAGGCAGGTTCGACGGTAGAATGATATAGTGATAGCTTTCCTGTCATATTATGCCGACTCGATATTGTTTGGGACTAATCCTTCGTTACCAAAAACTTACTATATTTAATTCTGGCAAAAAAATTCTTAATCCACGCGTACGAAGTCGCGGGTACGAGGCTAGTGTTTGAATATAACTCGCAC
The DNA here is from genome assembly GCA_031002005.1 of Vandiemenella viatica. Lineage (NCBI taxonomy): Eukaryota > Metazoa > Arthropoda > Insecta > Orthoptera > Morabidae > Vandiemenella > Vandiemenella viatica. Next base: position 105,182,995 of record JARYHS010008074.1, on the reverse strand, counting down.
ATTCGATGAGGAAGTCTTCTGGCAGGAAACGATGCATATTTCCTTGTATTGTGACTTCGGAATCATCTGCCATCGAGATAAAACTACATTTTCCTTCATTAGAGCCTAGACAAAGCAGTATCAAAATAAAATTTTGTAATTGTAAAAGTTTGACAAGAATACTGCTGGATTAGATTCGTTTACAAAATGATAACTGCAAAGAATTATCTCGTATCGATGTGTGAATAACTTTTAAATACTAGGCGCTGTGACGCGCTGCAGAAAAATTAAACAAGAATCATTTACTACCCTAATCCTGCCTAAGAAAAGATAATATTTTAAAAAATATCCGAAATAAGTTTTCAGATATTGCTGTGATAATATATGCGTCAAATACCTGTCAATACAGAAATATATATATATAACTTGTGTATATTTGAAATTTCTATTTTACAGTATTTTGGAATTAAAATTTCACGTCTGAAAACTGCACATCAGTTCTTCTTTTATATACATTAAACATTTTTAATAATTAGGGCTAAACGCCTCGTTACTGTCGAGGTAAATAAATATAGGAGAGAACTGTGAACAAAGAACATGAAACAAGTTGATCAATGCCTTCCAGAGGAATCATCCTGGCATTAATCTGCAAAGGTTTTGAGAAAACATGGAAAAAACGAAATTTGATAGCCGACAGGAATTTGAACCGGCGCAATAATTCTTCTCACTTCGGGAGCCACCATGGCATTTTCTACAAGCAAGAATGGTCTTGGAAAAAGACTGCTGTCAGTCTTACAGTTAATGACGTTGGCTAATTCCATATGCAGTGGAGCTTTTTTTAAAATTCTTATGCCTGCATTCTGAAGGAAAAGGATGATTGCTTTTCAAACTGGAATACGCTGGATATGTAAAAGTAAAATGATGTTATCTTCGAAAAACTAATTGAAACGTTACATATGTGGTTATAAAAGGGTGTATTATGGTTGTTTCCGGGTTCGTGATAAACGAAGTGATTAAGATCTGGCATCTTTAGTTGATCTAATATTTTTTCGTCTACTACTAGGCTGCAAAAATAGATATATTAAAATGATTCATGGCCGAGTCAGTCTATAATTATTGTTCCTATATATCTATATGTTACGGTCAGTTAAAAAATCTGAGCGTAGTGGACGAGCGATAATGTTCTGGCCTGGCATTCGAGAGGATGCGGGTTCAAATCCGCTTCTGGCCATCCAGATTTGGATTTTCTGCAGTTTTTCCAAATCACTGTAAGCGAACGTCGGTATAGTTCACCAAAAAGTCCATATTCCCGTCTCCCATGACCTCAAAGTCGAGATGTCAAGCTGGAAACAAATTTAAAAAAGTACAGAAAGTTCCTCGAGGATATACGGTTCTAAACCTGTATAATTCTTTCGTCTGTTATCTGTGTGAGCCTCAGGTAGCAATATAAGCAAGTTAGTTGAACGAGGATGAGGAAAATCTCATGCCTGAAATGTCTGATAATTTCCTTGTTCTGTGGGCCTACGGAATTGTCTTCCGTGTTGGCAAACCACGACCGCAGACACATTCACAAATTCCTTCGCAAGAGTCCCGACCAAGATACTTAAGCTGGCGCTAGCAGTGTAGGGGCTAGAACACTGTCATCGCATTGTAAAGGCCTCCTGCCATATCCCGTATATCCCTTCCAAACCATTACCCTTTCGGATAGGAGCAATACACCCTCCACCACACACTTTTAGTGAATCGCGGAGTAATAATAATAAAGTAAGATCGTAATCTTTCACGGCGTTGTATATTAATAAATTTCTCTCGGGCTTCCAGCCGTGTTAAGATGTTACATTTTTGGGACGTTTCGAAGGCGTCCAACTCTGCCTTAATGATTGATATTTGGTTGAGAATGAAGGCAGAGTTGGACGCCTTCGAAACGTCCCACAAATGTAACATCTTAACACGGATGGAAGCCCGAGAGAAATTTATTAATAATAATAAAGGTCACTGATTCGAGTTCTTCTGCGCATATGGTTGCTTTTGAATGAGTGTAGTGTTCGTCTTGTGTTGACTTCACAATAGAGTTCCACATTACCTCAACAAAGGCTGACACAATAGTCAGCAGGTTAAATGGTCAAAGGCACGGAAGGTCATAAAATATTTACATCAGTAGATGGAGGCATGTCAATTTTCAATAACGTGCACACGTGCACTTCCAGTTTTTTTTTCCCCCCTTCTTCTTTTAAATAGCTCCATTATCACGGAATATTGATCAATTAATTTTGTAATCAAATAGTGCAAGTAGAACATTACAAGACGCAATGAGGGTATGCTGAAGTTAAAATCCTCGAGAAGTAATTTTCAGAAATTTTTAATGACCTATACATATTAGTTCAATGTTATTTTTCAACATTTTCATCGGTCTTCTAATTATGATGAAGTAACTTTAATATGTTATTTGAAGTTGTTTCTGTTACTTTCGGCAAATGACTGTCACTGTATTTGTAGGTGCTCGTAATTCGAAAATGGGCATATTTCGTGTACGGATGGTCATATTCACAAATTTTATTAGAGCTAATTCTACTGAACAAGTGTTCTTCACTTCCTCAGAGCCACTGGTAAATAAACACTTCCTCGAAACGTTTGTCGGACGGTTACTTCCTCCTTGCGTCTGAACTGAGCCAGCAGGAAGATCTTCTTCTTACGAAATAACCACGCATAATGTTAAAGAGATTAAATCCTATACACTCAACTGAAATTAAATACCCCTCCCGTGTGCACTAAACAGATTCACTATAGTACGCCTACTTTCCAAATTTTTTATCCTAATACGTGTTTAGAACTCAGCCATGTTACTAGTTGGCACCAAATAAGGAATATTTTTTTGTTGTGAGATATTTTTGAAGGCAGCCAATTGCCTTTTGGTTCAATAAAATTGTCTTTAAATTTTTAATGGCATTCCTCCCGATAGCCATTCATCCAGCTAAACCGTTTTGTGTGTTTATCCTGTGTACTGATGTATTTCCAAATGCTTTTTGCTCATACAATTGAAAGACGATACAAGACATACCACAATACCTACTTTAACACCCATGCCTCTGGCCGGAATCGCACCAGTGACCGAGAGTCCCTGTAACGCCCAAGCCATCCCATCCGGAAGGACAGGGGTTGAAATCTTCGTGTATCCATCCGTATTTCGGTATTGCATGATTAATCGAAATCACTCCGTGAGTGTTGGGATGATTCTCTGGTATGGCCAAGGCTGAATTCCTTCCCGAAACATGCCCCAAGTCCTTTTCTCTCTATAATGATTTCCACGTCGACCAGCCCTAAAACAACACCGAACTAGAGACTCTCCACATGTGGAAATAGCACTCTAGTCCCTTCGCTACCATGTTCGGCCGTTGAATAAGATAAATCCAACAAGGAAAAGGTCTAAAACACACCACAGAGATGTAATTATTTTTATTTGAGCAATTATGTTTTGCTTCTAGCTTTACATCTAATCGAGGTCATTAGAGGCAGGAAAGGACTGGGGACAAGTAATGGGGAGGAATTCGTCCATGGCCTTTTGAAGGAACAATCCCGGCATTCGCCTGGAGTGATTTGGGGAAACCATCTAAAACGTTTACCTGGATGGCTAGATGGGTATTCGAACCCACGACCTCCCGAAAGCCGGATACCACATACCCACCACGTAATTTTTTTTATTTTATTTTTTTGTCTTCGTCATATCTTCGGCGGCAATGTGATATGAATCCTGATAGTATTGGAAACTAGGATCGGGTAAGAATTTCAGCCACCGCTTTTTGAAGGAACTTTTCTGGAGTTCAGCTGGAGAGATTTACGAAAATCATGGAATACTGAAACTGGATCCCCGACGGGGTTTGAATTCGCGTCCTCCCGAATGCCAGGCAACAGTGTTACCTATAACCCATCGGGCTTGGACGGCAGGAAATAAAGCTTGACAGAAAATTTTATAGAAGTATCAGTGTTAGTTAGAAACAAAGAGAGAGAGATGATAGTTTTACTACTTCCATCTTCCAGATTTAAAATGTGGAACCGCTAATTCACATTGCAGACGGATTTTTTTATTTATTTACTGTTCTTAATGATTATTATTACTACTAAAACTGTTGCTACTGCGTTCAAGTTTAGCTTACCTTCTAAATATGGTATGATGAAAACAAAATTAAGGTGTTAATATTCCGCACCATTTAATTTTCTGGGAATAGTTTATTTATATTTCGTGACTTAGTTTACCATTAGAGTTCTTTCGTGAATGCTCTTTCTACTTACCCTTAACCTTTATGTGTATTTGTCACACGCACAGTTCTATAACGCTGCAGCGTTAGAAAGTGTAACTAAGTCCATTCAAACTCTCTTATTGGTTTTCCGTGCGTAATTTAGCGATTCTTTTCTGTATTCGCCATATAATTGCGTTTGCTAGCGAATTGTTAACTGTTTATTCGAGGAAAAAAAATACGCAACGGTTATCAAAATTACGAAAAAAGTGTTACCATCTCTCTATAATTAATCAATTTGGTTATTTAAATAATTATTATGACTAAAATGGTGATATTCGTGATTATTTTTACTGCAGAACTCCGAACTTTCCCTCTGAGCGTCTGCGAGTTTCTTGCTGCGCGGGCTCATTTTTTTAGTCTTGGGTAAAGTGCTGGGTATGAGAGGTCTATTTTATCATGAATTTAGTGTACCACCTACCAGTTATGCTGTCCCATGCGGTATTCGTGTCTAGAACGAAGCATAATCGAAAGGCGAGGGGTCTCTCGAATTCTGTCCCCGACTGTACATTAGAAAGTATTTTTTATTTTATTATTATTTCTTATATCTATAACTTGTTTAGCGTTTTAAATGTCGTGATTAAACACTGAGGCGCTACACACCATCTGAAGTTGTGGGTCAAGTTTATATCTCAATTCGTTACGTCACTAACATGCAATATAGTAAATGTATTAATGGACGGGTAATAGAACCCTTGATTTTCTAGCGACAATATTGACGGAGTTTGCGGCTTGGTTTAAATACAGGTTGAACTAGAATCGCAACTTAAATTTTATTAGTAGTTTAAGCTTCTTTCACTAGCACAATTTTAGTGACATGCATCACATCGCATTGTATTTAATTGTATCAAAAAATCAATAATAATAGTTCCAGAGCAATGAATATAAATCTGTACTTAACTTAAATAATTTTAAAGTCGTACTGTTGGTAACTTCACAAGAAAATGTCTTCAGTTATGGACATGAAATAGTGTGACATCTCAGGTATCACATCGTAATTCCGTTCGTAACATGTGTGTCACAATATACCTGAAAAATATAAATTTGAAAAAGGTGCTGATTTCAAACGAGTTGTGTTCAAGAAAGTTCTGGCAAGATTGAAGTACAGATTGGGCCAGAATGATTATTAATATTCCAAGGTGCACAGTAGATTGGAAATGCAGTAGCTGGCTGCCATGCCGAAATCTAATTGTAATGCGTCAGAATGTGCTTAAGACGTCTATTGTCGTCAAGTGAGCAATATATATAACCGTATCTTTCGACGCGCGTACCTATATTATCTATGTCCCAGCTTTGAGGTACACTTTTCATTGAAAAATAAAAGCCAAGGAAAAAGTTGACCATATAGTTTTGCCTATGCCTTGCTATGACGGTGTTGGCTTCTGTATACCAACTGTCAATACCTTTGCTCGATAACATTGAGCTGTATGATGCCAATATCTACAGTATATGCGTTATTCTTTGCAGATCTTCATGATGACAAAGTGACGTATATGGTGAGGGGCTCTGCATGACTTTCTTAGAAACTGCCATGACGGCAGAAACTTTTTTTTTTTTTGTCCATATGGCACACATTTGTGTAGTATGTTGGGTTGATGAGCACACATCACGAGGACGGCAATGTGTTCAGTGATGCAAGCAAGTGTAATGACTGTGGTAGTTTCAGCTACACCACGGTGTGCTGATGCGGGATTGTCAGTGTACGTACTGTTTATACTTTTATCAATAACATCTGTAATTTTCATACTTTTGGTGCATGTCCCCCTTGGTGACTGCGCATTAACTGTTCAATGACCATAACAATTTTTACTATGTGACCAGTTTTCATGATTTTTCTATCAATTTTGAGAATTTTTAAAAATGTTTGAATGAAGGTCATGCAAAGTGGTACATACTAGTGTGCTTGGTCTTGTGTTATTCTTTACGCGCCCTCATGATGTTAAAGTGATATGTGTGTGTGTGGGAGGTGGGGGGATGGGGGTGGACTCTGCAGGTTTATATGGAGATTTCCATTACAGCATAAACTTCTATTTTTTTTTGTCTATATAGCACACATTTCTGTAATCCATGGACATAATATAGTTGGAACTGTGATACATGCACGTGTAGATCATTTTATCGCATGCTAGTGATATCATCTCACGATATTAGCCTGACTATAAAATCTTATTCTTTTTTTTGTAGACATGAGGTCCTGGGCTTTTACTGCATCTAGTGGGGTGGCGCGCAGTAGATGTCTTTAGCGTTGTATTGTCCCGGTCACCGAACTTGGCATTTGGGGATAAAGTTTTACCATTCACACAAACTCAATTATTAAATAAATGCGTTATTCCATGAAAGCACGGTTACTTGGTAAATGATTTTGAGAACACGTCGTTTCGAACAGTATGAAAGACTATATATTTAATTTAAAAGCGAGTTTTTTTTTTTTTTTTTTTTTTTTTTTTTTTTTTTTTTTTTTTTTTTTTTTTGTTACCACCAGGGCATGAACCGAAATATATCCAACTCCGCTCCCTGAAAATTTGAATTAATCAGTTGGAGATTATGTAAAACCAAATTATTACAATTTGAAATTAGCTGAAATACTCTAATTAGTAACCATTTTTGATTAAATACACAAGCGATGTTACATTACGCAATAAAATAATCTAGCGGTTTCAATCACAATTAATATTTAAAAAAATATAGTGCTTAATCAATTTAGCATATTATTTATTTATAGTAAAAATATTTATAATAACAGAATTTATTTGATCAATTCAAGATGTTTCGATAACAGAGCTACTGGGTAGCTAATTAGGACATAAATATTAACACCATATAACTGTGGTAATTGTAGTTAATAGGTTAACAAATTTGTGGTGTAATTTAGGTCAGTAATACGATATTCGAGCTGAAAGGGAGTTTAATGTTAATAAATAGCAAGGCGAATTGGCTCCCTGTACTATCTTATAGATGCCGATGTGAGGCCAGACGAGTCTTAACCTGCATAAATAGGTAGGCGAATTGGGCGAGGGGGTCCTGTACTATACTATGGCTGTCTTTTCGTAGACAGAATGTCGAACAAAGTTAGGCTACGGGAGGAGGAGGGGAGGGGAGGGGGCGTGGCTGTCATACATTCCGTATCCTCTGTGTTTTTATATCCGCATAGTGTTTCTTTATATGCTGAATACCTTTAGATGTTTTCAATGATTCTTTAGATATCCTGAGCATTATCCAAAGAGAGACCCCTGATTTTAAAAATCACTCTTGATATCAGCTATGAAGGAGTAGTTAAGTTTTCATTTGAAATTTATGGGATTTGAATAATTTACCCAAGTGATTGAAAGAATTCAAAGTATTGACGTTCATAACTCGTAAGCTACATTGCATTTAATAATAGTAATAGCCTAGGATTTTAACTGACGAAATAACTTATAATATCTGATAAATGTATTACGTAAAAATGAATGGTGTTGCTAATTCTTATTTGGTGACATTAATCCCAAATAAAAGTCACATCCAATAATTAACTTTTTAACCCCTTGTAACAATGTTGCAGATTACATAATCTATCTTATGATGATGAGATAGTACAAACTGAAAACATAAAGTTCTAACCATACATTCCATATGATTACATGGGATGGTTTTAGATTTTATCTTTGTGCGTATAGAACTTAAAAGCAAAACAGATTGTAATGCTAAATTTATATTATTACGATTATTATAATTTCTTCATAAATGGGTGAAGTCAGGTATAATACCGGTAGTTCTAAAATGAAAGGTTATGTCAGTTTAATAGAAGCACCAGAAAATTATTTTACGTAGGATCTACGTTGTGAACATATCTTTACACTTTTCATGTCGGAGGTTGCATGCCCTGAAAAATAAAGAATCAATTTGGTTTTGAAAATGTCTTCTTGCTAGCAGTGTCCTGTTTGGTTCACTAGCGATTGAGGGGACAGTTGTGCGCCACGAAACGAAAAGTGTGAAGGGCTATAGTTAAACCGCCCACGTATCTGCCGGGCTTATTCACTGAAGCGACAAGTACGTTGCTCTTCGAGCTAAAATCTGTCGTGATTTTCTAATGCCTTTACGCCTCGTCGACGTCGAGATCATTAGAGGCGGGAAGGGGTTAGGAACGGGAAGAAATTTATCAATGTACTTTTGATGGAATCATTCGCCTAAAGTGTTTTCTTGAAACCATAGATAACCGAAAACTGGCTCTCCGGACAGGGATTCGAACCCTCATTCTCCCGAACGTGATGTCAGAGCACTACTGCTCACCTAACACATTCGGTGGTTTTGAAAGACAGAAATTCAATGAGTGCTTTAAAGAACCAAAAGTAACATTTACAAGCCGGATCTCAATGTCGTCTGAACAATTAGTACTCGATATCCTGGTATCCTGGTATGTCGCGTTCCAGAAACAAACATGAGACTCTTTTTTTTTTTTTTTTTTTTTTTTTACGCTCAAAGCTGACTTCAAGGAAGACTTCAAGACTTGCAACTGCACCTGAACGACGGAGAATAAAGTCGCCGAAATATTGTGCATTAATAACAATATTACTCGGTTTGTTTCCCGAGAAACGTTTATAAATAACAACGCCGAGAAAAATTACATTCATTTAAAACATGAGACTGTTGTCAAAAAATGACTCTAGATAGCAAATGTTATGTTCTGTTTTCGTTATAAGTTGAGACACTTGGTGACGATGTTCGATAAACTTCATTTCTGACTAATGTGGGTGTGTTAGAAAAACTGTATTAATTTATTAAAAGCCAAATCTTAATTTCGTAGAAATGCCTTTACATCCATGTACTAAGTAGAAACAAATTAAGATGAATTTACTCGTAAGTACAGAGTGGCGACCCTATTTATAAGAGTCCCTTATCTTTAAAGCGTTAAGTAACTGAATCACTACTATCATTACCGTACTCTAAACTGCATAAACCGTCAGACATAGTATATATTCGAAAGGAAGTCCAAGCATTTAAGCGTGATAATGTGATCATCATTAGTTAAGATTTTTCTTCGCCCATTGTTGCAGGAATAAAGCAGTACAATTGATATCAGATTACAGCTGCACCAAAACGGCTTTTTGGTTCACATCTCAAACTAGGGATCATGAATATTTTTTTTACACTAATGGCTTAACGCCTTCATCGACCTCGAGATCAGTTGAGGCGGGATGGGATTGGGGTCAAAGAACGGGATGGAATTTGGCCATGGCCTTTTGGAGGAAGCATCGCGGAATTCACATGATTTGGGAAAACAATTGAAAACCAAAATCTGGATACCCGGATGGAGCTTCGAACCCGTGGTCTCCGAAATGCTAGGCCCGAGCGTTACCACTCAACCAGCACGTACGGTGGGATCATCAAGTCCAAGATGATCAGGAATATTTGGAGTCTCTTAGCTGGACCTTCATCGTTCAAATTATCAGTCTTTCCGTATGTTAAGTACGATATGAACGCTTCATAGTGTGATTTCCATTTGACCTGCATTTTCCTTTTTCCGTTGGAGTTTTTGGTTTGGCTTATTCTGTGAAGAAATCGGAATGCTCTGAATCTCGAAACTATGTCACTAGATATTTCAGATAAATAGAATGAGTACTAATAAAAGGCTTATTTTTGTCAAATAGACCATAACGCCGCCGACACGTGACCGGCCCTCTTTGGCCGGCTAAAACGGCCAGGTACTACCAAATTGAGGTTATGTACGTTGCTTAGTATGAAACGAAAGTCTGGAACTATGAAAGAAAAGTAGGCAGTTCTTTTTAATCAACATATTAATGATCAGTTGTTTTTTGTTTATGAATATATGTTTAATGTGTATGTTTTTGTTATATTCTCTGATCACTGTTATAGTAAGCTAAGAAATATGGTATTAAGTTTATATCGTGATGAAGTGAATATATCAGTGGGTGTGCGATATAAAATTTAATTTTCAAGCAGTAATATTAGCGTTTGTTACATACAGCAGACAGAAGGGGTTATTAATATGTTGTTGAAATTATTACATAGTTTTAATGAAAGTAGTTCCACGTTAATCACGATATATATGACGTAGTTCACGATTAAAACTGATTTTATACCGCCTAATGTAAGATTTATTTTTAATTTCTTTCCCCTACTTCTGCTGACGCTATATTACTGAGCTTGTATTTGTGACGAGTTTAAGTAGTTTCGAATGTGTCAACTGTTCAAACGTTGTAATATGAATCTGAATCAAGGTGTAATAGAACACTGTGTAGCGTAACACTGTGTAGCGTAACACTGTGTAGCGTGTGGTGCCGGGTTTGAGTCCTGCAGATCAGAGTTCGTTGGACGGCTGAGGAGTTATTCACTGATTGTATATCGAACGTGGTGTTTGATGACCTGCCAGATATTGAATCCTTTTTGATTTCCTGATGTTTCTTCTTTAACATGATGGCGCTCTTTTGTTGCTAACACCAGGTAATCTTTTAGAGCCTGCGTTGAGTTCTTCGTGCCCTGAGTGTTGTTGGAGTGCAGGCGTACTCAGCGAGAACTACTGACCTCGTTATCATACCATACTCTCTGTGCCTTACAGGGAGCTAAATTCACTAGTATATTACAGAGATTTCCGGTCCCCATACAACGGGTAACAAAGCGAAAGATGCAACAAACTATGCAGATTTTTGATCAGGTTAATATCGTAAGATAATGTCATTAGCATGCGATACAATGACTGTATTAACGTCCGTATGATTGAAGCTTTGATTTTCTAGCGTCAAAATTATAGGAGTGGATAGATTGAAATAACATCTGCACCAAGATGAGAAATAAAATTTTTGTTATAACTGAAGCCACAAGGAATTGCTTCGTCCGTTATTTATAGCAAATCTATTTAGTTAACTGCCAAGAAATGAAATGTCAGAATCCGTTTCATCGTCATATTTGGCGGCCTTAGGCGCTAGGCAGTATTACAATGATATAAAAGGACTTTCAGCAGGTGTTTATAGTCAAACTTCACAAAATCCCCTGTTGTCTGAATAGCACTATAGCTCACATTCCAGATACGTTATTGCATTTAATTATTTAACAGATGCTTGTGTTGAGATAACTTGTCTCTGATTTTTATTCGTTTGTTCATACTGAGAATAGCAACAGGCTTTAGGAAATTCGCGTTAATTAGTGAGTGTAAGTGATATCAAAGTTTTACCTTCGTTAAACGTGCTGCCAAATGCACTTTCTGGAGAAATATTGTGCGTGAGATTGAAAGAGAACAGCAGGATTTCAAAGCCAAATGGAAACTCCCACGTGTAGAACTACAAATTCTATAGAAAGACCTCTTTTTTCCAGTACCTTCTCCTAACGAAATTACGTGTTTACTTAGAATACGTGAAAGGGTTAAATAGTTCGTACTGGGAAGTACACGTTATCCTGCTTATTTTGTAAAACATCTTCTTTTCATATTCAGTACTGAAAAGGTTCATTGAGATGCGCCCTACTCATTCTACAAAGTGGTCGTTCAGCCTGGCTCTTGTCTGTAGATTTGAAATGGTCCCTTACTTTTGTGCTAAATCAAAAAGTTGAGGATTCTTTTTACTTTCTCGACTATGTGATTTGAGCCTTTGAATATTCAAGTGTTTCCTGCGTTTTATCGATATGATGCAAAGTGGCTAAAATACGAGGACCCAAGGCTCTAAAATCCACACCCATGTCCAAGCACAATGAAGGCATAGCTGTGCTTTCCTTTCAATACAAGGGTCGAACAGAATGGTTGAAGAATTTTTTTTTTAACATTCGGTCGTGGTCGGTATGAAAGAGGTGACGATATAACACAAAATTTCTTTCTTAGGTTGTGTAGCATAGCTTTTGTTTGAATTCCAATTTTTTTACGATTCAGTGGAAATTTACACTAGTGATAATTTATCATTTTTCAGATTGGTACTTTCAACATGTTAACTCCTTAAGTTTTATTCGACAAGAATATGTAGAGCACCTTTTCTTAACTCACAACATACCACGATTAATTAGGAAACAGTAAATGTACAGAGAAATGATATGTGAAAATCGCAGCCTCAGTACTACATACGTGGAAGTAGTAAAACCTAATTTTTTATTTTTGACCCCTAAGAGTGGTTAAAATATGGTTAAATTATTTTACAGCATACCAAAGAACATTAATTAACATTATTTAGGTACCGAAGGGGAAACGCGGATAAACGTTAACATATTTTAAGGTAACAAAATCCGAAGGAGGCATGCTAAGCCGTAGTCAGCGGTAGGACGGCCTGTTCCTTTACTCTGAGACCTACAGTTTAACGTAGAATCCGAACCACAGAATGACTTTGCTTAGTTCATACGATGGAACACAACTCTCAAAAATTACTACCCCCTCCGGGATTTGAACCCGGGATCACAGCAAAGAACTTCTGGTAGCAAGCACCTTAACCACAGAGCTCCCAGATAATAATATACAAAATAATATACAATTTTTAAATCAATGAAATATAACATTTAGGTGTGCATTAATTTCTTCGTATTGTTATTCATTGAACTTAGGTAAATTTATTGAAGAAATAATATGAATTTCTTGTCTGAAACTCATCAGCATCAATCAGTTGAAATATATATAAATAGGTGTCAAGCCTTTTATCGACAGATATTAAAAATTAATAATAATAACGACATCTACGTGGATAACGCTATGTTCCACACTAGTGGAACATCGGTTATACCAGAAGGTTAGAATCGAGGCTATTTTCGCTCAAGACACATATGCACCATGAAATTACTTGCTTATAAGTTGGATAAAAACCTTAAGTGATTTACCGTAATCGGTATTTTAATAGAAGAATTTGGGCAAATTTAATTGTGGATAATGGATTTCCAAGCATTTTTTTTTTCATGCTTCTGCAATCACTTAGTACTTCCAAAAAGAATTGCCTCTGTTTCGCCTCCACGTAATCACCGAAAACTGTTTGATTGGAAATTATTGTTGAGCAAAATTAAACTTATCGTGCTTCTTGTACATATAATTTATAACTGTTATTATTCCTTTATTAGTTCCCTTGTACATATTAATAGACTGATGTTAGTTATATTGGGTACAGTTTTTGAGACAGCAAAAACCAGGAAACAGTGGCACTAAGTTAGGGAATAGGTCGAAACGAAGCAATGTTACATTAAAACAAAATTTATTTGCACATATTTCAGTTAAAACAAAAAAAAGCAGTACTTTTCATGTTGCTCCTCTGGTTCTTAAACACATTTATTTAGTCTCGCTAAACATAATACGGTTAATACCATAATGTTAATTCATAAGATCTGATTTTTTATTTTCCTCCTTTTTTTAAAAAAAAGATAGGGAAATATACAGGGTGTTACAAAAAGGTACGGCCAAACTTTCAGGAAACATTCCTCACACACAAACAAAGAAAATATGTTATGTGGACATGTGTCCGGAAACGCTTACTTTCCATGTTAGAGCTCATTTTAATTACTTCTCTTCAAATCACATTAAACATGGAATGGAAACACACAGCAACAGAACGTACCAGCGTGACTTCAAACACTTTGTTACAGGAAATGTTCAAAATGTCCTCCGTTAGCGAGGATACATGCATCACCCTCCGTCGCATGGAATCCTGATGCGCTGATGCAGCCCTGGAGAATGGCGTATTGTATCACAGCCGTCCGCAATATGAGCTCTAACATGGAAAGTAAGCGTTTCCGGACACATGTCCACATAACATATTTTCTTTGTTTGTGTGTGAGGAATGTTTCCTGAAAGTTTGGCCGTACCTTTTTGTAACACCCTGTATATATATATATATATATATATTACCTCTAACATAGTCTTCTCGACTGTTTGCTAGGCCCAGTCAGTTTAAATGCTTTCACACTTAGTGCCTTTCAGTTCATTGCATAAATGTCCGTAACTATTGAAATGATGCGAAAATACGTTTCCGGACAACACAAACCGAATTCAATTTTCACAGGTGGAGAATGTGATGTGATTGTGTATTTGGTGCTGCTTTTCTTGCATCACATATGCGTGCAGTTGCTGTGCGCCTGTAAAAACGTTTGCCGCAATTCCAATCAAGCGCAAAAACTACGTTCTGTTTATATGCATTATTGATGCGTTTTATTTTGATTAGTTTTGAAAGTCAGAGGGATTCCAATAATTTATATGAATTCCATTAAGACGAAACAATCCGCTTTTTGTTCTCGGTACCATAAATGAAAAAATTAAATTACTGTATGCAGCAATCTCAGTTGAAGTGCAAATATCAAATCCAGTTAAAGCGTCAAACTGTTGCGAGGAGATATATGGAAAACACTCGATCGTTCACTAAGATAATCGGAAATATCTTTTTACATTCCTTCGCATTTGATTCATACAGGAAACTATAGAACGTTCCACTATTAAGGCTAATCATGTAGGAATCTGCAGAGTCTCTTTTTAAGGAATTTATCCTTAAGACTCTAGTAATAGTGTGAAGATAAATAAAGCAGATGAGCTGAAGATCTGCGTTTTAACTTTGCTTAATAATAGAGCACAGTAAGCTGTTGTTAGATTGTATAGTAATACTTAAAAAGTAGCCACATGGATTCCAACAGTGAATTAAAATATTTATCCGTAGTCTGCATTTCACGCAACTGTCGAATACAGAGGCTGCTATGCAAAAAAGTATCCTCTGTGGGTCTATACTAATATTACAAATCGGAAAGTAACTCTGACTTTAGTTACGTTTAGACGACTAAACGGAGGAATTACTTTGTATCATTAGGAACGACACATGACACATTTTTCGGGATAAATAACATTTTTCGTTATTATATTTTGAAAACTAACTGAATGGTGCCAAACAGACGAATAGTGTGTGTAAGTTTGTAATTTTATATTGGTTGCTCATATTGTATTTCTCTGGTAGGCTGTTACGATATGATCTGTTCAAAAATTTCGTTTACAGAAAAAAAATATATACATAGTATAGATGTTGATTTTCGATGCACCAGAATATTATTTTGTGTCTACCTTAAAGTTTCTGGCATCAGAAAATTTTGTCTTTTTTTAGCATGCCTCGTAGGCGTAAATCATAAATAAGGCGTAGCTTGGCATAGCACGAATATCCCGAGTTGTTAGAAACCAAGAATCTGAAGCTCACGCTGAAGTAAAGAGCCAAGCTGAAAGACGAGATGCCTTCATTGAAATGCCCACCTCCCTGCACCTTTTTATTATTATTTAATAAAACTGTTTCAACTTGAGTCTCTTTAACAGACATGTTCGATAATAGGATGGTGATGACTTCTAGGCATATTATCCTGAATCCGTGTTTCTTTTTTTTTTTAATAAAATAAAATCCCTTTTACGTAACATAACATCTTTCAAACTCCAATTATAGCAATAAAATTGTAAGTCCACGCGTATGAAGTCTCCCGTAACAGCTAGTTATCTACATAAATAACATTTAATGTTGGTATATGTTTTTGTGATTAATAGATTTTCACATTGTTTAACAATGAAACTTGGCACATATAGGCTATGTATTTTTTTATGTAAAAAGTTTTTCGTACTACCTACTTTGTTGTAACTCGCCACAAAAATGAATAGTTTCTTTAAGAATTATCATTATAAGCTCGCATTTGGCTATCAGCAAAGAGTATCCTACTTCGTAGACGGTACTGCCACGTTAATTTTTTGCTTATTACGTAAATTGCGTACACTGCTAAATGTTAACATTAGCTTAAATTAAATTGGTTCAATTTTACATCAAATGGTACAGTAAAAATATTGTTCATTCACGTGAATTATTATAAAAAAATTAAATAATTCATAAACAATTCATACACGATTCTAGATTACACGTAGAGCATTCATTTTTATACATACAGAGGTAAATAAATGTTCACAGGCAGTACAACGTCTGCCGGGCTGCTAGTACGGCACCTGTTATTACCGCTCTTTCATATTTGCAACCGAAATACATTGATGGCAAAAGTATATCACTACCGTTGTAAATGAAAACAGACGTTGCCACGTCAGTAAATAGAATCCAAGTTATGTCGTCTGTCTGCAAACAGCCCAACATACGTATGAGGCTTGTGATTCTTTATAACGATTCTGGCAAGCAGTTACAAAGGTATGAGCATTTTCTCTGCTCTTTCGCGATGCTATTAATCACTCTCTTGCGAAATCGATCAGACGTGAATTCTTAAATGGGTTCATTACGCAAATATTGGGACTCTTATTTTAAACTCGGCATATTTGACATAGGACATGGGGTGGCGATTTCTAGACACCCACAAACCAGTCCTTGTGCTTACGGGTTTCACGTACGTTTCCTTCTCCAATGATTCCTTCTTTAACTTTAAAAGTATTCGTCTCACAAAAAACCGTAACAAACCACACTGAATCTGTTGGGCGAATACATCTCCTTTAATGAGAAGAGTTTAATTCAAATGTAAGAGTTGCTTTTCGTCTGTCACTCAGTACGTGAGACAACTCCAAAAAATAAATGCTCCGGTTTTCATTTAGGGATTGATTTTTGTTGTTTTTGGCACCTAACTGTTTTTGCTCCTGCATGAGAGCGTTACAAGTAACAGAAGTGATATGGCCCCTTTCTTGAAATCAATTAACCATATAGGAATTACATACGACTAAACAGTCACATTTGTTAGCTATTTATTCAATCATTGCCGGAGTTTTAACACCTTAAGTATTTAACTTTGGGCCTTCAAATAAAGTTTCGTGTTTGTTATTCTGATGTGTTGAACTTTCTCAGAACATATGCATCACTTGAGAAATGTTTTTAGTTGTGGAAAGCATTTTTTTGAATTTTACTTTCTGTAACTAAACATAAAAGTAGTAACACTCAAAAACACATTTCCGTGTCTCCTTGGAACAGCACTAATTCATCCAGTGGTCTTGCCGTGAAATCATTTAAGAGATCTGGGAATAGAATATAAATTCCGCCCTGGGATCTCCATTTGATCAAAATCTGGCACATTTTTTGATCATTTTTAGTCGTAAATAACAATTAAAATAGGAACAATTCACGTCGGGAGAGATGGATGTCTGATTAAACAGTGATGTACTGTGCTTGATGGGGTAAGTTAGAACCAGATGGAATTCACCAACGGCTGCCGTCACATAACGGCAAATTAAATCTGACTTAATTTCATTACGGTAATCTCAATCACTTCCAAACTAAAGTCAGTCGGATGTCACAAGAATCCGTCCTTCAGAGCACTTAAAGTTTCTCAGTTTTTCGTGCCAAATAAGTTAAGATCAAGTAGAATTTAACAAAGCGTAACAATCAGCAAGTCAAAGAATACAATTTAATTCGACTAACATTACGCCAATAATTTTGCACCGGCTCGGCGACTGTAGTAGCATTGATTCATTACAGTTTGTAATTTATTATCATTATTGTTATTATTTTTAATTGCGATGGAGGTTACACAGTGATGTCATTTTTCCTACACTTCCATTTTTATGCGCATATTTACCTGTAATTCTTTCACTATTCAAAACATCTAGTCCCTCGTTAAATTCCGAGCGTGGTGAGTGAGAGGTAACGCTCTGGTATCGCATTCGGAATGACGCGGGCTCGAATCCCTCTCCGGTCATCCAGATTTAAGTTTTTCATGGCTTCCAAAAATCACTCCAGGTGATGGTTCCTTCAAAAAGGCTGTCGCGGAACACGATATCGTTCTCTGGCCAGTACTTTCTCGCCTATAATAACCTGGACGTTGCTCGTATCTCCCTACCAGAAACTGCACCTAATTATTCATCGAATATCAAATCAATCTTCATCTGGAAAATACGCGTTATACAAAATCTACAAGCTCTTCATCCCACCTCATTTGCTTCAATGACCAATAACTAAAACAACCCTTCGCAAATCAACACCGCCATTGGAGAGGTACACGTTTTAGGTATTACCCGAAAACGCTTTAGGAAGTATGATCCTCATCAGAGGTATCTGGGTTACTAACCCTCCAACGATCCACGCTGCTTACTCTATCACCTATCAAAACTATCTGCAGCTAAGAGGCCAACACCTACAACACCTAGACGTGGCACCAGCCAAGTCCGCAGCTGGGGCTCCCTTGCACCTTTTGTCTGTTTGTTTGTTTGAGTTTTTTTTTTTTTTTTTTTTTTTTTTTTTTTTTCTAGGCTACTCCGGTAATATTTAGGTGGCTTCGCATGGCCTGTGCATTTGCCGGTCGAACTGGTCTAGCTATTAACAGCTGGGCTTGGGAAGAGACCTGCCTCGCCTTCATTGGCAGGGATGGCGCGCCTCTATCCGCCGCCCAGTCGGTAAACGACACTTGACACCGTGGTGGGGAGGTAGCTGCAAGGTGGCGATATGGTGCGTGTTGATCGGTACAATTGGTTTCCTGGCGCGGCCTACAAAATCACGGGCCGTGGGAAGCCACCATTAAAAGTGTCACCGTAGGGTTCACTTACGCGTACCCACACCGCATATCTGACGCTACTGTTAATGACCGTTACCCGCATCATGGGATTGGATAGTACACCAGCAGCTTTAATGGTAAACGCCGTGCGGTCTGCAGAGGTCTTGTCTCGAATACTGGGACCTGGCACGCCCGGTAAGTTCCGATAGTTCAAGTGACTGCCATACGCATTCGAAGGGTCACTTGATCATCTGCGCAACGTACATCTAATGCACACTGACAAGAATCCATTTCCCGACACATGGCATTCGGTAAGTTGGCAATAGCCGTAAGGGTAGACGCCAAGCGGACTGCCTGGAGCTAATCTCGAATACTAAAGCTGCGTACGCTCCAACATCTCGTACCTACCCACAGATACAGATGAGCACAGTCTTGGCTTCTTTGACGTGCGTGCATATGGCGCTTACAATAGACGCTGGCAGCCTGGATAATAGCTAAGGTTCATCACTTACACTACTCACCTGCAGATACCACGGCTACTTGCAGGAACTCTCGGCATCCTGCCTGAATCCACGCCAGCAGACAACCTACTGCCATGTTTTTGTTGGATATACGAGAGAATCTATCCGAAAATAAGACCCGCATAATAGTCACTAACATTCTTTACCGGTCAAATCTGTCACCGTCATGTGGTGCTAGTAACTTAAATTCAAATCTTTTTTTCTTCTTTTTTTGCTGTCATCAGTCTTTTGACTGGTTTGATGCAATCCTCCATCCCTTCCTATCTTGTGCTAACCTCTTCATCTCTATATATCCCCTACAACCCACGTTCTCAGTTATCTGCTTCTATATTCTAATCTCTGTCTTCCTCTACAGTTCTTACCTTCGACTGTTCCCTACACCAGCAAATTAACTAATCCAGCATGTCTCAAAATATGACCTACCAGCCTGTCTCTTCTTTCTGTAAGCTTCTTCCACAAACTTTAATAAAAGAAATTTATATTTTTATATTCAAATAAAGCGTGCATGGTTATTTAACATGCTACCCTTCTACCATGTTTTTTTAATAAACTAATTTAATTAATTAATAATAATTAAGTATGCCCGTTCAACTGACACCTGTTTCTCAAATCTAAGCAGTCTTTATCTGTTACTAATTTCAGATGATGTTCATTTTTTTGCGGATGGCGTAACAGCATTGAAACATTGGTGCTTGAAAGGGAGTGTCCATAAACTACGTAGCTCCATTTTGGCCTCCTCTGAACCCACTACCCCCCCCCCTTTTCCACTTAGCCTGACGTGATTTTTGACTCCTCAGCCACCTCCCTCCATACGCGTACCACGCAGCTTTTTTCTGTATTGATTCCAGAAGACATTTAGTATTGTCTTCTCTTGTCAGACTATCGTAAATTATATCCGGAGATAATTAAATGAAGGAAATAAATATTCACATGCTGTTCTGTGTTCTGTACCTTAATTTAAATGTGACAAATCATATGAATAAAAAGCTACTTGCCTTGCCTGTGAACCCCTTCCCCTCCCCTCCCACGTAGTCCAGCTTAGCTTTCTACCCAACCCTTCCCCTCCCCAGACTGAGCTACGTGGTTTATGGACGCTCCCAAATGTGTGGCTATCAGAGGGCACACCTGTCAATACACAGACGCTGAAGTTCTTCTAGATCACTTGTATCAGTGTCAGACCACAAACTTTCTTAATGGCACATAATATATATATATTATTTGCAATGTTTACGATAACTTATTTAGTTGAAGTAAAGAATAATACTGTTTATTCCTTGTTGCATTTTGTAAAAAGACAATTTGTTACATGATTTATAGCTTTACGGACTATGCCGCATCGTTTATTGGATAATTTATCTAAGCTTTCGGCTGTTATACTCCAGCCTTCGTCAGAGATACTGTTTGTATAAATCATGTACAATGACGGCGGCGGAAGTCTTAAGAATCATTTAGACAGTTTATTAGTTTCGATGTTGTATAATTATTACGTAACTGTCCGAAGTGACAGCGTTAACTACACAACGCATTGCATTAAATTTTCATTACCGGTACTTACGTCGGATTATTGTGCTCACATTTAAACCATCTAAATAATTCTATTTTAATCCTTTCAGTAATTAAATTACTGTAATTATATAATGCAGTACTGGCAAATCTGGATTGTTATAAAGTAAATTTACTGTAGTGAATTATTTGTCATGATCTGTAATCATCATTAAAGGTCGATAGTATTCTTTGGAAAGCAGTAACAAGGTTTTTATATTCATAGTTATGCAATAGGTCCCGACATACCCTCCGCATATGATGACATTACAGAAACCGACGCGCTACAAATTCAGAGATACAGGAATATGGTTCTTGCTATCAGCCGAACAGGCGACTGTTATATGGGACGATGTTTGACTTATTTGTTGTCAAGGGACTTCCACGTATTTCACACTCCCCATCTTGAAGTGAGATTGGTTTTTGGGACTCCAAGTCATGTTACATTTACGCCGTATACACATTCAATGCTGAGGACGTCTTCGGCCGTCCGCTAGGGAGGATCCCAGTGATGGACGGCTTGAGACGTCCTTTCCCTATGGGATTGAATAGAAGGTTGGTGATTCCAGTACCTGGCCTACGAGCTCGCCCTTTCTCTCAGCCATTCATTAAAGTCTTACCTTGCAACGAGTGAAGACCGTTTTCAATTCGGACAACTTGTTTTTTTTATAATTTTTCAAACTTGGTGATTTTTTTAAAGAGCTAAATATTATTCTATTGTTTAATTTCTCCCATTTACTTGATAATTAGAAGAATTTTAAGATAAGTCTTATTTAAATTATTTACTTTGTAATATATAATTCGGCATTTGCTGTAAAATTAGGAATAAATTTTAATTTTTTTCTCAAATCTTGAACTTAAATTATGTTTCGCAATTCGAGTCTAGATTAACTTTCCATTTTATAATAATAAATGTTTAAAATTTATTTGCTGACAATCGGTTTTTTGTTATTTTTAATTAAATATACTTTTTTTATAAATTGAGTTGAAATATTTGTGAGCTCTTACCTCGAGTAAATTACGTACAATTTTCATTCTTTTTTAAATCAAATTTATTTGACGGTTTTGTTCGCAATTTGTTGAAAAATTGTTTTCTTACAGCAATTTTCAAAAACAAATATAATTTACTATACATACGATTTTAACGATTTTTTTCTCAAACTCTTATTTATTATATTTAATTAGTCTAATTGTATTTTTTCAATTAAAAGTAAAATTAAAAGCACGAAAGGTCAAAAAATTAAAATCATCTGCCATGTCAGGTAAGATGGTCAATAGCGTGATGGCGGACGTCTAGAGACTTCCGCGTTATGCGGGTTTGCATTCAGAGTTAGTCACTGACAGGGCTCTTCATATTGCCGGTAGCGTTCAATGTGTTAAGTTGACCCAAATCTTACATAATTAAATGACGTAAATGAATCGAAAATATGAAGGTAAAGGAAATAACGATAAACTAACTCTCACTTAAGAAGATAGTTGACTACGAATTTGTATGAAAATATTCTCGATTTTTTCCTCAGGCTAGTTACAAAAATAAATCATTGAGTAAATTATTCAAAACTTGGTGTTGAATCGGAATATACATGTTTTAGTTTATGCTGTCAAGTATTTACTAATACAAAAAACAATGGTCAAGATCCTTTAGACTAAGAAAATATTAAAATACTCGTATACTATCGGAGGTCAACATAAAAAAGGGCAAACTTTCCTACGACTTTAGTGTGAATGCTTCAACGCAGAAATGCTTCTTCCTACTCGAATTTAACTCGCATTTTAACTAAAAACCGTAGTCTTATATTAATGCAAAATTGATGTTTCTGAAACCGCGAATTTAAATAAATACCCTCCCAGAATTTTTTGTAATGCAATCGCATTTACATTTCTGTTTCACATAGAAAAATCCATTGTTACAGCGACGCCGTTGAACATAAAAGAAATTATAGTACTGACAGTAAAGTAGCGAATAAATTATCGTCCACAATATCATAATTTTTCAGAAGAATTTACCCATGAATAACAAATATTACCACAAACAGCGTTTTCGACGTTTTACACTCGGTATCAGTTGTAATTTATTCTGTTTATCGACTCATTTTTTTTTTAAAAAAAAGAATTGCTTGCAAAACACTGTCCCGCTTATTTGTGTAAATATTCTACGGCCGCAAGGCAAAAGCTAATTGCAAACTATATCAATAAACGAATAAATACGTACAGCAAAAACCTCAACAAAGCTTGTGAAAACTGAACTGTATTTTCAGCGGCGCCATACACCAGGATTTTTCCTCTCACTCGTTATCTGATGTGTAAATAATTTTAGCCTGGGTGCATATGTTGTGGGGAGATTTAGTCCGGAGCCAATAACGAATACGCATAACACAGCCAAGCGTTTAAAAGCAATTTACGTTTGAAATTCTGGGAATAGCCTTCTACATTTCTATACAATAATATTTTTTTATTTCCTCTGAGTACAAATACCTATATTTTGTTAACCATTTTACTTGCTTCGTTCGTAATAATTTAATTAGGTAAATGTTAAATACTTAAATTTTGAAAAAAAATCTTATTTTCATTAGGCATAACACACTTTTTTATATTGATGAGTTGAGTGAAAAGTGTGAAAGTAGTAATTCATTTTTCCTGTTGTTTTTGGTAACTTTACTAATCACAGCGTTTAGAAATAAACACATAAACTATTGCAGTGAAAGTATTTTCTATTTGTTAATGCTATCATTCAGTTCTATTAAAATTTGTTTGTACTTCGGAATGGAACATGCTCTAAATTTTAAAATAAAATTATATTAATACATCGCAAGTAAACCTCAACATAAAAACGATTGCTTATTTTCTTCTCAACTTAGCAAAAGTGTTCTTAGTACTTTTAGTTTAAACGCGAGATACGGTGGACATTAGGTACACATTTCCTAAAGAAAGACTCTGTAATTATAATCGTACAGAATTGGTAACTTTAACTCACATCTTCATTTGAAGTAAAATAAAAAAAGAATTGTATAAACATATTATTCCTCTACTTCATCAGCTATAAAAATCGATACCCAACAAGATGAGATAGGAAAAAAAAAAATGATCCTGTTTGTTTCAAATTAACTGACATAAAAAATTTGCATTTTTTTAAAACTGCTTAACGTACCTAAACAGCGAGGTCTTTAGAGAGGGGAAAAATAGCAAAATTTTATACACGATTTTCTGTGTGAAATTTGAATTTTGAAAGTTATCTCGTTTACGAACCAGAGTGTGTTTACCGGAACATAGCGGAGAAACGGGAATAGGGCTCCAACTGAGTGTGGTGAATGAGCGGCAACTCTTCGACCTCTCTCTCGGAAGGAAACAGGTTCGAATCCCTGTCCAGATATCCAGATTTCAGGTTCTATAGTTTCTCTAGAGGAATGATTGGATGCTTTCATCAAAAGATCATGACCTAATTACTTCCAGCATTATACTACCATTTAATCGTTACCTCCCATAAACGATAATTTGGAATTAAACTGCTCTTCTCCTCACCATGAAATCCACGCTTCTCCATATGTGGGTCATCTCCTGAAACTTGATCAGTTTCCCGCGGGGAGAGACCGACAAAGTGGTCACGCTGAAGTTTTAAGTAGGCCTACGGTATACCAACAGTCATAAAAAATTAGTGGTTACGTCCTTCAACTATCCTAGGACGCTCTACAATTTTTTAAGTACGTTTGAATTAAATTTAGTGCCTAAAATAAATAATTTTTCAAAAAGCAACCAAGAGGTCACTTTGCTCGACCATGTCAGAGTGACTAATTAAAAACGCTCTAAATTTGCAAAACAATATACTTTATTTAAATAAAAATTATATAATCGGAAATCATAGAAGTTATAACAGGAAAAAAGTAAATTAAGATTAATTACAATTTTTTCAAACGAAAAAAAAGCTATTTTCTTCAACTACGGCACTGAGTTCGTGAGCACGAGAGGAACACATTTGGCATTACATCAATCGTTCTTGTGATCTTCAAGCTGAAAGTTTTTGTTGCAGTTCAGGCACAGTGTCTTTATGATCGTGATCGTCAAATAACTCTTCTTGGCCTAGATTTTCTACGTTTGGTGGTTTTATTCAAGAATTGGTTCGCTACTATTTGTCATTTCTGCTAACTTTTACAGGTTCAAGTTCATTTTTATATGCACTTGATATCACCTCCTGCAAAGAACCTTCTTTTGCCGTTGCTTTTCCGTTTATCTATTGTTGTTGCACAAGGCACTGAAACAATGTCCTTTGGGCTCACTGACATAGAAATACCACCATCACACAATTTTTTTTAATAAAGCTATCTTCAAATAGAAATAATTTAAATGTTTTTATTATAAGTAATATACTTACTTCAGATTCAAATGTTGAAATACCATCTATTCGAAGCATTGGACGTCGGGAATGTTAATAAACCGAAAGGAACACACAGAGCTGGATTTCAGCGTGCAAAGTAGTCACCACCACGAGTAACTTGGCCACTTTTCCCGGATAAACGCCGTTGCAGAAAGGTAGTTCTACCCAGGGGCGTAGCTACTATGGGGCTAGGCGGTGCAGTGCACCGGGGCCCTAACGCTCAGGGGGCCCCCAAGCATACCTCAAGGGGCCCCTAAGCGCACCTCTAGGGGCCCTCAAGCGCAGCTTAGACGGCCCACGAGCCTTCACGGCAAAGTGGTCACCTTTTTTTTTAGCTCTACCGTCGTCTAAGGGGCCCCTGAGAACACAGGAGCCCCTCACTAAGGGCCCTCGCTGCTCAGGGGGCCCCAACCACTGCTCAGGGGCCCCTAAAGAACAATTCAAGGCCCCCATCCTCAGTTCAGGGGGCCCCTACCAGTACACAAAGCAAAAAAAAAAGGTCGCCCGTCTGGCCTGAGGGACCAAAATAAATTTTTTGCACCGGGGCCCTTGTTGACCTAGCTACGCCACTGGTTCTACCTTACCAATGAGACGAAACAATGCGATCGTCAAACTGAGAATTTGTAGCCAATACAGCAGTCTTGCGGAGCAATTTCGCTCAGAAGCGGTAAGTTTCCTGATACCTTAATAATATAAATGTAAATAGAGCCCTCATGAAACATCAGGCAGATAAAAAACCACAAGTTTCAAATATCTTCTAGAAATGACACGCTAACCAGATCAGGTAACTAAGGGCATTGAGTGGAACCAGTGATGATTCTACCAGCGCAATTACACCATTCCTTGTACTGAGAAACCTCTGTGGCAACTTGGCCCTGCTCTTCCGTACTAGGCGCTGTCGGTGTTGTTTTAATTCACTCGAAGTTAATTCAGAAGTTAAACATCCACCTTTCCACATAACCATAAAGATGGTCTTAAAACACAGTAGTGTTAATGTGACAGTGTTCTCAAATTACCTAAAACCATTATTTACATGGTAAATGAAGTTTTGTAACGTTTGTGATCTCACCACTATTCTCTCACCATAATTTCTATTGCAGAATGGGATATTGGAATATGAATTTTATATTAGATTGCTGCTGTTGAGTGACTTGTAAGTATTTCTTATTTATTTGGCATCCAACAAATCTGTTTCAAGATTATTGATCCAAATTTGTTGGCGAAACTATTTAAAATGCTTATAATCAATTTGAATTATAAGAATTTTAAATTGAAGACGAGACAGTCACTAAGTAACAGATAATGACCAACCGACTACAGATTAAGAAATCATCGTATAACAGTAAGAATGAATTCTACTTAAAACAAAAACGTATAAATATAACAGAGTGGGCTCAATTGTGTATTTGTGCAAGGGAAAAAATACTTCAACAGTTTCCACCAAAAGAAGCAACGCAGGTCCCATTATTCTGTCATACAGAATGTTAGAATTTATGTTTTCGCGATAGTAAGCAAGATGCCTACAACCTAGTATATGGTTGAATATTTAAATGTGTGATTTAACAGTATTATACGAAGTTGGTAGAATTATGAGCAACGTGTTTGTCGTTTACGGTTATTACATGTTCTTCATACTTAATCGTAGAAACACTACAAAAGAGATTCAAGACAAACTATCAACTATGACATGACAGCACAACCAATTTTCGCTCTAAACTAGTGAAAATCTCTGTTATATTAACAGCGAAACCTAACATCAAACACAGTTAAATTCTTTTTAAGCTTTTAGCGATAAAAATGTAATCAGATGCAATAGCCCACGGAAACATAAGAATATGCCTCTGATTAAGAATTATTTTTAAAAATACAGCTTCATTACTGCACAAGTTACAGTTTTAAGAAACATTAGACACACGCTGACCCAAAGACATCCGAAGAAGCCGAAAATCAAAGCTATGTAAAAGCGCTAAAATCTAAATTGTTACCTTTTAGTGGCCGGAAATATTAAAACAAAATAATATAAAATGGAGGGAGGTGGTCACGATATTCTTGTTGTTATCTGTCCTTCGAGACGTGGTCTCCTGGTGCGCCACTTAGTCGCCGATATGACAAGGCTTGTCGTTGCAAGCTCTCTGGATGTCGCCCTGATAGCGTTTCCATGTTCTCTCGCGGACATTTGCAGCCGCCTGATCCTCGCTCACGCAATCCCGTTAGCGGCAGGCTTTGTCGCTCCCACAAACACGAGTATCAACGGCTTCGCAATCTAAACTGTGTCATTCGGCAGGGAACCAGTCCTGGCAAATATCCGAAAACTCAGCTACACC
This sequence comes from Vandiemenella viatica, assembly GCA_031002005.1. Classification (NCBI taxonomy): domain Eukaryota; kingdom Metazoa; phylum Arthropoda; class Insecta; order Orthoptera; family Morabidae; genus Vandiemenella; species Vandiemenella viatica. The sequence continues at coordinate 105,155,589 of JARYHS010008074.1, read as the reverse complement.
ACAATTATTCGATGGGATAAGAACGAAAGCGTTATCAGAGCAATATTTAAGACAAGTATGAGAAGGTTGTTGATGTGAATTATTTCAATGAACAAAGAAAATTTTGTCTTAGAAAATAATTGTTTGAAAAAACATAAAAACCGCCTTCAAAAAAAGCACTAAAAATTTTAAAATAACTTTATACCTTGCTTAGGAGGAAGTAAATCTAAATGGACAATATTTTACATTACTGTTATTGAAATTTTTATATTAATTAGTTATTTTTGGAGTCGGTGCCAGCTGTCACATCGCGAAGATCGAATTGCCGAACTTCTTTTGGTGTTAGAGGCGAAACGGGGAGTACGAAAAAAAATTCCAATATTTTACAGCACGTCGTGAGGCAGATAGTGTTATTGCGGGAGACAGCTTAGGGAAACAAATTAACAGTATTTTAATCTGTGACTCGGCCTTATTGGTCATCCAGGCATATCTCTGGCACTACAGTGTCAGTTGGTAGGCTGCATCATGCAGTAAACGATTTACAGTTAGTATAATATCGCCGTATCATCTGTATGTTTCAGTCTTGTTGAAACATGTTTCTAGCATTAATTGTAGGTAAGCAGTAACATGATTTTTTATGAATTATTGTTATTCATTATGGTTTTTATCTTTTTTTTTTTGCTTTCGCTGGCACCGACTCCAAAAATTACTAATTAATGTAAAAATTTCAATGACAGTAATGTAAAATATTGTCCATTTAGATTTACTTGCTCCTAAGCAAAGTATGTCTTAAAATCATCTACATTGCTTGGTGATTTTTTTTAACACTTCCTTCCTCAGCAATAGTGAGAAGATTGTCATTGACTAATGAGCCGATCAGTAATAAGCAGTAAATCTTATGTATATAGACAATAACTGAGCTCAGTTGTTAAGGAGTCTGCCTGAAGATCAAACGGTCTCAGGTTCGAATTCCTGTATAGGCACCGAGCGTGGTGGGTGAGCTGTTAACGCTCTGGCCTCGCATTCGGGAAGACGCCGGTGCGAATCCCCGTTCGGGCGTTCCATGACTAAATTACTTCCCGTTCCTTGTCCCAGTTCCATCAAGCCTTTAATGACCTCACAAGGAAAAAAAAGAGTAAAAAAATAAAGGAAAAAGAAGAAAAAAGCAACTGTATGGGCAGGGATTTTCAAAGACCCTCAATACGTCCTTCACCTCTGAAACAGCTTGATTTTTAATTTGAAGTGCGCCAGATGGCTTCCGTGGTTCGGATTCCCTTTATTTGGTTGGATTACAGGGTAAAATTAGGTAGTGAGGAAGGACCTTACTTCCAATACCAAGCTAAAGCGGGTATTACATTATCCAGTTTGCTGAACGCTAGGAAATCTAAAAAAAGAATCGGTTCCAACCTTCTGTCTAAAAAATTACAAATACACAAGCAAATAAACGCTTCCTTAGCAGAAGATAACTAACATTACTTCCAGACAGGGGAACAGAAATGACTTTCCACATGTAATTAGGTTTTCTCTCTCCAATGATCTAGGAAATGACGTCGCATTATAATGATAGCAAAACTCAAGTAAATTCGTGTATAATTAATCACTAAATTTTTTTGTGTTACATCATATTAAACTAATGCTAACGCTCAGTGTTCATCGCTTAACCTCTCCACTCACTAGTCAATTAATGGGGGTTTATACGTCTTACGAATTGTCTGGTTATTATGTTAGTTCTACTCTGCGTAAAAAGCGCTAATTTGCTTGTACATTTACAATTTTTGAGACAGAAGGTGGGAACCGTTTATATATTTATTTATTTATTACAGAATACAGCATGAAATTAAAATCAATATTGCCAATATGTCTGGGTCGAGACTGATAATCGAACTCCATTTTGTATAGAGGTGCCTTAAAGTGCGTAGTCAAACATTGTAGAGATCAGTGCATTATGAAGTAATTAATTTTTTAATGATCTCTGTTACTTTACAGAAAAGGTTCATGCCACGCTTATATGAGTTTGGAAACTGGACAGAAAATTAGTCAGGTGGCTAGTGTTGTTAATATTATTCTTACGTTATGTAACAGTAAATAATATAGGTGGATAAATTGTGTACATTTATTTTTTTAGTGTTTGTGGAAAATAGTTATATTAACTGCCTATATAAAAAATACGTAGTGTTTCAATAAATATGAATGTCTGTTACAAGCGAAACATACCGCTATAGTGCTGCATTACATTAAGCTGAAATACTTAAAAATTTTTCCCTCTTTTTAATAATTGGAAGTGGAAAGAAAATATGCTAAGCACACAGTCATAATACTTTCTTCTTTTGTGTGTGTGTGTGTTTGCGGAATATCGGTAATTCTAACAACTGCCTGAGTAAAAGTTCGTTCTGTGTCACCGTCCCTACAAACCGGATACAATTAATTCTTCTGCCGAAAAACAGTTGTTGATTTGTGGAAAACTACTAATCCCTTAGGTCAAACGAAAACGCCAGCCTGCCGCAAAAATGGTTATGGTGATCACTACGGTTGAAGTATTATGCATTCTGTTACTACAAACTCTTTGCTTTAGGGTTAATCTCACAAGTCATGAATAAGTGAAGAGCCTCCATCAAGGGAGAGTTGAACATAATCCCCCAAGTTTACGAAGAAATCAAATGTAACAGCAGTGAATTACGGACAATTTAGTTGAATGTTCTAGCAGACGAGGAAGGGCGGTTGAGTACCGTTGCAACAGGTGTTGCAAACGACGAATTTCTCTTTCCTTTCCACCTATCTAAGTTTTAGACACTTTCTCCGAATGCAGCCACTGGGAAATATTGAATTCTTTACAACTTTCCATGAAATGGGGAGTGAAAGATTCTCAAGTGTTTTAGATCTGGCAAAAAAAACAAGTATTTCAAATTCATCCGCTGTAATTTTATCGTAATATGGTTTTACAATTCTTGTTTGCCTGCATCAGTATTTCCACAAATGTTACAGATTTTGAAACTGCAGACAGATTATGAATTTTTATAATATTTTATTCACATGACATTTAATTTTCCCCTTCTTAATAACTTTACAATAACAGACTACATGAATTTATGTCTTTTATCACTGCTTATTTATAGTTTATTGCTTTGTTTATCTTTGTATCCAATTCCCAGGACATTTGCAGCAACACAATCGAAAACTGGTATTGTTAATATTAAGAGTTTTCACGGCATAAGGCATACCACACCTGTCTGAAAAGATTATTTACAATTGCATTGACGAAAAATTTTTACTCTTGAAGACAAAATCATACTACACTACCGATAGAGCACCGTCAAGAAAACAGCAGAGTAGCAAAAGCGCACACATAAAGTTTGACAATGTCGTGCATTGAAAACTATGCCTCAAAATTGATTACTAGTCAAGTCACGAGAGCAAACTATACCAAGTGCAATAGTGTAAAAAACAATTTGCTGGTTGAGGTCGCAGGCGAGCAACGACCACACCTCCAAATGCAAATGTAAAATGTAAGTTACAATATAAAATATATCCTAGTATACTTATGTAAACAAAACGTCTTGCATGATAATCCAAAACGGATATAAAAATATTAGTAATCAAACTGTTATATGAATATAAGTAATATTATGCTGCCTTTATAAGAGTAATTTTGGTAAATCTAAAAATCATTGTATTCAAAAGTCAATAACAAATCACATATTACAGCAAAACTGTACGCTGAAGATACCTCGGCGAGAGGCGAAACGCGTCCGGAAAATAAAAACAATATCCAACAGTTGTAATGGCGTATTATTAAACAACAAATACTAATTTATCAAGCAACTGTAGAAGAAAATGGCCTACAATAATCAAATATATAGAGTTTAATAATTATAATAATAAGCCAAGCCTTATGGGTAAAGGGTAACGTTCGGGTCTGGCGTCCGGGTTGATGCGGGTTCAAATCCCCGTCCGACCATCCCAATTTTGGATTTCACTGATTTTTCGAAATCACTCCATGGGTGAATTACTTCCCGTTCCTTGCTACTCACACTGTTCCGGCTCTAATGACGTCGACAAACCGTAAAACCCAAAGAAATCCATAGAACTAATTATTTGTTAGCTGTTTTTTATGGCTATACGCTTCTTGGACGGTAAGGTCATTTAGAGACGGGATAGAAAAGGGGACGATAAACAGGAATAAATTAAATCATAGCCTATTGTAGAAACCATGCTAGCATTCGCATAGAGTGATCTCAAGAAATTACAGAAAACCGAAATCTGATTGGTCTTACCTGCCTCTAGGAACCAGTCTGAGCGTTGAATATTAATGTTCTTCAGGCATCATTAAATTTGCCAGAACGAATAACAAACAATAAAATATTTTAAGTAAAATTAATAGCAAATTTTGTTTTTTTATTAGATTATATTAAATATGTTTGATTTCATCCCTTAACATAATTATTAACAAACCAATAATATTTCCAACTACTTATTGCCGGTTAGTTACGTCGCATCTTATAATTATGATCGTTTCAATGGTAACTAAAAATACATAACATCCCGTGTTGTTTACTACCGATAAAATTGGTAGTCACAGACTCTTATTAATCGTTACAGCCGTAAACAGTTTCAAAAAAAAAGCCATACACCATCTCAGTGACTGTGAATAACTTTGTCACCTTTCTTTTTCCTGAAAACATAAAGTTATTTCTCAGTCGCCTTTAGTTATCAAATTCCAAGAAGAAAAGTCTTCCACAGAGGAAAATAAGTTTCGAAGGAAAAACTCTTTAAGTTTGGATTTAAAACTGTTAGCATTTTGCATGCACAATTTATTCGTTGTTGTAGGACTTGAATTAAAGAGGCTAGAGAAAATGTAATCCATTTCTGCAAAATTGTCGATGACGTGTATTTCTTGTGTGCTTTACATTTATTCCTAATGTTGTAAATATATGTCTGCTTTGAGACTGAAGTTGTCAAGATTTACAACTGACAATGCAGTGGAGAGTATAACTGCTACGCTGGTATTTTGAGTGTACCTAAACAGATTTCTCCACAATGTACGTGAACCTATTCCGCAAATAATACGAAGGGAACATATTTGTGGCTTAAATACCTTCTGTGTTTATCAAGAGTTTACGAATAAATAAGCGGCTTATATGGAAAATATACCAACTTCCCTGTTTAATTAAGGGATTACAACGCTTAAGTGCCTCTCATACTTATAACCATCCAAATAAATCTAAAAACGTTATGAGCGATGTGTAACATAACAGTAGCATTCCGCCGCTCCGAAGCGAGCGCATGACTACATTGTTTAAAGTCAGTCGTTATCGAGGTATGGTAGCGGACGGCTCGCGTCGCGTAATGTGAGACGCTATACGAACTGTGCGGGTGTAGCATGAAGTAAGAAGAAGAATGAACTAGTTTAACCATTGCGGCGTATGTTTTAAATTGATTTGGACAGTGTGTTGAGATACCAGAACAGTGAAGTGTGGCATCGTAAGTAATTTAGTGTGGACTGATTTGGATTATTAACTTTCCTTTTTTTCTAAGAATCTTGCAATCGACGGATTACGAAGTTTCAATAGCCTTATCATCTAAATTCTGATAGTGGCCAACTGGTTCGATGTGTACTTTATTCTAATAAATGTGTGGAGAACCTATTTTCATTACTTAATACTTGAAGATTTCTCTTAATTAGTTATCCTCACACTTTTATCGGACTGGTTTGGACCCTATCTGGCGACCGACGGCGACTACGAACTCATTTATCCGGCTTCTAGTGCTGTATGTCAGTAATTAAAACTTTAGCAAGCACGAAGTTCGGTCTACAGTAAGTAAGTATCATGTCAACCCCAAGAAAGGCAATAGTCTTACAGATGGCTTAATGAAAGCTTGAAGATATTGCAGACAGCGCGCCTAGCATCAATAGAACACCTTGTTTGTTACGAGTGCTGGCTTATACCGTTAAGGGAGTGTCCATAAACTACTTGGCTAGTTCCAGGGGGGGGGGGAAGGGATTGGATAGAAAGCTACGCTGAGCTAGAGGGGGTTGGGAAGGGGATTCCTATACAAGCCATGTAGATTTTCATTCACATTATTTCTCATAGTTAAATAAGGTCCAGGCCACACAACAGCAAGTGAATATTTACGATAGTCTGACAAGCGAAAACAGTACAAAATATCTCATGGAATAAATAGGGGAAAAAGTTATGTGGCACTCGGAGGAGGGGGGAAGAGGGAGGGTTATAGACAAAAGCCACGTCAGGCTATATGGGAAGAGGAGGGGTACAGAGGAAACAAAAATGGAACTACGTAGGTTATGGACGCTTTTTAATGTCCTAGCATTTGGCTGTTGGATGAGCGCCATAGATATTTACTACCACGGTCAGAGTTTTAAATCAGAAAATATGGATTGCATATAAAACGAATCTTTAGAAGTACTGATGCAGTTAAAGTACTATGCCCATATAAGCAACCACACAGGTAGACACAAGAAAAGAAGTATTTGATAGGTCCTTTGTATCCTAAAACAATGAAATGATTGTTTCTAACAAAATAAGTAGGCCCTACAAAGCCAATTCCAATTTATATATGAGAGATCTAAATAAAATATAAGTGGTAAATTTTTTTGGTAATACACTACGGTCGATTACAAAATTTTGTTAGAATCAGTATACAGTTTTTTGATTTATGCAATGGAAAATATTAAGTGAATTATGATCACACCGAAAAATATCTACGTAGCGTTGTTGTAATATAACTGAGGATGTACGTTTCAAGGCAACGTATAAATAAATAAATTGGTGCACAACATACATCTTCAAACACTGGTTTGACATATTTCATTAGAGGAATTCCTTGTCACTTGAAATACTGGAAAGAAGTAGTCACCATTTTTTGTATTACAAAAATAACAGCGAACGATGTTATATATTTCTTAATTTTTTAATGTATTTTTTCTATGGCATTCATTATTATATTTTGGATTTAGATTTTATGCTTCAGACGGCAACAAAATTATTAGATAACATATTCAGAAGATGCGATCTTTTGTTTCACAATAAACAATTTATAAATTGCTTGAAGATTTCTCAAGCGTGCAGCCGGGTCAATTGATCGCAGATGTACGAATTTTCGATGGCGTAATATGCCATCATCTTCAGGTAGCGTCCACTGGTCGGCGTGACGAGCGCAGTCAAGGGCGCGATAATTCTTCAAACAACAGATCCGCAGGGAAAACTTACGATTACACAAATTCTAAAAGCTTATAACATTAAGGTTACATAGATAGGAGATATTTTATGGTGTGATAATAATTTCCTCAAATCGCTTAGTTAAATAATAAAAATAATAACGTCATACCAAGATTCAATTTGACTCCTTTATATTCATAACTGTCTAAGAATACGATAAAAGGTAAAAAAATGGTAATAAGTATTATGTATGTAATTATATTAGAATTGCATTGCTTCATACTTATTGTAATAACTAATTAATAAAAATAATTACAGTAACTGTGTCCAAATTCATTTAGGGGTGAACTCTGATTTGTAATCATATAAATAACTTCTATTTCTGACAATTTGTGTTGGTTCCAGCCCAAAGACGTGATAATCTAGAAATGCTGTCGGGTGCCATATTTCTCAGGGAATAGAGTTCACTGTTGAATCAGTAACAAGAGAAATCAACATTATTTACACTCTTCGACAAATGCTCATTTCCTCTCCCAACGCAACTTGGAGGTTTCTCAAAGTGAAAACCGTGGGACGTAATAGCTTTTACCATCTTCGTCGCTCCGCCGTGACGGAAACCCAGACAAACTTTTGCAGCCGGCGGAATTACAGCGCATACGCTCTGCGCAACAGTGCACATCAGTGAACTTCAATTGCATTTCTGCGGACGAAACAGGAGGCGACACCAACACGACAGCAAATCTACTTTCGGTTCACGAATCGGCTTAAACTTTGATCCTCTTTGGGAAGTTTGCTTGCCCCCTTTGAAACAAACTTGCCTGAGGTCAGGGGTTGCCTAGCTCGCAGCCGAGTGCAGGAGTTCACGGTATCAAGTCTTAAGATTATGTACGGCACTCCGGCTGGGCAAACACTTTTAAATTAAACTACATGTTTTTTACTCTCTGCTCTGCGACGATTACTTGTATTTGTTTTATTCTCTTGCGCAGTAATATTTCAAGAAGTAATACCAGTAGTCATCTGGAAGAACAAGTTTTCACTGCCTCTCTTTGCGGAGTATATACAGGAGTTCTGGCTTCAGGCAGGGGAAAATCAAAAATAAGATAAATGTTGTATCAATATTTACAACCAGTATAGATACATACATATACAGAGTAAAAAATATCGATATATTAATTTTTGTCTAAAGCCAGTAATTATCTGAAAATATTCCCAAAATTAATCAAAATTAAAGACACATTCATAAATTATATAAAATTTTATTAATTTATCATTTTTTACAATCTATCAAACCAGTATCCGTCTGATACTGATATAGACTTTAAAAGAACTCCCTGTTTTATTTGTTCCCCCGTCAATCTACTCCAGTTGTACAGCGCTGCCAAGTTAACTGTAGAAGCCACTCTTTCGGACGACACAGAAGAGACTTGGCCTATGAGATATTTTGTCCAAGTATTAACTATTATTCATCAATGAAAAACCCATTTGAAAACAGAAGTTTTTAATTTACTTCAAACCTCAAACTCACAACGCGGATGCTTCATCAATATTCTTCATTTATAAAAATAATATAACCGTTAATATTCAAATATTAATTACATTATTATACTTCTTAAAACTTAACAGCTTCTTTAATCACTTAATCTTTGATGAAAAGCTGTTAAATTACGACGAATTCACTGTTTTAAGACGCTTTCAGAAAAATCATATATATAGGTATACACATGCAATATACATGTAACGTATTGAATTGGGTACTTAATTGCATTCGTTCAAAAAATATCGAATTGGCACTTAAAATTGATACTCCAAATAAAATATCGATTTTTGAAATATATAGAATAACAATACCAACGATAAATATGGATTATTTTATATAAAGTTATCGATATACTTTTCCCTAGTCTGACGGACTTCATGTTAAAACGAGCGATGGTTTGAGTACAACCAAAGGCATGATTTTATAAAAAAAAAAATTATCGGCCTTGTGTTGTCATTGTTATAAAATACAGGGTGTCCACAAATGAATATCGGGGTTTTAATGCTTTATAAGATTTATTACATTATCCTTACAGTTATAAATGATATGTCAAATGAAAGAGCAACTCAAACAGTTTTGTTCGTTGGCACTAGTGCGCATGTGCGTGAAATGTTTCCGCTGCGATCCGCTAGAATGCGGTAGTAGCAAAGATGGCGAATAGTGAAGAAAAAGCGTTTTGTGTTTTACAGTTTGCAAAGACTGAATCTGTAGTTACTGTGCAGCGTGCGTTCCGCATTAAGTTCGGGCGTGATCCTCCAAGTGACAATAACATCCGTAGATGGTATCATCAGTTTGAAGATACAGGCTGCCTTTGTAAAGGGAAGAGCGCGGGACGACCAAGAGTTAGCGAAGAGACTGTTGAGCGAGTGAAAGAGTCGTTCACTCGTAGCCCAAAGAAATCTGTTCCGAAGGCTAGTCGCGAATTAGAAATTTCTAAGTCGACTGTTTGGAAAGTTTTAAGGAAACGCTTGCAACTACGTCCTTACCGTTCACAGTTGTTACAGGCTCTAAAGCCTGCAGACTATGGTTTACGTGCCAAATTCGCTAACGAAATGTTGTTACATGACGATGAAGATTTTCTACATCATGTTGTCTTCAGTGATGAATCGACCTTTCACCTCAGTGGACATGTTAACACTCATAATGTGCGGATCTGGGGCTCAGAAAATCCTCAAGAGATCGTACAAGTGCAACGAGACTCCCCTAAAATCAATGTTTTTTGTGCCGTATCCCGGCGGAAAGTTTACGGACCTTTCATTTTTGATGAACCGACTGTAACTGGTACTTCTTACCTTGATACACTAAAGCAATGGCTCTTCCCTCAGTTGGAACAATATGAACCAGAGAACTTCATTTTCCAGCAAGATGGTGCGCCACCTCACTGGCATAACGAAGTACGTGGTTGGTTGAACGTAACTGTACCCGACCGCTGGATTGGCCGCAAGGGGCCCAATGACAGAGCTTGCTATGCGTGGCCTCCACGTTCACCTGACCTAACGCCATGCGATTTCTACCTTTGGGATTTCATCAAGGATCGTGTGTATGTGCCTCCGTTACCAGCCGACCTCCTTGAATTACGACAGAGGATTGAAGCAGCTGTTGCAACAGTTACTGAAGACACACTGCTCAACGTTTGGGAAGAACTCGGCTACAGACTTGATGTGTGCCGTATGACAAATGGTGCCCACATAGAACACTTGTAAGCTTGTATATAAAACTGTTTGAGTTGCTCTTTCATTTGACATATCATTTATAACTGTAAGGATAATGTAATAAATCTTATAAAGCATTAAAACCCCGATATTCATTTGTGGACACCCTGTATTCTAATTACAAGAAACTTTTAAATACAATATTATTTACAATAATTAAAAAAATATTATGAATAAAGTTAAAAAGAAAGAATTCAGCAACTTATATTTTTACCTACGAAGAGTGAAATTAAGTGTTGTGACTACTCGTGACCTAACTTTATACCAGTATTATTTCTCATTGCTGTATGTGCCAATAATGAACATGCTTTTGACAAGCCCTAAATGCCCAACAATAACTCTCACTGCTCTAATATCTATGATTATGTATCCAATTATTTTCTTTATTTGTACAATCGATGTTACAGTGGTTCCCGTAATCCGGGCAAAGCTTTTAACACACTGGTATTGGCATACAGTTATTTGGGGCTATCTACTCTGGACGCAGCACTGTAAGCCGAACAATAGTTTTGTTGTTTCATGAATATGTAAATTAATGTGTTTCTTAGCACTATGGTTTGCGGCTTGGTAAAAAGATGACCCTGCGATTTTGTGTATGTGATTCAATAGGGGTTAATATTCTCAGTTATATTCTTAGGTGTTTTGCGAAGATCAGGGAGTCTTGTGATCTTATATGAAGTAGTTGTTATCTTGGTAGGAAATATAAACACTGTAATCTCTACAGTTGTGGAAAGTGAAGGATTTGGATAGACGTATCTCTCTTTTTGTTTAAAAACTCGTTCTTTACCTAATATTGAAAAAAGTGACGGAATAAATGAATTATTGTATTCGTGAACAGGTAATCGTCAGGAACGCAGTAATTTATTTTATCAATTAATCAGAATTCAGTTTTAAGAATGAAAGCATTAGTGCATATTAATGTTAATACTTAGCCTTTAAAGATCATTATTTAGTGAGCTCAGTCTACGTTTCCGCAAATTTTGAATATTACATACACCTATGTAATGGATATTCTTTACCGGCATTATGAACTCCTGTGTAAGGCTCATCAGTGACCTACGACTGTACGACCACGTCTCACCTTCATACGACCGCTTGCAGTGGTTGCGCGTTTGGGATCGACGACGATTCCACACTCTATGTCTCCTTCACCGCCTCATACATCTGAAAACTCCCGCATACCTTTGTTCCAATATCTCATACCTAGGACTTTCCCATAATATTAACACCAGATCCCTGAACTCAAACATACTAACCATCCACTCCCACAGCTCGGAAATCCTAGCCAATTCCTTCTTCATTTCCGCGGCTAGACTGTGGAATGATCTTCCCCTAAAAATTAGAACTACCAAAAAAATCGGCCCATTTAAAACTCTTTTGAGAAAGCATTATTTATTGGAGCACCAGCTGAAAGATATCTTCTTCCATGAATAACTTAATTTTTTGATCTGAATAATATTGATGTATACAGTGTCCACCTCTTTATTCTGCCTTCCCTATCATTAGTTTGTGTCTTGTCTCTTCATCCTACTAGTATTAAGTTTGTGCCGTTTACTTCTTTAACTTCCACTTGCATTAGTTTATACCATTAAATTATTAACTAGTTAAACACGAATACAATTAAGTTTTAAGTTAGTATTTTACTCATAAATATTATTAAGGTTTCTTGAACTTGATTTAGGCCAAATGTTACATAAGTGTTGTATACTGTTATTTTGTGTAAGGTGTATATTATTTATTGTAAACACCTGGTATGATGTAAGAGAGGGCTTGACAGCCCTAATCTTGCCAGGCTAAATAAACCTTTAAATAAAATAAATAAATATCTGACAGCGGTATGACTTAGCAATTATTATTTAACAACAAATTTTATACATTTAACGAAAATATAAATACAGGATCTAAAAGTTGCAACTTCTTTACACTTCTCAGATAGTTTTCTTTATTTTAATTCAATTACTTCAATTGTAATAGTGTTTTTTGTTTCTGTTTTGAGATTAATACTGCAATGACAATTAAATCCCCCTTATTTTTCTTCCAAGAGTTTGCTTTAAACAAAATTAATATTATTTATAACACAAACTAGAAAGTTTAAAAGAGCATTGTTTTACGTAACTTATAACATCTCTTGGAGCTTAAAAGTCAAACAGGTAATTAAATAACTGTACCGACAAACAGAATGAAATTTCTAACGGAAATTGTATAGTAACCTCTAGAAAGTGAGAACTGAAACTAACATTTTAATTGTCCTACAAATAATTTCAATCTGCTTTCGAGAAACTTTATACGTTTTATTTTCAAATTCCTGCAGAAGGTGAGAAACGTAATTTTCAAACTGATTGAAAAAATTGTACGTAAACATCGTAGAAATGCGTATCGGGAACGCATACCAATTGATCCGTAGCGTTAGCATTATTACTAGGTGGTAAACGTGTCAAAAGTGACGGTGAAATCACGTACATCAGATATAAACAGCTTCAAAATCTCTTTGGCATACACGATCACCAGGTTTCGCTTTATATTAGGCCTGATGCAAGTAAATGTTAAGGCAGGTCAGTTCCAACTTTAGACTGCTTTCCACACTATATTGCCACAATGACGTACTTTTGAACGTGCTCCTTTCCTTGACTCTAAAAAATGCCACATAGAGCATAAAATGTGTATAAACGGATGTTTAAGGTCCACGCCTGCAAACTAAAAAAATTTACCGTTTGCTTTTGTGCAGCGTCATTGCAAATAATTCCAGCATCCGTTGCCAACAAGTTCAAGAAATGCTGCTATGTAAGTAATTTCCTTGTGAAAGATAGGAGTTCGCTTTTCCGTTTTGAATAATAAAGACGTAATAAACGCATGTAAATAAATTTTCGTTTAATGAGACCCCCATAGATGAACGTGTAGATCCAAATGATCCTTAACCCATCATTTTGACCGAAATAATTAAAGCTGTTTTTGATAAATACAGTACATATTCTTGCATAGGAAGCATTGTGAACTTTATTTACAGGTGACGAATAGTAATAAAAGATCACGAAAATAAAATTCAAGATTGTGTAAAGCAATGTAACCACTAATTACTTTTCAGTAAAAAGAATGATCTCAATAACGCACAACATATTAATGTCAATAAACTTTTAGACAAGCACAGTTGAACGTTCAAATTTCCTTCAACACACTAAGTACATTTGAGCTGCGACATTAACTTTATGATAACCCCATCTACAAGCAATAAAACTATACATAACATGGCTATTTTATGTTGAGGCATTAAATTTTCTGACAGTTCCGTGAAATCATTTAACCGCAACCCATAAAAATACAACTGTCCATGCCACTTTATTATTCTGTTATCTCTTAAGACAAGAAAACACTTCTGAATTTACGAGCAACTAGCATTATCAACTGCGACTTAGTCTTGCGCGCTGAGTTTTCCAGACACTGATTGTGTTTGAAATTTATTTCACAAAAAAAAAGAAATTTAATAATCAGTGGCAAGTTATTTTTAAATAGGGTTATTTACAAATACTGCAGAATTATATTCCAAATATATGTACAAACAAAACAAAAAATTCAAAAAAGTATTTTAACTAAATATTTATTATTCGATAAATGAAATTCACTGTCGAATTATACGAATTTTTTTTGGGAATTAGGTGATTAAATGAGAACATTGTTGAAATCACTCATTTAGTTATTTTTCTGAAACAATAAATTCCAAAAAGATCGCTATTTTTTTTCCCGTAAACCACAGCAAGATAAGTATCACTAAATTTAGAATGAATTTTGGGATCAGTAACGTCAGATATAAAGTTGGGAAGTGGTAGTTCGTTACTTGATTTTTTAGAAAAAGCTTCCTTAATTGTGGGAAATTACGGGAATCAGTGTATTACCAGCTTCAATTTCATACCTATAATGATTATTGAGGAAATATAGCCCTACAATTATTTTTATCCCCCTCGATTTTTAGAAATTTTATATCTTTAGCTGCAATATCTAATGTAATTAGCAGTTACAAATCACTGTGTTATCACGAGTTATGAAGGTATGACAGGTGGACGAACGGACAGATGAAAGATGACCGATCTTATAAGTCGTCGGTTTTTATTCAAAACGTACGGAATTCATGAAATTGCGAACATTAAGGTTGTAACCATTGGGAGTTACCTGGTTTCCAACATCCTAGAAACGTAATCGATGAAATTCTGTAGTAATTAAACATTGGTGCAGACCCAATGAAATAACTGTTATCGTGAATACTGTGCAACTAACCAAATTTACAATATAAAAGAAAAAAAATGTTATCATTCGGCACATGGAGGGAAAGTGTTTAGGCCTAATTAATATAACCGAGTGCCTGAGATTATGGACGCACCATCCTCAACCAAATCTGAAAAGTTTTTGTGGAATCGTTTCTTAAGAAATTTCATAAGTTTATATTGTTTTTAATAATGATGGAAATGAGTTCATGAACATGTAACGGAGATCTATTTAAAAGCTTCAGTCACGACATTATACATTAATGACGATCAAATATGAAGGAGGTTATTTTTAAAACTTTTTATTGCATTAACAAAAAGCCTAGCAAATACAAGTTTGTTTTAACACGATATTATTAGCTTGACCTGTATATATGCAAGAACGTAATGGAATCTTTCATTTTTAATCACTTCCATACATACCAATTATTTGAAATTTTGCACACGCATTAAGAACCAATGTTAATAAAATAATTTCAATGCTATGTCCCGGCATTTTCGTCACTTTGGCAACCAAGCCGGAGTGCTATACAATCACGTGAACAACAGGTTTGAACAGGTTGCAAACACACAGGCGTCAATATCCGCACGTTCTTCAGAAGCAGCTATTCACTGAATGGAAACATGAAATTCAAAATAGATCCCATGTCAAATAAAGTGTGCTTCGATATCGGCCAATTAGTCACTTTACTGGCAGACATGCTCAAGTAGCTATCAGTCGAATAAAGTCATTCAAGGATCTTCAAATAGAAGAACTTGACTGATACAAACTGCCGGGGAAAGTTAAATGTAACATTGATGCGTTAGATGAAATAGCTATTTTAAACAAATATGAATAAATAATTTTAAGTTAATTGTTACACATGAAATTCTAAGACTCGAATGTCCTCATTACTTATATCTTCCAGTTTGCTTTAAGTCGAACAAGAAAAATATAGTTTAAGAAACTAAAAAAATACACGCATTTGTCGAAATGTGAACTAAAAAGCTAAAAGTAAAATTATAGTTTAAAATGCAAAAAACATTTTCTTGTAGAAATATGAACTAAAAAGATAAAACTAATCTTTAAATATGAAGATTTTGTTGAGCAGCGATAAAATTTTCCATCATTCACTTAATTTTTTGAATTAACTTAAAATAACAATAAAGTTATTACTCTCTAGATGCTTTTCATAAAGACTCCAACTTTAAGAATAGCTTGAGCTAAAAAAATTTAAGACAGCTGATATCTGGATTCCAGCGCCTTTTTCTACATTAACAATAAATTTTTGGTCAAAGCTTATTCAAAATATGAAGTTATGCTTAATCGCAGGACATTGTAACAGCCCTAATACCTGTATTTTGAATAGTATTGGACTGTGTGAAATATTTGTAGTGAGCCAAAGTTTGCTTGAAAGTGATTTGATATGTTTATTTTGTAATTTCTTGTAAATGAGTGTATATAGACTTTGTTTTAGGTAAGAAAATTATTTAAAGACCATTTAATATGTTTAAGAACCGAATGGTGCAAGAGAATTTATTAAAAGTTTGTAATTCCATGTATAAATGTAAGTTACGATGTCTACAGGACAATTTTCCACCATTTGAAAGGATTTCTGTAAATAATTTTGTATTTAAGTATCTCTAATTACCATTTCCAATCATTTTGTAATGTTATTAATTAATTTTGTATCAATTCCGATTGTTTTTAATATGTTTGATTGTTTGAGTGATTGTTAATGATCGAGAAATATCGGGCGGATGCCTTTGAAGAATTCTCGTAATTTCGATAGACTCTATATAAACAGATCGCCTGGACAGAGAAGTCAGTTTTTCATTAAGTTTGCATTAAGTATTAATTCAGTGTTACAGAGACATTCATGCAAGTCAGTATTGCATCTGTGGATTGTAACAACGATGCTTGTGAATGTCGCAGAGTTGTTTTGATTGAAAAATAAAACGAGCATCTCAACTTAACATTTGTTTGGTGGACTTTTTAAAGTAATTAATGCAGTAACTAACCCACCAAAGAACCTTAACATGGCGACCGTTGACATGACGAGAAGTTCTTAAACATCTGTGGGATGTTTATCTTCTAAAAAGAATCTGCAGAAAATTGCGAGGAAATTTCGACCGGCTAGACACGTAGAGGTTGTACAGACGACACGGATTTGACGGCAAGCTGACCTACTTCGGCCTAAGGCGGAGATTTTTCCATCGGGAATCGGATGTAATCTTCCGACGACGAGTGGATTTCCTTCGGCCTCAAAATCGTCTTCCTACAGTGAATTGTGAAAAGTGTGGTTAAGTGTTTGAAGTCAGTGTGGTGTTTAATAGTTAAATAAGTGCTTCTAAGGGAAATTTAATGTGATTCAAAAGTGAGGAATAACTGTAAATACGGCACTGAATATTCAAGTGATTTATTTTGCATGTTAATGTGTGGCAGATTGGAAAGATTTTAATTTTACTTAATTTTGTTTTTTATATTGATTTTGCTAATTACTAAAAAATGGCTGATAATCAGAACCTGCAAACATTCTTAGAATCATTTGTAGCCAATTTTAATGCAAAATTTTCTGAACTTGATGGTAAACTGGACAGCAAGTTTTTGGAATTCAGAAGTGAATTAATAAGTGATACTGATAGTAAGTTTTCCAAATTGGATAACAAGTTTTCTGAATTTAAAAATGAGTTAAATCTTGACAACAAATTTTCTGAAATTAAGTCTCAGTTTTCCGAAATTGATAGTAAGTTTGACAGTAAGTTTTCTGAGTTTAAAAATGAATTTGATTTTGAGAGCAAATTCTCTGAATTGACTAAATGTTTTGATGTTAAAATCACAGAGCAATTTCAGGGTTTTAGCTCTCAATTCAAGGAAGATATTAACAATTTAGATTCTAAATTGGGGAAGGTAGTAACAGAATGTCAGGAGAAATTTGAGAAAGTTACAAAATTTTGTGAACAGAATAAGGCTGAATGTGAAAATTTGATTTATAAAGAGGTGAAGGAAGTCAGTGAAAATTGTGATAAGATGAAGCAGGAATATGTTGCTTTATTCCAAGCCAGTGATAGTAAAGCTGCTCAAAGGGTCAATGAGTTGAGACAAGAGGTGGGATTAAATATTAATACATTGGTGCAGCAGCAGGAACAGTTAGCGCATGGCTTAGAAAGTAATGTAAATCTGTTAGAAAAAAAGGTTACTGGGTTACAGATTCAGTTAAGTCAGGTTCCCTTAACAGGTAATCCAAATTTCAGTGTCGATGTAAAAGAAGAATTTGAATTCTATGATGATAGTGGGAGGCTTCACCCTATTGAATTTATAGATAATTTTGAAAGATCAGACTATTTTAATTTGTTACCCGACAATAAGAAAATTGCACTTGTGGGTAAACATCTTAAGTCTTATGCTAGGGCATGGGGTGATAGACAAGCTAGGGAAGTGACTGACTACAAGCTGTTTAAAGTAAACTTTTTGAAACATTTTTGGTCAACAAGCAGGCAGATTCAAGAAAAGAGAGAGTTGATGACTGGAAGGCCCTATAAACCTGGTAGGGAAACTCAACATGACTTTTTTCATAAATGTTGGATCCGTTGTAAGTATTTAGACCATCCTTATGGAGAGGAGGAATTTATTGATTTGATAGGAGCTAGGCTACCTCAGCAAACAAGAAATTTAATTGCCACTTTGGATGTAGTAAATGTGGATAGAGTTTCGGAATTGTTGAGACGCTTGGATGCCCAGGAGTCATTCAATGAACAACATTACCACCATCAATACCATAGGAGGGGCAGCAGGAGTCCCCCTAGAGGGGGTAATGGGTCAAGGGATGGTAGATCGAGGGGAAGGGATCGTGATAATTACGCAAGGAGGAATAATAATGGGGAAGTAAGAGAAGAGAACCTTCAATCTGAAAGGGAAAAGCAGCATGGGGGGCAGGCAAACTAAAGACCACCTCTGTGACGGGCCCCGCAGTGGTGGGTAAGATTGTGGGTCCAGGTACCAACTGCTATAGCGTTAATTCCATTTTTATGAATAATCCCCGAGAAGATTTATTGGAAGAGGTGGGGGTAGCAGCAAGTGAATTTCAGGATAAGGTTATGATAGATGTAATTAATGATGTTGATGATGTAAAGGTTGGTAATAAGATAAAGCGGGAAGGGGACCACCATAGTACCTTATCACTAGAATCAGTGTGCAAAAATAATAATTTTCATGTAGATGATTTTCGAAATGGTCACTGCTTAATTACAAAAAAGGGTGCAGAATTTATAGTGCATACTACAGTGTGGCTATCAGAAACTTGTAAGGTCCAGAATGGCATAGTTGGGACTATGTGTGCTAGGATAGGTGGTAATGAAGTTTGTAGAAGTGCTGAAATCGAGGAGTTTCTCAAATATCTTGAAGATGAAGGTGATACAGTGGTATGGATAGGAGACCCAGATGAGAAGGAGAATTGTAAATCAAAGTATTTGTCTTCTGAAGAGAGAGTGGTTGAAAAGCCTTGTGTACCAATCCCTAAGTTGGAAAAATGTCCTAATTTTGACCTAGCTGATACGTTATTTTGCTCTTTATTTGGTGTAGATGATGACATTCAAGAAATGGGTGGGAGTAAGGATTTATTTGAACCAGTTTCTAATTTGGAAAATTGTACAGAATGTGACTTAGATGACACTATGTTTTGTACTCTCTTTGATGTGGAAGCTAATAGTGAAGTAATAGTTGCTGAGAAAAATAATTATTTTGTGGAGGAAGTCAGTAAGCTAGATGTTAAACCAGTTTTAGGTAATGATTCAGATAATTTGGTAAGTTTGAGTAGTAATCAGATGATGAAGAGTGGGGTTGGGAGTAATGATGGACTAAACTGCAGTAGTGAGAATAATAAATTGGTATTACCAGTTGAGTTACCAAAATTGCTTTTAAGTGACAGTCAGTTCGCTAAAACAGAACCATTTTTTGTCTCAGCTGTTGTGTGGTTGTATCAAAGTCAGTTGTGTGAGAAGATTGGAAGTTTGTGTTTTGTATGTATATAATGAAGCTTTGTGAAAATAGAAATGTAATATTAAATGTGTATACAAAAGTTGAAGAAAACTGGAAGGTTAGGAAAAAGTAACTTACATGGTTCTGGGTTTCCAGGGAAATCCTGGAACCCACTTATGAGAATTAATTGAAATGCATGGTTTGGGGAGGGGTCAATAGCCTGTAAATATCTAATTTTGTAAAAAAGTTTATCAATTGATGTATGTAAATAGTTTGTGTGAGTACTTAAGTTAAGATGCAGATGTCATAATACTGAATGTTTAAAATGTAAACATTTCACGGTATAAAGCAATTTGTGACACTTTTGTGTAGAAACTTTTGATGGTTTCATGATGTTGTGACTTTCTACATTGTGATGACAAATTATCAGCTGTAAAATGTAAATAGACTGTTGTCATAAACAAGCAGACATCAATTGTGTAATTTGGAGTGAAAAAAATTGTAACTTAAGGTGATGGCATTGAACGTTTGTTGTGTAAAAACAGTAAATGATAAAATGATTGGACCTGAGAAAAGACAATTATTGTAAACAAAATCAGTGTCATGGACTATGTGCAGATGTTGTATGAAGAATTGTATTTGTTCATTGTAAAAGTCATTATGGTTGATTGATTGTAATCTGTTCGTGTCTGCATTATGTGTACATTCAACCTGCTTAGATTCGTGACGGATTCAATCAATTTTATCTGTGTAAAATTAAGTGAATCCTGGGGAGGGGTTGTAACAGCCCTAATACCTGTATTTTGAATAGTATTGGACTGTGTGAAATATTTGTAGTGAGCCAAAGTTTGCTTGAAAGTGATTTGATATGTTTATTTTGTAATTTCTTGTAAATGAGTGTATATAGACTTTGTTTTAGGTAAGAAAATTATTTAAAGACCATTTAATATGTTTAAGAACCGAATGGTGCAAGAGAATTTATTAAAAGTTTGTAATTCCATGTATAAATGTAAGTTACGATGTCTACAGGACAATTTTCCACCATTTGAAAGGATTTCTGTAAATAATTTTGTATTTAAGTATCTCTAATTACCATTTCCAATCATTTTGTAATGTTATTAATTAATTTTGTATCAATTCCGATTGTTTTTAATATGTTTGATTGTTTGAGTGATTGTTAATGATCGAGAAATATCGGGCGGATGCCTTTGAAGAATTCTCGTAATTTCGATAGACTCTATATAAACAGATCGCCTGGACAGAGAAGTCAGTTTTTCATTAAGTTTGCATTAAGTATTAATTCAGTGTTACAGAGACATTCATGCAAGTCAGTATTGCATCTTTGGATTGTAACAACGATGCTTGTGAATGTCGCAGAGTTGTTTTGATTGAAAAATAAAACGAGCATCTCAACTTAACATTTGTTTGGTGGACTTTTTAAAGTAATTAATGCAGTAATTAACCCACCAAAGAACCTTAACAAAATGTGAACTAAAAAGCTAAAAGTAAAATTATAGTTTAAAATGCAAAAAACATTTTCTTGTAGAAATATGAACTAAAAAGATAAAACTAATCTTTAAATATGAAGATTTTGTTGAGCAGCGATAAAATTTTCCATCATTCACTTAATTTTTTGAATTAACTTAAAATAACAATAAAGTTATTACTCTCTAGATACTTTTCATAAAGACTCCAACTTTAAGAATAGCTTGAGCTAAAAAAAAATTTAAGACAGCTGATATCTGGATTCCAGCGCCTTTTTCTACATTAACAATAAATTTTTGGTCAAAGCTTATTCAAAATATGAAGTTATGTCTTAATCGCAGGACATCCCAATGTTTTGGTCAAAGATTTTATTATTATTATTAAAAAATTATGTTATTCTTAATCGCGGGACATCCTAATTTTTTGTCAAAACTTCATTCTTATTTTAAGATAATTGTAAAAATTAAGTTATATTTAACCGTGAGAAATCCTACCAATGTTGTACATAAAATGGTAATAAATAAGGTAAAACTATTGGAGTGGATGAGCAACTGATGTGCTGGGTAGAAGAATTTTTAAAAGATAGAAAACAGAAAGTTAGGGTAGGAAATGTAGTATCAAAAGAAGTGGAGGTAAAAATGGGACTGCCGCAGGGTAGTGAATTGGGACCATTGCTATTCATTATTGTAATGAATAATTATGCTGATTGTTTACTATCTGAAATTAGATTGTTTGCCGATGACATAATGATCTGGACAGGATATCTAGTTGGGTTGGTAAACATGGGATGAAGATAAATACAAAAAATAGTCAGCGTATTAGATACACAAATAAAAAACAAAAGGTTAATTATGAATAAAAGGTGGGGAAAGAATTGCTTGCTGAAGACTTGATATGTAAATATCTTGGAATTACATTTGATAACAAGCTTAACTGGGCAGGACACATTGCACAGGTGGTAGGAAAAGGTTTCAAAATTCTGCACTTGTTGGAGAGAGTGATGAGGGGATGTACGAGAGAAGTGAGGAAGTTGGGTTACAAAACTATGTTCAGACCATTGCTGGAATATGGAATTGTAGTATGGGACCCTCATTTTACGTATCAAATACAGGAGTTGGAGAGGGTGCAAAAAGGGCTGCTAGATTTGTTTCTGGAAATTATTGCAGAATGCAATCTGAGACGGGGCTGAAATGGGATTAATTGCAAGACAGGAGGAGAATGAGGGGGGTCATGGGAGTGTACAGGGCATATACTGGCGTTGAGGCATGGAAAGATATTGCAATAGGTATGAAAAGTAGTGCGTGGAAGGGAAAAGATGATCATGACCACAAGCTGGCACTCTATTTCAGGCACAAGGGTGTGGGAAGATTTTCTTTTTTAGGTAAGGGTGTCAGGGATTGGAATGAGTTACCAAGGGAAATGATGAATAATTTACCGAAAACTTTGAAAGAATTTAAGGATAAATTTTGTAGAGGACAAATGTAGGTGGCTGCAGGATAGGGGGAAGATGGGGGTGTAGGGAAATTGCCACAGGAGCCTGTGCTCCATTGCAATTAAATTAAATTAAAAACATTTTTCGTTAAAGTTTTCGTACATATTACTAGAAAAGATTTTTATTTTTTATGACTCTAATTTTGCTATACACAACCATCACTAGTGCGTACAAATTTTTTCTGTTGCATTGGCCATTCATTAATTGCATTTACACGACGATATTTTAACGAATATCAAGTCAAGTGCGAAAGAAATCTTCAAATCTTTGTCTACTAAAATAACTATAACCTAATCTTTTTGGGATGGGTAACAAAAATGATAATCACATGGAGACATATATGGATTGTGTGGGGGGGGGGGGGGGGGGGGGCATCGGGGAGATCATCCAAGAATGTACACTGTAGATCTTGTAATTTCGCTTTTGGAATAGCATCAGCTTTTGCATTAACGTAATTCCTTTTTAATTATTGTCTTCACATTTCCATAACGTATCCATTTGCTGCACTGATATCACGAGCAGTGATTCGCGTGATTTCGAAAATAAGATATTGAATTCTCAGAGCTTTCTGGGACGTAATTATCTGGGACAAAGTGAGTTAGGTTAGAAAATACTGTACGACCTACATAGAAACACGCATTCCACCCGTTTTAAAATAAAGAGGTTGAGAAACAAATGTGCAGCATTTAATGTGCGAAAAACCCGTACCAACTACGCCATATTGCCACACAGTAACAAAAGTTTAAGCATCCAGAGCCTATTTTAATATCTCGCCTATCATCACTATAATGTTTCAGTAGCAAAAAATCTTCAGTTTTCAGTCATAGTATCGTTTGAGTATAAGAACATATACACATCGTTACCAACCAAATAGAGAGCACAAAAATTACCTCAGCTTTAATTTTTACCATTGTGAGATTAGAATGAATAAACATATTATACAAAACCATAATGGTTTTTAAGTTTTCGCTATGTGATTCGCTGTAGATATCAGTTATAGTGAATGTTTATTGCATATTCTGTTGAATCACCGTATCATCTTTTGCTAGGTAAATTTTTCACTAATGATATTCTGTTGCAGTATAATTAGTTATCAATTACTTAAGTCTATATATTATGCAGTTGTCACTGTTTATATTGTTAAGTTTTTTGGAACATCCTTCCCGTTCGTTCTCTACTGAAATTAAGATATACTTATGAATTAAATGTATGAAATTGTATATTTTCGCGAAATCATTTGTTTTATATTGTTTTGAAAAAGCAAGATATGAAAATTAATAGTGCGTTGAATACCTCCGATTCGATCATTTTCTTCAGCTGCTGCGGTCAGGAATATTTCAGCTGCAGACTCGCTTATCCATTCCCAGTTTGATCTCAGTCAAAGATGTCAGTACTTACTACCATAAAAGCCCGTATAGATAAGCATCAAGGACAAAATGTTATTTTTCGTTAGTATTTTATACTTTTTCTGTGTCAAATCTGTAAGTCTATTCAAGACTTCGCACTGT
Source organism: Vandiemenella viatica (assembly GCA_031002005.1). Lineage (NCBI taxonomy): Eukaryota > Metazoa > Arthropoda > Insecta > Orthoptera > Morabidae > Vandiemenella > Vandiemenella viatica. The sequence goes on along the minus strand of JARYHS010008074.1, from coordinate 105,131,491 downwards.
ATTACTGGTTAGTTAAAAAACTATCACATTTGAACTAAATTCCATTACAGAATATTACCCGTCTCGTTGCTTTCCTTAATACCTAATTTTTAATCTCAATGTTCTCCACTGTTACAAATTTAATTTGTTTTCTAAGATTTAATGCAAATTTTATCAAGCTCTATAATTTCTCCCATATACGTTAATATATCACATGATGATATGTGACTGTTATGTCATTTGTGGGATCTTCACGGCAAAGAACGTTTCGACGAACCCTCGTCTTTATCGTTTATTGGTAATTTTTCTTGCCTTTATTTAAATTTAAAGGTTTTCTTACCTCCCTAATTCATATAGTCATTTACGTGGTGAATGAATTTTTGGAGAAGTGTATTCTTCATTTGAAGTATCCCTATTTTCATGAATATAAATATTCAATTCATTTGCAGTGGTATGTTGTTTTCACTACAATCTGGTGGATTATTGTTCCATTTTAACAAAGAATTCAACAAGATGGAATTCTTTTATAGGGTTGGTAATGCAATACATTTTCTGTGCCTTCTACCTGTCTGATTTATTCTGAAATTATTGTTAGTTAAAAGTATCGTCTTGTATGCAGTAGGAGCTTAACTTTGGCCCCATATAATCAACAGTTAGCTCATATTGCTCTAAATGGCTGAAAATTTTACATCTATACTGCTTGGACTAGCTCGTACTTGAATGGCAATTAGGTAATTGACTTTCGAATCACAAGTGAGGAAATATGAAAATTATTTACGGTTTAGTCATTGCGATTTGAATACATTAATAGTGTGTATCAAATGATTGTAAATATTTTAATATGCTAACAATTATACAAAGTATATTAGTTCAACATTTAAGCACCATGCAATGGATTTTCAGAGTTGTTTGGCTCGAACGTATGTATATTATTAAGATACTTAATTTGAATCTAAACTTGTTTGATATTATACTGAATAAATGTTATCTAAAATTTTGAAATAACGCTTATAACTGGACAATGATTATTGTAATTCGACAGAACTAATTTATAATTTTATATCGCATGTAGTGAAACCTATTATGAACATGAAAACTCTGATAACATTTATTGCAGCCACTTGGAAATTTATATTAACCAGCTTTTCCTCCTCCTTTTTTACCTAATCTGATTTTCCTCTTTATAGTCAACATTTACTGAGTGGTTCTTGGTATTGATCCTTACTATTACCTATAAACAACTGGGGAGAAAGAATAGGAAGGAGTTCCGCACTCACCTGGAGTAATTTTGAGAAACCATGGAAAATCTAAATCTGAATGGCCAAACGGAGCTTCGAACCCGCGTCCTCTCGAATGAGAAGGAAGAGCGCAACTATTCACTCACCACGCTCTGTCTTAATATCACATACAAGAAGTAAAAACTACAGATGTTTTTTGTAATACTGTGCACTTGCCGAGCCGAATTGACCAAGTTAAAATTTTCGAATCCGTATCACACAGTATTTCTCTCTGTGTTAACTAAACATTTAATGTTTAAGGCTGAGAGGTAATGGTTTTAATATAGCTAATGACTCGATTGCTTGCTCATTAATATGAAGTGCAGCCCACCATGGAATATGCCGGTTACCTGCTGACTGAAAATCTCTAAACATTAAGCAAAAAGAGAATAAAGGCAGCATTCAATGAACACTGTTCACATCTGCATCGGATACGTAACAATGCCTACAAATAACAATTAAACTGCTTCGTATTTTGCTTTATCCAACCAACAATTCCTATGACGTTCAGTGATTAATCCAGGCTTACTCTATTTAATAAACTTTTTTCCTGTCGCCAATCGTTTAACGCCAAACAGACACAATACTTACATCTCTTCTACGGGCTAGCAAGCCACACCGACAGCTTAACAGTATGTATTCCAATCTTCGCCGTTCAATGCTTGTTGCAAATATCTGCAAGTTCTGTTAACAAGCTTTTCCAATGCCTGGAATGTTATACATTCAAAACTAGCAAAGCTGCCTATATCTCATCTAAAAATATAAACACAGAGTAGCTGTACAGCTATTTACAGCACAGAGACACGCATACATAAAAGAATATTTAGAGGCGGTAACCTCAGAATATTACAAAAGATAACATGCTAATTAGAAATGAATAATGCATTACTATTATTATTATTGCAATGTTGTTGCAGGCCATGTTTCCGCAGTTGCTTTATTAATTACTAGTTGACTAGTTGATAAATAACGCCAATGCAACTGTTTAATTTATTTATTGCTGCGTCGTACGCGTTTCACCTATCATCGAGGCATCATCAGCGACGAATCTGCGTTAATGTTTTTATACACAATTAAAATGTTTATAAAATTGTATATAAAATCTTTAACGCAGATTCGTTGCTGATGATACCTTGATGATAGGTGAAACGCATACGACGTAGCAATAAATAAATTAAACAGTTGTACTGGCGTTAATTTTAACTATAAATTATTATTATTATTTGCGAATGGATTTGATCGGATCACACAATGCCTTAATTCTCATCATGGCTTGTAATTATTTATAAATTGTGAAGCACTTTTCAGTAATCGTTGAATGAACAACAGTACATTAGCGTGATGGTGAATGGAAGAAGACCTGCAAGTTTATCAGTAAGAACATGGTTAGAGGTTACTAAAGACAGAAATATACTCACAGTAAGAAATTTGGGCAGGGAAAGAAACCCGTAGTATGATAGGAAAGTATTGAGCAGCTCACACTCATAAAATTTGAATGGGACAGTGGTAACGATAACAACTTACGAAACTTAATTAATCATTCTCAAATTACGCTTTTGATCACTACAATCCACCAATTAAGGACCACACTGAAACGTAAAACGGATACTTTTGTGAACAATATGAGGTGGTAGTTGAAGAGCGTTTGAGGAAAAAGTGAGCACACGAATAAATGATAGATACGCCATGCATTATAGCGTTTCAGAGTTCCGTTAGTGATAAAGTCACGGGACCGATTCGTCATTCTGTCTTTACAACTTTCACCTTCGGTAAGTAACGGCTTCCTACGCTATCCGGTTCACTCAGCCATATAGAACCATTATTTTCAAAAGAAATTTATAGTGCTGACTCCATCTGAAATTGGGTCCTAACCAGTGCGTTACAAGAAACACCTGCACTCCGCCATCGGCAGTTTTTCCGTGCGTAGAAAGCGCAACATCCATTGCGACGGCGGAAGGATGTCTGAGCACTACATCACCTCCAGGAAGGATGCCAGAGGCTCGGGCAACAGGCGAAATGGCGCTCGGTATTTCAGGCGCTCAGAAATATTAGCTGCGATATCGCACGGGCGAGGGAAAGTCGCGAGCCAATTGCCCATGTTAATCCTTATAAATAGAAAGTAAACATTGTCCTAACTGCCCAAGAATGACCTGCAATACATTTTCTATTTTATGAATCGTGGATGAAATATTCTTATTCAGCGAAACGCATCAAGATATCGCATATAAGTTACACTGTTATTATTCAGCTAGCTGGTGCCCACGACTTCGTTCGTGTTTACCAAGAATTTTGAAGTTTTTTTACGTTTTTGCGCGGATCCTTAAATATTTCCATGGTAACAAGTAGCCTATTTTACTCACTACCAAATCAGCAAACCGCCAGTTAAAGTCCCATCAATATCTGTAATTATTTATGTTTGTTAATACTGAAAATATGCCGTATTCTAGAAAATTCCTAACATTATAAGATCACTTTTGGTCGAAATATGAAAATATCCTACATAAAGATATCATAATATCGTTGTAATGTATTTGTATAATATTATGACTTCGTAACATAGCGTGAATTCTTTGGTTAATTTCAGACAGTTTTCAACAGCATTAGAGTTTATCTTATATATAAAAATTAATGTTTGTGGGTTTGTGGGTTTGTTCGTCTTCTATGCATTCCTATACCATTTATCAGATTGCAATGAAACTTTGGAGAGTTTTCGAGTGTGCGTCTGCGAAGGTTCCTGTGAAAAAAAATTCCCAAAAAGTCACCCCCTGTTCCCCATAACATCCCATAATTTAGGCAAAACCACATTTTTTATCCGATTTAAATAAGAATTTGTACACTTATACTTTAAAACAAACACAAAAATACTGCCTATGTATGGTTTCCGAATATTCACGCCTTGATCAGTCAATTACACCACAATACACTTACCGACGTGCAAACCACATAGGCACGATGTGATACTTGAGGCTACTAGCATACACAAACACGAATGGTCTGCGGCAGCTAGTTGTCGCTGCAAAGTATAGTGACACACACGTCTATTTCGATTTAAGAAAACACTTATGCTTTTTCACGCAAGAACAAATTGATTTACATCCAAGGTTTTTCTCTGGGCTTTTTCTTTTCAAACATTTCTTTTTTTTTTTTTTTTCTTTACGTCTCTTTTAACATTGAGGTTTTTAGAGACGCAAGAACAAATAAAAATAAAGAATCCATGGCCTACATCCGCCGAAGGGTGGCTTAGTGGCCAGGGCCATACTGAATCGGGGTGGTACAAACGAGGCGGGCATGATCCCGAGTACCGCCGTCCTGGCTGCGGTTTTAGTCGGTGTTACAGCTCTACCTCCTTCTTATAAACAACGCATTTAAAAAACAAAACATATACAAAAACGCTTATCACACGCTTTTTTTGTTTATGACATTTCTTTGGACGTCGATGGCATGGCGGGACAACGTAAAGGGCATAGGGAAGTAATGGGCCATGGCCTTTTGAAGGAACCATCCCACAAAATTCGCCTAGAGTGATTTGGGGAAACCATGGAAAATCCAAATCTGGATAGTCAGATGGGGACACGAACCCACGTCCACCCGAATGCGAGGCCACGCTTGTTAGTAAGTAGTACTGGCAGTAGGTATAAAATGTTTGGTGTCAAAAAGAGCACGCGGTCATAAAACCAGAGCTTCAAATTTTACCATGCCAGCGATGAGTACAAACCATCAGAGACAGCCGACGCCTAGTGCTGGGAAAAAGTGGGGAGAAAGATGAAGAAGTGTGTGATATTATCATTAACTAACTACCCAATTTTTTTATAATTATTATTATTACTATGAATATTTTCAAGAGTGTTTTATCAGTATTAATGTTTGTTATTAATTTGTATTTAATGTAGGGTTTCTACAGCTTTATGTGTAGTAATCACGGGTAACTTAGTATATTTGTATTAATATATATCTTTGACACTGACGAGCCATCTGTCCGGCCGCAGTTGTTGGTTTGGTGGAGGTTTTTTATTAAGGCGCAGGTTTGAGATAGAGAGAGTCGGCCGCTGGTCTCGTGGTCTCGTTAAGAGACAGCTGGCAGTGCAGTCTCTTTACACAAGCCGAAGCAGCTTGTATGAAAACTGTAATAGTGGTTTCATATTAAAAGCAACATTGAATCAAGCAGAACGTTCTTTTTATTTACATACTATTAACTTACTACAAATTCCGAGCTGACGGCTTACAAGTGTTAAAAGAGGTTAATGTGAGCCGACCACAAGATTACACGCCGTGATTCGACAAGAATTACCCATATCAGCTCGCAAGTGGACATCCTAAGCTAAATACTAAAATGAAGAGAAAGTACTTGCCTTAAATTGCACCAGACTGGAACGAATTACCTTTAAAAAAAAGTAATACTTTCTTATAGCTAGCCATATCCTGACACTTATAAAGATTATAGCCACATACTGAATTTCCGTAAATTTAAGTATTTCGTTTAAGAATGTGTGATGGTATATTACTGATATTTATGACATGTGGGCAGCATCAAGCGTGCTGAAGGATACACACTGAAGTGGATGAATGATAAATATTCCGTCAGCGGTGTTCCCCTGTATGAAGTGAAAATGGATGCACAATATCTGATACTGCATGTACCACCCCACGCTCCCATATTTATAGCACGTGAGTGATTTCATAATTGGCAATCAGCTGAAACTTTATGGTAATGTGGTAAGGCTAATTATCTTCGACTCTTCCAGTAGGACCTTTTTTCCTCCGACGTAATCACTGCAACTTTGATGCCTACTAGACTTGCGCATTATAGTTCGCGAAGAAGAGCGCTCAGTTTAGTTCGCAGCTCCCTCGCGAACTAGTTCGCTCTTTTAGTTCGTTAGTTCGCGTCGAATTCAGAGAAACAGATCGTTCGCTCGCCTTGCTACCGCTACTGCACGCGCTATTTTGTTTGTTATGTCAGTTTTATTAGGACATAATCATTTTTTGTCGTTTCTAAATGGAATTTAATATGACCTTCTTAACAAAAGTTATTGCTTAATAATAGCCCTTTCAAATGACATTAGCATGATCAGTTGCCGCCGATAAACCAAAGTGCTCATTGTCCTTTGCACCAATGTGGTAAATCTGAATAACTGTGCTGTTTTTACTATTTACTTTACATGCATTCGTAGAATATTAATTTTTTAAATGGATTTATTTATTAGTTCATGAAAGAAACATTACTTATAAACGGCGCTAATGACTCCGCCGTCGACGCGCCCTTAAACCCCCAACAACAACAGAACATTGCTTATAAAATATTATAAATTCGTTTATTTTGGTGAATTAAAATAACCGTTTATAAGTAATCGGCTTTTTTTATTTAAATATAGTTTTGGAAATCACGAACAAAATATAATTCTACTATTGGCTACAAGTTAAGTACTATATGACAGAAACAATATTGCCTATATTATTAAGAAAAGTAACAGTAATATTTTCAATGTGATACCTAACAATTAGACATATAAAAATGACAGTGAGCCTTGAATGAGAAAGTGGTAACAATAACGAAAGTGCGTAAATTTCCAGTAAATTGGAAGTCATTGAGCTATTTTTTTCATTTGTGTAGGGGAGGATAATCCAACACACATTCACAATATTTTGGCGACGAATGAAACTGATGAAGACACAAAAGTTAAAATCATTTTGAATTTCGCAAGTCATTTCTTTACATAACTTTCACAAATCTGTTAACCAACAGACTGAGATAAGTATTATTTTATGTCAGCTTTAAAATCAGAGCTAGAAAAATGTAAAAGATACTGTTTCTTTGGTTAAGAAAACAAGAAAAAGCCTTTAGAAGCCAAATTCTCCACAGAAACTGATAATATTAAAAATAATGCTCTAGTATTTGTTGATAAAAGTCTGGAGTATCTTAGTAAATAGTTAGATTTTAATGAAAGCAATTGGCTATAGAAAATCCAAAAATTAAAATTAAAACACGAGGTTTCATTTAATGGCTGTGAGACAATATTAGAGGTTCTAAATTTATGAGAAGAAATGAGTATCAAAGTGAACGAACTTTACTCTGAAATAACAATATTACACGAAGTTTAGGTAAAAGTAAGAGCAGTATTTCATTAGTAAAATGAGTTTTTGATCGACATTAATTTAACAACTGAAAACGATAAAGCATATTAAAATTTTACTTTAGACAGAAAATTGTTAAAGGTGCAAGAAGTGCAAAAAAATATAGCTTAAAAAGTAAAATAGTAAAAAAACATATCCTTTGTCCTTTTCTACTCTTTCGTAAAATATTATATTTTGAAGTGTACTATATTTTTATAGGTTATTCGAAAAAAACATTCTACAATTAACCGAAAAATGTTGGTAATCCTAGCGGCGAATGGTGATAGTTCGCGACCGGGAATGCTCAGTTTAGTTCGCGAATGGTACCGCTCATTTTAGTTGGCGACCGGTAGCGCTGTGTTTAGTTCGCGAACTAGGTCGCTCCCGCTCTGGAATTCCAGAAAGACAGCTCGTTCGTTCGCTTTGCTAGCGCTACTTCACGCGCTCTCTTCTTTGTTATAATAGTAGTGGTTACTGATAATGTCTTTTAAGTGTTAATTGGAACGAAGTGTGTTTTGTTTTCACATTCCATGTCATATTTCCGTTTTGACTTCTGCAATAATTATTAATGTTTAACAGTTATATTTTTTAATTTTATTTTTATATCTGTCTCTTCAGTGAAATGTGTCCACATCGAACTGTGTTACCTTTTAGATAATAAACTAAAACAAAAGTTGGTCTTCGGGAAAGGATCGAACGAACTAACGAACTAAGGAGCGAGAGATCTGGGAACTAGTTCGCGTAGTTCGCTCGTGGGAGAGCTCTTCCGAACTAGTTCGTTCACGAACTACACAAGACTAATGCTTACATCAGTGAGAGGCTGCGAAGGAAAAGTAACTGCATGGGAGAAAAACATTTTTGTAACATTAAGATCCACTCTTTTGCGGACGCCTGGAAGACTGAGCGTGATATATTTCAAAACATCCAGTCTGACGATACTATAGTCATTGATACTATGGTGATCCTAATATTGCTTTCGCAAAGGAATCAAAGTGGTGGTCAGAAGGTAATAAATAAAATAAGATGAGTAAGCCAAGAACTGCGTTCTTCAGACTATGAACTTCTAAGTATGTGATTCTGAAATCTAATATAATTTGAACAAATTTTTTTTCAGTTAGTGGCAGAAAATTGTTCAAGGCTGTTATGCCTGAAGGCGTTTGTTTCAGTCCATCAGTTGTTTAGCTCATGAATCCACACCATTGCAAAATCTGATCGGTAAGAGGTGACGATGAAATATTTTAATACTCTATCTAATGCACGTGCTCTTAGAGTTCATGAATAACTTTTTTTTTTTTTAATCCTAAACCGAATTCATGGCATAAACCTGCCAACGGGTTACTTCACAAGACCTTAATCCTACAAAATACTATTTGAAAATATTAAAACGAAAAGTATTGGTACTTTTCGCTTAGTCATCTGTGATACGAAGGTTTTGAAAAATTTATGTCGTTTTATAGACATAATTTGATACTAAGAGTAATGTACAAGCAGGTGGTAAATAATTTATTAATCAGTAATTTGTAGACATTATATTGAACTTGTTAGTACTACGCGTTTATAAATGAAATAAACAATGCACAATTTATTTGAATTCGAAATTATAAACCTACAAATTTCCGTTTATTATAAATAATTTACATGATGCTGAAAACAAAATTTGAAATCAAACATGAGCATTAGATGATACTAACTCAGTCGCTCATTGGTGGGTATGCTTTGTATGCAGTTGCTACATTCCCTTGCTACTCAATATAACCACCGCGCGAAGTACGATATCGACCTTCGACTAGACGTAGCGCTTCGGCCGATAAGCACACGGCCATCTATTCTGGTTAGCCGACCCCGGCAGCGTAGGGGTAGCGTGCTTGCTTCGCGTTGCAGGGATCGTCGGTTCGAGTCCGGGCGAGGGCATGGGTGGTTTAAATTAAGTGTTGTGTTCGTCTTGTATCGTCCTTACAAAAGAGAGAAAACAATCACACTTGGATGAAATCTGTACATTGTAAAAAACGAAAAAACACATTGAGCTGGCTGAATGGCTAACATGGTCAAATGCCATTAAAAAAAAAAAAAAAAAAAAATCTATTCTGGTTCACGAAGGCTGCGGGCAGTCAGAGGCAGAGAAATTGCTGACCGTCCTATGAAATTGGGTATATTCAACCTGATCCAAGGCCTCACAGATGATATCTACGCCAGCTGGCCAAGTATCCTATCGGTTGTTGAAAGGACGCCTAAACAGTTGTCACCTTTTTCATGACCATATATTGCATCTGTTACACACAAACTGACATAACCTATTAGTACAATCAGCACCATTGTAATAGAAGAGGTACTTTGATTGGCGCAAATAACTTCAAATGCACAACATGGAATGTACTTGAAAAATCGTTTACACTGCGAATCAATATATCGTTAGTACTCTATTTAATACGTTTTCAGGACTAAACGGCTAAACCGAACTTGATTCAATTTGAGAAGGAACTAGGAAGGACATTAGATACTATTTTCTGTATAAATAATGTATTTTCTCACGAAATTTTGAAAAATAACTGTACGGTGACAGACAGTTGCATAGCGTGTGTACGCCTCTGTTATGTTACATCTGTGTATGGCCTGGTGGCTCAGTGGTTAAGTCATTTGCTTTCAAAAGTTCGGGGTCCAGTCCTGGGTTCAAATTCCAGTGGTCCAGGAGTTTATAACAATTGTGTTTTATCTTATGATCCACACTAGGAAGCTCCGTGATTCAGAATCCACGTTAAACCGAAGTTTCGGTCACGTCAGAAGTGTAATGCCTGGCAAATCGTTACTATGTCACGCAGGCGCCAGAACAAACCTTCGAGATCTTCAGGCCAAAAATGTCATACGCGTATCCTTTTTAAAGTTATTTCTGTCTTTAAGGCTTTGTTTCTCTCACAGTCAGTTTGTGTATGATATGTTAATAAATCTCACTTACACACACAAGCAATTTTACTATTGTAATATATACAAAGTAGACTGTAAACCATTGTAAGAATGACAAATTATAACAAATAGACCTGACTAGTAATAAAAAATGTAGGCTGAAGAGCGGTCGTCACCCGCTGCCAGCCCAACCCCATGTGTGGGGAAATGAGATAACAAATAAATTTTAAAAAACAAGCAATTTTAGAACCTACTCATGATAGTTTTAAAGTAAATAATAATAGCCGCTATGAACTCCTGGAATCTGTTTTCCAGGGGAAAATACCAAGAAAGAGAAGTGATGGTAGAAGAAGAACTTCCTGGTTAAAAAATCTAAGAATATGGACCTCCAAGACAACTACGGAGTTAATCCGAGCATCAGCCAGCAGAGACGAGACAGCCAAGATGGTTGCCGACATCCGGAACGGATCGGGACCAGAAGAAGAAGAATTAAAGTATTTGATAAATACATGAAAAAATTATGTTGCAAGTGCAGAGTGAAATAGGTAGAATATCTATCGGTGGACCGTGTTAAGGATACTAAGCTTTCCCATACTACTGATGCGTATCTTCGATACACAGCGACTGTGCGACCGCACACGGATATAAATGACATAGTCCGGGCAGACGTAATAAGAGTTTTGATCGTGACTGGAATGGCAGAAGGTGATAACGTTGATTGCTCCAATCCAAGTAATTTCGATAGACCTACCATTGCAGGTAAAAAAAGTTCCCACTAAAACTAAACTTTACAATGACTATCAATAAACCCAAGGGACAGACAATAATAGTAGCAGGGGAACACCTAGAAAAGACGTTTCTTTCCCATGGGCAATTGCAGGTAGCTAGCTCACGGGTTTCCAGCCCCCATAGAATACATATCTTAGCAAAGGAAAGCAGAAAGTTACTGACATAAGACGTCATTAGAAAGTGACATAATTTTAAACCACAAACAAAAATCTGCTCCCCCCCTCCACCAACTTAGTTGCTGTTTTGAAACGTGTTGTAAATTTGGATCTCTCCATGATACCAGTTCAATGTTGGAATGATTTAGTATTGTCTTCCCCGTCATATAATTCCAACTCCTTGATTGTTGGGGCACCTTTTTCGTAGTATAAAGCTGCCTGAATATAATTTTAGCAATAAAATTATACGTCCATGCGTATGAAGTCACGGGTAATAGCTACTTTACTATAATATCTTTTTAGGAGATTTAACTTCCCAAAACGTACATTTATCTGTTGGCATTATGGATGTACCGTTCAATTCAACAGCGGTCGGCGGGGCATATTGATATTTTTAGGAACATTTGTCAGGGTATTTTACAATAGGTGTTCGGAAATTGTGGCTGTTTCTTTGTAAGTGAAATGTCTGTTTCCGTTAGTTAATTACGGCCCAGGAAAATGCGCGAGTCTCGCTGATGTCCGGGATTTGTTACACATTGCACCATTACACTGTATTTGGTTCTAACAATGCTGTATTAGCTTTACTATTTCGAACTTCACTGAGTTAAATCAAGCTGTTGAAATATTCTTTGATATTCCTTTTCTTTAATTTGTTGTTTCGTTTGATTGTTGAGATATATGAGTCGCATATATTAAAAAAACAAAAGATGCACACCTACTTATTTATTCAATAACAGAGGTTATTATGTTAATGATGACTAGTATATTCTTAGAAGTTTAACGTATGATCTCATGGAAACAATAGGAAGAAGTTGTTAATGCTCTTGCCGTAGTTTTGTTTCTGGTAAATGAGGCTGAATTAGTTCGAAGATTGAAGCTATCATTAACTTGTAACTGGAGCCCGTCAGAAAGCTTATTGGATATATATATGGGATGAGCAGTAATTAAATAATTAACTGAGGAATTAGAAGAGCCTGGGATAAATCTCTTTGAGCACATAATAGAATATCTGTTTAAGGACAAATAGATTGAAAAATTGCACTTATAAGCCAGGGGAAGAAGAGACTGTAATTGCTTATTTGAAAGGCACTTCTCCTTACACCGTTGGATGTATCAGAATACTGTAAAACTTTTGCATTAAAAAAAGAGCTTTTACCGTTATTTTAAATAAAGGGTTTATTTGTTTGGAAGACGTTTGGTAATACGATATTAAGTTCAACGACGCTTCTTAAATGATAACAAACGATAATTTTGACGTATGTAAATTCAACTGGCGAAATATTATTTTGTAGCAGTATGGTACATTCACAGCTAAATTTTAAAGGCGTACGTCAGCTCAAATAAAAGGATAGTTTTGAGATTAACAAATAAAATATTTAATGAAAAAAAAAACATTAAAATTGATGTCCAAGTTAACTACACAATCGTAAGACGAATGTTTCTTTAATGATCACTGATATTACTGGAAAGTTGATAACATATATAATAACAGTTTTAAAATATTTGGAATTGAAGTATTACTTGTTCGATCGGTAGTAAGATGAACGTATGGAAAAAAACAACACGTTTAGTAGCTGTGTGCGTGCTTGCTAAACAGTACGTATGACATCCGTCGATTGAAATGACCCATGCGTTAGTGAATGTAAGGTAACCTTTAAACGTCTCCGTAATGATAAACTGAAATCAAAATCTAAAGCAGTATTCATCCATCTCTTGAAACAAAATAATTTTTACGATAAGGTACCAATCCCGAAATTAAATTAGAAGAGAGATAAAAACTCTAATTTGAATACTACAGGCTTTTAACGTTCTTTGACACTCAAGCATATTTTGAACACAAGTTAAAAATGTTGTACTTTCTCAGTTGCTACAACAGACATTCAGGAATGACAGTAGATATGTGCGTAAAACATCATGCTTGTATAAGACATAGTGTTCTTTGTTAAAGCGAAATCAAGGTGAGAGTGTAGTGTACATTTATATCTCATTAATCTGCGGAATTCGGTCTAATGTTTAAAGTCAAACGAATAGTAATGTCCTAATTACATCGTTTGAATCTAATTTGACGTAATGAGGTTGGTAAAAATATTACTAACCACTGTACGGAAACGTAAATTCTGTCTGATCATAAATGGAGTAATTTCAACTATAAACTGATTACGTTTTATAATATTACCACAGTAAACATAATTTGAAGTAGAGAAATCTAACAAGATTAAAACAAAAATAGCAGCTGAGCTGGAAAATTCTTGAATTTCTGACGATTAAAGCTCAATTTTAATGTTAAAAAAAAATTAAAAAAAAATGAAAATATGTTCACAGCACACCTAACAGACAGGATCAAGAAAACCGTTAAGCTCAATGATTCTTAACATTTTTCTTTATTAAATAATTAAAGCCAAAGGGTGAGCATATAGAAATGTCTGTGTGAGGAAAATAATAGAAAATATTGTAAATATATTATCAAGTTGTCTTCGTACAATATTTTAAAGGTCATTTTTCCACAGTGCTATTGATTATGCGATATTCTTTAAATTTAAGGAATTTAAGATCTGGACACGTTCCTTCTCTGCTTGGTTCTTATTGCTGTAACATACAAGAACAGTTATTGCTTTAGTTTGTATGACATTCTGACTGCTTAATTGTATGCATCTGAACAAGATATTTTTTTTTTTTGCTAACTTTGTTGACTAAATAAATTAAGTGCCAAAAGTCTTTACAAATTGTATCTACTTCTACATCATGTAATTGTGCCTTGAATTTAACTTACTAAACCAAAAAACAACGAAATTGTTATAAGATAAATATACTCAGAGAAAACGTTTATATGACAACTTGGGAAATATAAATTTTAGCTCAACCTGATATTGTAAAATTAATGGGCACAACTTACTTCAACAGGAATCGTAAGCACTTTAGCGTTTAATATTAGACCGGAGCTCTGGCTTTGATAAGTAATACAAGGAAATTGATTTTTGTTTTGTGAACAGTGACTTAATTTCTGTAGCAAAAATATATTTGGTATTTAAATAATTCTTTAGACTTATCTATGATGCTGAGCAGTGTCTAAACACTCGGGATGCGGAAATTTTCGTTGTCCCTAAAGATAATCAGTAATTACGACCTGCAATAAATTCGTAAGAAAAAATTCAAAGGAGTATATTATTATTGTTACAAATTAATTCATGCTGTTTTTAAACATTCGAATGTATTTTTTAGGAGTGAATTACATAAAGAACAAATGAAAACCAAAACTGACTATTTTCATTAAAACGGAAGAAGTTATTAAACAAACAGTAGATCAGTATGAATGAACTATTTCATATTCTGGAGTGAGACGAACCAGTACGTAAAATTTGGTTTGGTATTGGTAGTGTGTCAGTTCCTCACTCTTAAAACAGAACATAAATAAACAATGGATATGTCAACCAATATAAAACTTTAATGGAGTGACTATCACAGGGAGAATCTATCTGCCAATGTTCTGGAACCTGACAGTGAAGATTTCATTTTCGAGCAGGACGATGCTCCACTGCATTTTTCTCTAGTTCTCTGTAATTTCCTAAACACCAGGATTCCAAACAGATGGACTGGTCGTGCTGGGGGTGCTGATCGTCATCTGATGTCATGGCCTCCTCGTTATCCTGACCTAACCCCTGCGACTTCTTTGTTTGGGGTTTCGTAAAAGATACATTCGTGCCACCAGTACCAGTTGATCTGCAAGACCTGCGGGTTTGTATCACCAATGCATTTGATCTCATTGACAGAGACATGCTGCATCGGGTATGGAAAGAACTCGATTGTAGACTTAATATGTGCAGAGTCACTAAAGGTGCACATATTTAGCATCTGTAAACACTCAAAAAACTTTCACAGTTTGTTTATATATCTGTGTAATCTTGTAAGTATATGTCAAATAATAAATCTGTAGGAATTTTCTGAAATCACTGCAATCATTTTGACTAGCCCTGTATTAAAGAACTTTAACTAGATAAAATGAATTTCTCTTCTGTTTTGTTAGAGATACGGAAATTATAAAAATAAAAAGTGTCTTGAAATATTTATTATTGTTTGTCCATAAGCTAACACAATTGTTTGTAATTTTTTTTCCGCTATAATATAATTTACTGCCTCTTCATCTTCATTACACAGATTACACTAATTCACACATTGATTCATGTGAGAAGAAACCTTCCCTAGATTTTATGTATTTCACAAGGAGTGGGACGTTTACGTATCACAACTGTTACAAGACTTATGTAATAAATCAAGATAGTTCGGAGTTTTTAATGGAAGTGTACAGAGGCTGCTTTTAGACTCGTACTAAATCCTACCGGTCTCTTTTTCATTCTGTCTTGGCCACTGTATCCAGTACTTTATACTGTTGGCATAGCGCCGAAAAGAGTATTAGTGCTCTTTGTGCCTCTAAAAGTAACAGAATGCAACAGTGAATGAAGTATTCTCGGTACTCTGAATGCTGTACAGTTCCGACTGAAAGAGCTGTAATTATGCCATCAAAATATATAATAACTGGCACTCTGTGCAATATCCTCACATCGCAAACCCCCAACACGACCCAAAACACAGACTGGCGTTTCAAAATAACTATGTAAATAGAAAAAAATAAAATGCATTACTGCCTATCACACACTTATTTTCTGTAATTGTGTGAAATTATTTGTGTATGGAGGATTCATATTAAAGAACATGAAGATATTTTTGGTAAAACCACAGTCGTTCAAGTTCTGATAACGGTAGAATTAAAAAAAAAAAAAATCTGTATAAATTGTTTGATAACAACATTTACTTTCGGTATAATCGTTTACTGTTAATATCAACAGTTCGTAAATGGGTTTATTACTTCAGTTTATAGTTTCAAGAAATAACTGGTTTATGCACATAAGGATTGATTGTTCTGATATACGTCAGTGTACTTTGTCGGATAATTGGTTGTGGTTTATAATGCCTTTCCCACAATTGATAAAGAACTATGTTTATAAAACACAAATAATTCAGGATTAAATCCTAACGTTTCTAATAGATATAGTAAAATATAAAACCAAGTAAATGAATGGGACAGTGGTACAGAGAAAAAAGTGAAGATTTGCAGTCAAAGAATTCCTACGGACAGAGATTTATAAACGTGAAAAATGTAACGCAGATTTATTTTTGGAATGTAATTTATTGCTGATACATGAATAATACAAGGATGATAAATTTTGGAAAATTATAGGGGAGTTTATTATATTTCAGCACAATTACTTCCGGTGAATATTTAATTTATTTAATTTAATTTAATTGCAATGGAGCACACGCTCCGGTGGCAATTTCCCTACACACCCAACTTCCCCCTATCCTACACTCACCTACATTTGCCCTCTACAAACTTTAACTTTAAATTCTTTTAACGTTTTCGGTAGGTTATTCATCATTCCCCTTGGTAACTCATTCCAATCCCTGACACCCTTGCCTAAAAAAGATAATCTTCCCACACCCTTGTGCCTGAAATCGAGTGCCAGCTTGTGGTCATGGTCATCTTTTCCCTTCCATGAACTACTTTTCATACCTACTGCAATATCTTTCCATGCCTCATTGCCAGTATACGCCCTGTACACTCCCATTACCCTCCTCATCCTCCTCCTGTCTTGCCATGAATCCCAGCTCCTTTATCAAATCTGTCACTGATTGCATTCTACGATAATTTCCAGAAACAAATCTAGCAGCCCTTCTTTGCACCTTCTCCAACTCCTGTATTTGATACTCAAAATGTGGGTCCCATACTATACTACCATATTCGAGCAATGGTCTGACCAAAGTTTTGTAACCCAATTCCTTTACTTCTCTCGTGCATCCCCTCATCACTCTCTCCAACAAGTGCAGAACTTTGAAACCTTTTCCTACCACCTGTCCAATGTGTCCTGCCCAGTTGTTTCAAGCTATACTTGACTTGAAAACCAGGCGGCCGTCAAGTGTTTGCTTATGTTTCACTTACGCTTTCCCGGCTGCGGTATATGAACAAGAATTCAATAATGCGCTCTTGTTGGTGGATGCTCTCAGTATCTTTGTTCAGTAACTGAAAACTCTAAACGTCTGAAAAAGTGGGGTAAAGCGCCGGGTCCCGATGGTATACCGGTAAGAGTATTTTCTGAATACGCGGAGGATATTGAACCATTTCTGTCAGATATATTCCGGAAATCACTAGAAGAGAGAAAAGTACCTTCTAGCTGGAAAATAGCCCAGGTAATTCCCGTTTTTAAGAAAGGAGATCAGTGTGATCCTAGGAATTATCGACCCATATCTCTAACATCGGTCTGCAGCAGAATTCTGGAACATGTCATATGCTCGAACATAATGAAGTTTCTAGATGAGAACGAGTTACTTACACCATGTCAACACGGATTTCGGAAGAAGAGATCGTGTGAAACACAATTGGCCCTATTTTCCCACGACATAATGAAAGTTATCGATGCAGGTTCGCAAGTTGATGCGGTTTTTTTTGGATTTTCAGAAAGCTTTTGATTCTATGCCACACAACCGACTTTTAGCGAAGATTCGAGCTTACGGTATTTCGGCTCAGATTTGCGAGTGAATACGTGATTTTCTAACTGGTCGATCACAATATGTCGTTGTTGACGGGGAAGCCTCTTCTAAGATAAATGTTACTTCGGGCGTTCCTCAAGGAAGTGTAATAGGTCCACTTCTTTTCTTAATATTTATAAAGGATCTAGGTGACAACGTCAAATGATGGTTGCGATTGTTTGCCGACGATGCGGTTATCTATAGGGAAATAAGGTGCTCCGACGATTGCTTAGAAATTCAGCGTGATTTGGATGCTATTTTCGATTGGTGCCGTAAATGGCAGCTTACACTTAATTGCAAAAAGTGCAAGGCAATGCGGATAAGTAACAAGAAGAATCAGGTTGTTCACGAGTACAAATTAAACAATTCACCTGTTGACACGGTTGATTCCGTGAAGTATCTGGGGGTGATAGTACAAAGCAACATGAAATGGGACATGCACATAACTTCCGTCGTAGGCAAGGCAAATTCTAAATTACGATTCATAGGTCGTATTTTGAGGAATTGTAATGCTCAAACAAAGGAGATAGCGTATAAAACACTAGTGCGTCCGCATCTGGATTACTGTTGTGGGGTTTGGGATCCGTATCGCAAGGTTCTGATTGACTCAGTTGAGAGGGTGCAGAGGAGAGCCGCTAGATTCGTGACTTGTTGTTACAGCCCTTATGAAAGCGTCACAGAATTGATACATAGATTGGGCTGGGATAGTTTGGAAGACAGACGACGTAGCTTGCGTTCGAATTTATTGGAGAATATGCGAAAAAATTTAAATTTCGAGTGCAATGAAATACTTCTTCCGCCAACCTATTTAGGTCGCAATGACCGGAGGGATAAGATTAGAGAAATAAGATGGCGTACTGATACTTATATGTATTCCTTCTTTCCTCGCACTATTCGGGATTGGAATGGGCGGGTTTAGGATTGGTGCTTAGCACCCTCTGCCACCCACAATGTTTGTGATTTGCAGAGTATGGATGTAGATGTAGATGTAGAATGAAAGCAAGTGCTTTAATTGCTCGTACTCGCAGAAACGTTTTTATATAAATGATGTGAGTAATGTTTTTTGTTTTTTATACATACTAGTTCTTGTATTCGTTGGTAGCATTTGATTATATTTAAGACATTCCTGATAGCGAGTGAACATGATTCATTTTAGATTGAAAAAAAAAATCTCAAAATAAAAAAAAATCAGAAAATCAGGTGATTTTTTTTCTTTTAAAAAAAAAAAATTGCCTTGGAGCAATTCCCCTAAGTCATCTAATCAACCCTTTTCATATTAATTTTCTTTTATAACTTGAGTGTTCAATTCCTCCCCCATTTACTTTTTCGATTTACAAATTTTAAATTCCTTAAGCGTTTTTCGTAAATTACTCATCACTTTACTTGGTAATTTGTTCCAATCGCTGACACCCTTACCAACAAAAGAAAATTTTCTAACTTCTTTATGCTTGAAATCGAGCACCAGTTTGTGGTCATGGCCACCTTTCCCATTCCATGCACTATTCCTAATTATTCCAAGCCCCATCACCCATATACGTCCTATACATTCCCAGCACTCTCTTCACCCTCCTACTTTTCTCCAATGGCTCCCTATCTAGTTTCTTTATCATATCAGTTACTGACTGGGTCCTGCGATAATTTGCACAAATAAATCTAACTGCTCTTCTTTGTACACCGTCCAACTCCTTTATTTGATAACCAAAATGTGGGTCCTAAAATACACCACCATATTCAACTAATGGTTTGACCATAGTTTTGTAACCCAATTCCCTAACTTCTCTGGTACATGGTCTCATCACACTCTTCAGTAAATAAAGGATTCTGTAACCTTTTCCTACCACCTGCCCAATTTTCTCTGCCCGGATGAGTTTGTTATCAAACATTATGCCAAGATATTTACACTACAAGCTTTCAAAATGCAATTCTGAATCCATCCTATAATCATAATTAACCTTTAGTTTTTCATCTGTGTACCTAATAAGATGATTTTTCTTGGCATTTATCTTCATTCCATGATGACCAATCCATTTAAATATTCTATCCAGGTCACCCGGCAGCTGTTCACAGTCTTTACCTGTTTCGATCCTTTTGTATACCGTTACATCATCTGCAAAAAAACTTTAATTCTGACCGTAACACATCAACACAATCATTCATTAGAATAATGAACAGCAACGGTCTCAATACACTACCCTGTGGCACTCCCATATTTATTTCCACCTTTTTTGATAATGTAGTTCAACTTTAAAAATTCCTCTACCCAGCAAGTAACTTTTTCATTCAATCCAAAATATTTCAGTTTATTTAAAACCATATCATAGTTCACTCTGTCGAATTCGATAGTGAGATACACTATTCAGTTTTCCAGTGTACAATTTTCAACAGTAAACGAGGGTAGGCGAGATAGCAGTGTTCATTAATAACCGCTACGTGTTATTACAGAATCGCTAAAATGTTTAGAAACGTACATTGAAGGGGATTATAACATTTCTTGGTTTATGAAATATATTTTGAATTCTTCGTCGGATTCGTCATCACAAAGATCAAGGAACATTAAACGACATAACTCGAGAAGCTACCACTAAAGAATATTCCGATTAAATTCGCTTACTGATACCAGAGTAACATTTAGTTAGCCAGCAGAGAATATTCTACTTGTTCCGAAACGCTAAAGATTTACTCACTTTACCTTCAGCTATAGGCCTAAAGCCTATTCCTACTACAGTTTTCCAACCATTTATGCATGGTCTACGACATATCCCTACTTCTTG
The DNA here is from genome assembly GCA_031002005.1 of Vandiemenella viatica. Taxonomy (NCBI): domain Eukaryota; kingdom Metazoa; phylum Arthropoda; class Insecta; order Orthoptera; family Morabidae; genus Vandiemenella; species Vandiemenella viatica. Next base: position 105,110,935 of record JARYHS010008074.1, on the reverse strand, counting down.
TAGGATGGTACTTCAGGGCAAGCTTCGGATATCTGTCATTACCCATCCTTAGAACGGGGATCTTACATTTTTCCATTTTTTGAGAAATTCAATCATTCACAGATGAAATATTCCGTTGTTACCTCGTTTCTTCATCCCTCATTTCTCAAACAGAGAATATTCGTTTACTGATCTTATGAAATTCATTTCGGATGATTGAATTTTATTTTTGTACTATAGTTTATTTACCCACGTTTAATTGTCATACGTCAGAGTCGGTACTATCATTGTTTTATAAGAATTTAGTTGAGTCTCCTCTAGGACTTTACTTTCCAATGTTGGTCAAATCGTTCCACACATGTGTTGAAATCCGTGAAGTTTCTTCTTCACTTCACTTTCTTCATTAATAAATTGTTTACAACAGAGTTAGGTAAAGCTTGACGCTTGTTCTGCTGGTTGATTGTCAATCACTGTTTTGATTCTGATTTTTCCCTTGCCAGGCCAAAAGTTTTGTTTTTGGACGAAATAACTGCATATCATTACTAAAAATGTTCAATATATGTATTGATTTTTTGAGTCCATTATCAGTTTCTTGTAGGATAACTTGATCGTCTGCAAACAGCATTGTGTTTATGTATATGCTAATAGTTATGTTTTTCCGGGATGGAAATTTCCTTCCGTTTACCAACTAAGTCATCTATTTACATATATTATAGTCAATAACATTGTTGCACTCCTTGACTAATTCTTATCTCTTATGATAATTTACATCCCAGATCTTACACAATTTTTATACATATTCTGGATATGGAAAAAGAGCCGGCAAAGGGCTGGTAACCCTTCCACAGAAAACATTTATTACTCCTAAACCTCAGAGTAAGAAAAGTTGAATGACGACAAAGAACGCTAAAGAATGACCCAAAAATGATGATTATTAAGAAAAATTAAAACCTTCTTAATACTGCTTGCAACTAAGGTAAATTATTTTAATTGAATAATAAACAATTTAAAAAACTTTGAAGTTACATCGGACATAATAAACAATATCTTATCATTGAAAAATCGTCAAAAATACTTACTTATGTTTTTGAAATACAATTTTAAATATAAAAATCTGTTTAGCATTCACTAAAAGGAATTTCTAATAAAGTAGACTATAAAATGACACACATTAAACAATTAGTCACACATAACTCAGATAAATAAAGTATTTTTTAATTTGAGATAAATAAGGCATTTTCCTTATTTTAAATAGATTCAGTGACTTAAATTAAATATAAAACGAGGGGAACAAGGTTACATTTAATGTTTTAGTGTCTTGTAATAAATTGCTCATTACGTTGTAGTTAAATGTAATATGAATTCTTGCACGATCTTTGAGCCCTACTATAAGGGCTTCCCTTTCGTCATACACTTTCCTTTCGAAATAATTTCCCGTATAAACGGAATTCACTAGCCTATTACTGCTCCTTCTTTTCATAGTTTTGATACTTTTAAGTTCTTAAGTGTGGCTACGCTATGCTACCCACCACCAGAGCCCTGGTAAGTGGTGTTTATTGCTCGCCACTACTAGCGGATATGATCCTTACCTGACCTCATTACGCCTACTGTAACTGGACCCAGGACCCAACCCAGCTCTTATTAATACAGGATCACTATCGGAGTCGTTTCATTACATTCGCTTAATTAGTGCCTCCACCCGTAATACGAGGCGCATCCAGAAAGTAAGTTCCATTTGGTAATAAAATGAAACTGTACACAGATACAGAAGAAATTTTTATTGCACAAAATTCTACAACCCTTAAACTACTTTTCCACATAACTGCCGAAATTTTGCAGGCATTTGTCATAGCGTGGCACCAAGTTTTGTATACCTTCTTCATAGAAATCTGCCGCCTGTGTCTTCAACCAGTTGGAAACAGTTTCTTTCAGCTCGTCGTCATTGGTGAAGTGATGACCGCCAAGGAAAGACTTAAGATGTAAGAACATCAATCGCGTGAACCAGTTTTTCTGTAACCAAAGGTGGACGCCCACTTCGTTCTTCATCGTGCACATCACTACGCCCGCCATTGAACTGTCGGACCCATCTTCTCACCATCGAATCACTCATCGCATTTGGTCCGTAAACATCGCAAATTTTCCGATAAATTTCACTTGGTTTCACTTTCCTCGCATTCAGAAACCGAATCACAGACCTGATTTCACAGGCGACGGGATTTTCAATCAACGCCGACATTTCAAACAAGCACAACAAAGTGTACGTAACTGACAGCGATCTCCAAATGGTGCACGTTCTTCCCCTTGATACACATCGTCTACAGCGCATGTGCGGAACTGCAATCGCAGCGCCGCAGCGGAGATAAATTGAAACGGAACTTACTTTCTGGACGCGCCTCGTACAATGAACCGCTAAAATTATTACCACATTTACTGTTCAGCTTCAAACATCAACAGAGATTTCATCCTGTGACACACCTGATTTCATGCTAAAAGCCGATAATGTAACGTGTTCATTGGACGTACCTATTGCTGAAGTTCTCATTCATATTTCATTGAAATTAAAGACAGTAGATTCTTAATGCCTACGTCTTATATTCTCCAGAATTAATCTGACCAGTTTCAGATGGCAATGTCATCGCAAACACTATCACTATGAAACATTAAAATATTACTTACTAATTTTTCGTCCTTGCGTGTTATGGAAGTATCATTAAGTTTTTCTGAATCAAGGTGCGAGAAAGTCGCGCAGGTACAAAACTTAGGATAAATTTTGATGGGATGTTTTTCCAGTGCCTTACACAATATTGTTAGTGTTATTGTGTATGTAGATTAGATTCACACGTATTTGTGTTGGGGGTAGCGTACTGTTGATGCTGTTCTTCCTGCAGCTAATGTCGTGACTGGTTCGTCTCTCGTGTCTTGAGCTAAACTATTCATCTCAACATACACATCACGGTATACATCATTAGTTAACTGTCTCATATATTTTACAGTTCATTGCTTTAACTGTTCCTCCCACTAAGAAATTAATTAATACCATATGTCTTGAAATGTGACAAACCATTCTGTCCATTTTCTCTGTGAGACAATTCCACAAACTTCTTACTCAGCCACCATTCCCAAAAAACATTCATTTCACACTTTATCTGCCTACTACATATTTCTAATGCATGAAGTTAATTTTTCTTATTATTGCAATAGTTCAATCTTCACTTCTATAAAGTCCTTAGATAATATTAATATTCTCACTATCGACAATGGTCTCTTGGCTAAAGCTTTACTTCTTCTGTCAGTTCAAATTTTTCATCCTAAATAAAATAAATCTACTCTAAACGTTACCACTGAGTGTGGTGGGTGAGGGATAATACTCTGACCTCGAATTTGGGAGCACACAGGTTCAAATCCACGTCCGTTCATTCAGCAAATTTTGGTTTTCCATAATTTCCAGAAATCACTCCAGGTGAACGACGGGATGGTACCTTCAAAAAAAATGCGATAGCTGAATCTATTTCCATTCCTTGTCTCTGCTGCCTCTAGTGACGTCAACGTCGATCAGCCATAAAGCCATAAGCATAAAAAATGCTATTGTTTCTTCTACATTTTGTAACTATTGTTTGGGTTTGGTTTGTATTATTCCAAATTCTTCTTTCAATATTTTATTCGTGCCAATAAATAAATTTTTAATATTCTCACAGTTATCTAGTAACATATCAGAGTCAACAACAGATCGCAAAGTTCTATTTGTTTGTGCTTGAATATATATTTATAAATGGCGTTAACTACTCAGCCACACACAAACTCCAATGTTATTGCAATTCTCTGGAGTACATATAATCCAGTTTCAACTATATATTGATTCAACCAAGGAAGTATAACACAGTGTGGAATTACCACTTAATTAAAACCATCCATACCGTTGGCCTGACTAGGGTTTAATCTCGTTGCACGCCCCATTTAAATGACAAGTGTTCTTTGTGACTCCCTACTATTTCTATAGCCATTTTATTGTTATTTATTCTTACAAAACGCTTATTTGGTAGTGTTTTGTCGCTTTATTACGTCACGCTTTTCGCGTACGTTGTCCAAATTACGACCAGAGTTGTAGTTCTACGTGATGCACGTTATTTACAGTTCTATTTAGCTAAGCAGCAGTAAATACGTTAACTGTCAAAACACTGAAAGGAAAGTACGTATTCCGTTTGAATTGACGAAATATTTTTAGTTGCTTATATTTATTTATTATTCATTCGAAGTAAAAGTATTCTTTTAGAAATTTCGCAGTATATATGTAAGATAAAACATTTTAATTTTCGATTAGCTATGATTAAATTGTTATTATAACTGGCACATGACTTTAAAGCAGAGGACATGAATAAATTACAGATCTGAAACACGGATAACAAAAACAGGAAGATGTAACAACCAGAAGAATTTTGATTTAGTTTATATCGCAATGTATTATTGCCACAAAAATGCAATACAGTACATGTATAAACATGCGTGTGAGCTTTATTTTATAATAATTCTATTTATTTAAGCAATTTAAGCATTTGCTAAGAAAAGAATTGATAGAACGCTGAAAGAAAAATATGTATTTCGCTTAAATTGGGATATTAATCATTAGTTGCTTTTTTACTCAAATCATTACTTTGTTTCAATGAAAATAGTTCCAAATTGATCGCTATCTGTGCCGCCTAAGCCACAATGAAAAGTAATATTACCTGGCATAACGTAAGTTGTTAAGATTTATTTTTAGCATCCTTCCTTTTCACTGAGGTCATTATTTCAGACGCATGTAAGCTGTGTCAGCCGTTAAAACATCACAGATAATAATAAAGAAATATGTAAGAACCAGTGAAGCCTTTGAATCAAGTTTATATCTTGATGCAAGATGACATTGACATGCAGGGAATGTATTAATTCGCGTGTGATTGAAGCTTTCATTTTCTTGCGACAATATTAGGGGAGATTATGTTTAGGCTGAAATGAAACCTGGACCAAATTGACAACCGAAACTTTTTGCTATAACACAAGGGACGAGAAACGACATTGAGCTTTATTTTATAAAAGTTCAATGGTAGGAGGGGAATTTCTCCACCGGTCCGAAACTGGTACTAACATGTTGGAATTTTAATTAACTGCTTCCTCGCCATGTCCTATTCACGTTTTGCACTCTTCTTTTTCGGAAAAGTCACCACAAATTAGATTAAAAAAGCCGAAATATGAGACGCTGCACAATTATGGGTACGGGGACCATACCAAACCTAACAGCTTCATTTTGTCATAGTAGACGTGATTAGGTTGAAATTAGGTCTTGACCAAGAGAAGAATGTTTACGGCAAATTCGTTCTGTGGCATCCTCTCAGAAATGGCGCATTTGATTACAATGGAAACAATCGATTGTCTCTGGCTGCTTGTATCGATATAAAGGTGGTGAGTGTTGTTCTACATCTCGGACAAATATATTTTTTCTATCTGTTAATTTCGTGCGACTTTTTACAACATAAAAAAGCTAAAACGTCAATAAAACATTACAACCAAGGATTTAACCAACATTTCAAGACATTTTCATTACTTTTGCAGCGCCGGTGGCATCTAATGCCTTTATATTTTGTAATTTTTTATTTAATTTGTGGAGACGTTTCCGAAAAAAGAGAGTGCAAAACGGGAAGAGCATATTATAACGAAGCAGTTAATTGAAATTTCAACAGGTTAGTACCATTTTCGGACCGGTGAAGAAAATCATCTCCCACCCCAATTCTGTTTAGTTAAGTAATTACAAAGAAGTTAATTGCCAAAACACTCCATTAAATCCGTCATTTTTGACGGGATTTGAGGCTAGTAAAAATTATAAATTATGATTCTTTCTAGAAATTTTATCCCTGTGTTCTTTAAAATCTTTAACATCTTTCATATCAAACAATATCAAATGTTTCGCAATCAAGGGCCTACCAATATTAATCTCAAAGCCAGAATGGCTTTTCTTGTCCCCTAGTATTTAAATTCCTTTTTCTCCACAAAATTTTGATGTTATGCCAGGATCTAATCAGTTACTACTGCCTTGTTTTAACTCAGATCCTTCAATTCATTATCAAAATCTGTCTTGAAAACAATATCTACTAAATCTCAGCATCATTATCCTCTTCTGTTTCCACTACGTTGTTATCCATCTCATCCTCATCATCCAGTTTCTTTATGCATTCCACTATCAAGTTGAATATCTTCTGAGCCTAAATGGTTCTTCCTATTAGCACCATTAATGTTTATTAAATCTGTGCTCAAAATTTCTGTTTCTTTCCCTTATCAGCCGCAATTACTGTACCTATGATCAGCTCTTTCTCTACTCATTCTCGCAGTCAAGTTTATTTGCTTTTCTTATATTATCTGTTTACCTTCTCATTCTATAGTATCTGTATGGTTACCTTTCGTTTCTTTCATAAGCACCGTTGAGCTATAACCTCTGTTCCATCAACTGCTAGATCTATGATGTAAAATTTTCGGATAGCTTCTTTTCTAGGACCATTATTTATTTCATAGCATTGACTGTATTTCTATTATTCTTCTGTTGAGTTTCACTGCAGTTTAAAGTAGGGATGGGCATTTAAAAAAATATATCGATAAATATCGAAACGATATTTACAAACACTATCGATATATATCGAGGAAAAAATATCGATATATCGATATTACGATATTTTTGTCTAAAGGGAGTAATTATCTAAAAAAAAATCATAAAATACATTAAAATATTTAAGAAAATTCTGAAAATTAAAGACACAGGTAGAAATTATACAAACTTTTATTAATTTATTATTTTTTTCAATCAATCAAACCAGTATTCGTCAGATATGGACATCAAAAGGACTCTGTTTTACGTGCTCCCCTGTCAATCTACTCCTGTTGTTCGGTACAGCTAAGTTGACTGTAGGAGCCACTCTCTTGGACGACACAGAAGAAGCTTAACTTATAAAGTATTTCAGCGCGCTGGAGCACTGGCAATTCACCCAAAACTTTACTGGGTCTGATTTTCTGTCTATTAATGGTTGGTCCAGATATTGCTTAAGCTCATTAGGAACTGAGCCAGAGCTTGGAACCTCTTGCATAACAGTAGTGCTAAGGGATAATAGCTTTTCATGTGCGATAGACAGACGCGTTGGATATGGACGTCTCCGTACCGTTTTTCCGTGTAGCGGACAGGCAGCTCAGTGGTTGCCGGCCTCGGTAGCGTAGGGGCTAGAGTGCTAGCTCCACGTGCCGAAGGCCGCCGGTTCGAACCGGCCGCGGGCATGGATGTTAAGTGTTGTGTGTCTGTGTGAATGTCCTGTCCGTCCTGTGGCGTCCATACACTGAAAGCAATTATAATTACACTGAGCTGGCTGTGTGGCCTCCGTTGCCAAATGCCATTGGAAAAAAAAAAAGAAAAAATCAACACTTTAAAAAAAAAAAAATAAATAAAATAAAAAAAAAATGTGGTTAAAGCGCTTGCTTACAAATGTTTGGGTCGTGGTCTCCGGTTCAAATCTCCGTGGGGACTAATATTTTAAAAAATTGTTTTTGATCGTAAGAGTCACGCCTGGCCCGTAGGTTATTCGAATTGAATGTTAAACTGTAGATATCACAAAGTTAGGGATGCAATGCGAGGCAAATCGTAGGTGGTCTTGCAATGATGCAGGTGTAAAATTTTTTACGTTGTAATGATCCCTCAGGTGTTGTTCGCAGTCGGTGTGTGTGTGTGAACCGCAGTAATAATATTATAAATACGGATGTAAGTCTGTGTCTTTTTTTTTACGTTTTGACGACTAAATGGCTATATTGATATTGATGGAATTTGATAAGAAAATCTGTACAAAGGGCACAGGACATTTTTTCGAGTATGATTAACAGTTGTAGTCACGAAATTTTGAGATCTTATCGAATTGTGACAGAAATATGTCGGAAATTGATTATCTTCAAGAGACAGGTTCGACGGTTGAATGAAATACTGATAGCTTTCCTGTCATATTATGCCGCCTCGATATTGTTTGGGACCAATCCTTCGTTACCAATAACTTCCTATATTCAATTCTCGCAAAAAAAAAATCTTAATCCACGCGCACGAAGTCGCGAGTACGAGCTAGTCCTATATAAACTAACATTCTGTATTCAAGGTTACCGTATGCAAGATTTCCGTATTCAAGATTTTCGTATTTGCGGCTAACTTACGGAACGTATTCCTTGAGATTAAGGAGCTTTGACTGTAGACTAGACTGTAGACATTTAAATGAATTCCTAATAACTTGTGGTTCATCAACCCATTAATTGTTATTCGTAAATGAAAAAAAACCGTTGAAAAGATAAAATTTCAACTACAAAGATAAAATAACCGCTTACATGCTAATATAAAAATGTCGTTAACGTGAAGTTGTTAAAATTTAACAGCTTTTTTTAACCTCTCAACCGCTGATGAAGCTGTTATATTTCGACGAATTAACTTTTTAAGACACTTTCAAAAGATTGGATATGTACGTATATTTGTCCTATATACATGTAACGTTTAAATTGTATATTGAACGGCGTTCGTAGAAAAAATATCGAATTGGTGCTTAAAATCGATACACTAAATAC
>JARYHS010008074.1:105054349-105101352 GCA_031002005.1 Vandiemenella viatica | reverse complement strand
TAAATAAATTCAGATCGTAGAATCTATCGCAAAAGTTGTAATTAACGGGAATACATTAAAGCGAGGCAAAAAATAACTCCTAAGGCTCCGTTCTACTCCTTACTACAACTGAGTAGCGTAAACTTTAACGATCATTATTTACATACTGGTTAAGCTAATTCCTTCCGATAATATTTCACTCATAATGTGGTCTGTGGACATACCAGCGAATAACCATTTTCTGAACATGCGGTTCAAGGTTCAAATCCACGTATTTCATATTCTTTTAATTTTTTCCCCCCTTTTATAAGTTCCGAACCTACACTATGCTTATGCATATTATATATTCTTGATTCCTTCCACACTGCCTCAAGGAATAAGATACTTTAGGAATCTCTTATAACCGAAACTATCAAATGATTTTTAACCAACTACCAATATGAAAGTAAACACTTTTGCGGCGGCAGCGCTGAAAGAAAGCTACTCTGGTTCCCAGCCACGCCGAAATCAGATCGTCTGTCCCATTTCCAACTGTATACGTTTATCGAAAATAATCATTTCGCAGTAGAACGAATTTCATGTTTCAGAAACAATTAATTTATCGTTGGAATTATGTCTCTAATATTAAGTCATGTCTCTCAATAATTCTGTATGTGGTCTTTAATGATCATACACCGTCGTCAAGGAAAACAAAAATATAATGTAAAAACATGAATGGAAATCGCATAGAAGTATAAGTAAAGAAAGTTAATTGAGAATCGGGATTGAAGTAGAGAGTTCTAAAATTACTGCTCTACAGCGTAGCGACTTGATACCTGCGGGATTTAAAAACTCATTACTTAATAAATCATACAATGTTTTTGTTAAACTTTGATTGCGATTACTTCAGTATAATAACATAAATAGATACCACCATTTGGCGAAGAAGGATGTCACCACTCGTGTGAGTGTTCTTTAGTCTCGTGTGTGAAGTGGAACGGTGACTTTTCGTCACCCGTGATAGTCGACTCCAAAATAGACTAAGCCGCAAAAATTCAAACAAACACAGCCTACCGGTAAAGAAAGTTCGACAGTGCCTTAGGATCGGAGGACCGAGCGTAGTGGATGAGCCTTAACGCTCTGGCCTCGCATTCGGAAGGAGGCGGGTTTGAATACCCGTCCGACTATTAGAGGCGGAAAAGGACTAGTGGCAAGGATTTCACCAATGGCCTTTTGGAACTATTCCGGTATTCACATAGTGTGGTTTGGGGAAACCGCCTCCCCAATGAGAGGCCAGAGCGTCACAGCGTCTACAAGAATGCGTGTGTCGAATGGTGATGACATAGAAAATTGTATAATTGTTCAGCCCTTAAAAACGATGTATACATTAAAGAAAGTAAATTGAAACTTTGCTTCGGAGACCTTAGATTTTGGATTTCCCTCTTACAATTTTAATTTTCAGTTGTGACTTACAGTCTTAAGTTGCATAATTGTAGTGAAAAAAAATAAAAAAAACTTTAGCCGAATTTGCTGCTCGTGATGAATTATTACGTGTATTATTTGCGTTATAAAGGTGTTCTTCTAAGCCGAAGGAAATAGGAAAGTTCATACTTATTTCCTCCTGCAACGCTGCCACATCTATTTCCTCCAACGTTGTCACGATTTCTGACTTCTGGCAGTGCTCCGGAAATTCCTATAGAAGGAAGCGTGTCTCATAGCTAGGCGATATCATAAGAACAGACACATTGCCGAAATGGAAAATTATTTGTCTTCCACGTCTCATATTTTTATTTAACTGTTTTTTTTTCTGTTTTTAACAGTTTGATTCTTTATTCAGATTATCAATAACTATTCATTCACGAGATTTTTTATCTATATAAATCTTCACTTTGGTTATATAATGGACGAAGCACGTCTGTTTATAACGGCGGATTGCCTGAACCCCCAGTTCGCATCGAGCCGCCGTCGCGTGCGGTTGCTCGATACTTTCCTCAAGCGAGGTTCAGTGAGTGTATCAGTGAAAACTTAGCTTGTGGTTTACGATAGTGAAAATGGAATCGACGATACGGAAGAATACACTGAAATTTGCGTTCGACGCGAAGGAGACAAGACCACGTGCATATGACTTCCATGAATGGCTGTATGAAAAATTCGACTTGACAGACGCAGATGTATACGGAATCCAAATGGACTTCTTGACTTATGCAGTATACGTTAAAATGACAAATGACAACTTGTGCAATACTATCGTAGAGAAAACTGGAGGGAAAGCCGACTACCAGAACCCAGATGGAACCGTAAGTACCGTATATATAAGCCACGCAGGGCTGGGGCTACGATCAGTAAGAGTTTTTAATGTACCATTTGAAATTAGTAATGCTAGTGTAACGGCAGCAATCCGAAACTATGGTGAAATAATAACGGCGACCGACGAAAAATGGAGCCCTAAGTTCAGATTCCAAGCAAACAACGGCATACGGTGTGTGAAAATTGATTTAAAAAAACATATACCTTCCTATATAATGATACAGGGTTTCAAAGCATTAATAATATATGAGGGACAACCGCGCACATGCTCTGTTTGCAATGAACCAGGACATCTAAGATCTGAGTGTACAAAACGCCGACCATTACAACTTCCAAGAGTAAAATTGTCAACATCAGAAACTATAACATGCAAATGCTACAATCGCGGAAGCGAGTAAGGAAAGTAGCAACACAGCGTCTTATGCAGAAGCCACGGCACAAGTCAACAGTGTAAACATAGGCCACACTGTAACATCAGCATGTGAGCCACACACAGAAACGTTGGAAAACACGGAAAACATGGAGATCGATGTAGAGGACAACTCGGAACAGCACGGCGGTAAACAGGAAACACAAGCCGAAAAATCTGGACAAGAAGAAGAAGAAAACGAAGAACAAGAACCGGAACAGAAATTACATGAAAAAGAAATAGAAGAAGAGAGTATCCCAGAACATGTCATACACATAGAAACATTTACAAATAAAACAACTCACCAGGCAGAAGAAGATTCCGAAACAAAACAACGGATTGAAATGCACAGCTCAACGATCAATAACAAAGCCGAGAAAGAAATAAGCGAGAAGAGAATAACAAGACAATCTAGCAGAAGTGCAAATAAGGATGGTGCCAATACCGCAAGTCAATACATAGCAAAAAAACGCCGAGCTCTCAGTGAACGACTCGAAAACAACGGCAAACCAGTAAAAAGAATAGCAGAGAAAGTAGAACGAACAACAAATAACGCCAAATCAAGACAAGAAGAAGAAGAAGAAGAAGAAACAACCAAAGTGAGAATTGAAGGACAAGACACACCAAAATACGTAAACGATCAGAAGATAAGAGAAGAAGATAAACCAAAACTCCTCAGTAAAGACAGCTGGTACGAGGAAGTAATGGAGGGATCTGATGAGACGTAAAATAACCAATGACAAGCAATCAAAGTTATAGTATTGCAACTATAAATATGAACAGAGTAATTACGCCATTCAAAATAAAATGCCTAGCGGATTATATTAAACAAAACAGTATTGACATCGCAATGTTACAAGAAGTGACTTTTACGGAACTAAACATCCCTGGATACGACTGGAATAATCAACTACTCCAAAGAAACCAACACGGGAACGGCCCTCGTGATTAGAGAGGGAATTGAGACGGTTAGTACAGAAACATTAACAAACGGCAGGGCCATTGCAACTACAATAAATAACACGCGAATAATCAATGTTTACGCCCCCTCTGGCAATAATAATCGAGCCCAAAGAGCATACTTCTACAAAACAGAGCTACCCTATCTCCTGCGAAATACCACAGGTGCAATAATAATGGGAGGTGACTTTAATTGTGTACTAAGCCAAAAAGATCAAACCCCAAATTTCAATGGGTGCAGGGAGCTGACTAACCTCATTCGAGGGATGGACTTTCACGACGCATGGGAATGCATTCACGGAAATGCCAAAGCCTACACATATGTCTCAAACAACTCGGCAAGCCGACTCGACAGGATCTACGTAACGGAGACTCTCCGAACCAAAACAACCAGTGCAAACATTTTTCCTCTAAGCTTTTCAGATCACAACAGTATGCAATGTACTGTCAACATGCAGAGGCAGCCAGTTAGCAGAGGCAAAGGATTCTGGAAATGTAACATCTCTATGCTTGAAGACCCGGCGCTAGACGAAGAAATCAAAAGTGTCTGGGACGAATGTCTAAAAAACTGTAAAAAATATAAAAGCACACTATCTTGGTGGGTTGAACATGTGAAACCGAAACTAAAACGAACCTTAATCTCCTGGGGGACACAAAAGAACTATTGGATGAAGGGCACAATTGAGTATTATTACAGATGCATCAAGGAATTATACCAAGAGCCCACCATAACTGTCGATACTAATATAAAAATAAAAAAATACAAAGCCAAGATCCTATCATTACAAAATATGCAAGCAAACAAACTTCTGACAACTTCAAAACCGACTGACGTCGCAACCAAAGAAACGGCAGCCTTGTACCACCTTATAAGGAGCACAAAAAGGAGTAAAAAAACTTTAATAACCAATATAATTAAAGAAAATGGTGAAAACATCAAGGACGGAAGAGATATAATTAAAGAAATTACCACGCATTATAAAAATATTTTTAAGTCAACTCCAACTAGTACGGCGGCAATCGCCGATTTAATATCCAACTCAAGTAACACAGCAAGTGTGGAAGAATCAGCAACTCTAACAAGAATTTTTGACCAGGATGAAATTCATACATCGATAAACAAAGCAGCAAGAGGGAAATCCCCAGGACCGGATGGGTTACCCATAGTAATTTTATATTCATTACTGGCCCATGCTAAGAAATAAGTTAACAGAGATTCTAAACGACTTATGGACAGAGGATAATCTTCCCACCGCCTTCACAGAGGGCATCATAGTGCTAGTACCCAAAGGCAACCAGATCAAAAAAATTAATGAAATACGACCAATAACTTTGTTAAATTCAGACTTTAAAATACTAACGAGAATCCTCAAAACTAGACTGGAACCCCTCATGGAGAAAATCTTAGGACCTCATCAAACCAGTGCTATTCCCGGACGTAGCATCTTAAATACTGTGTGCGAATACCGTGATATTATCAGCATAAACGCAGAAAAACAAACGCCATCAGCTCTACTATTCCTCGATTTTGAAAAAGCTTTTGACCGAATTGAACATAATTACCTCTTAAAAATCATGGAACATAAAGGATTTGGCTCCCCATTCGTGGAAGTAATAAAGAAAATAATTACAAACACACATTCAAAACTTCTTATAAACGGACACCTGTCAGCGCCCGTCAAGATAGAAAGATCGATAAGACAAGGATGCCCGCTATCAATGATCCTGTACGCACTAGCAACGGAACCCCTGCTTGAGAAATGTCACCAAAATTTAACAGGCATTAATCTAAACGGATACAAATTTACATGCAGAGGATACGCAGACGACATTTGTATAGCCGAAACTTCAGCGGAGGACATCCAAAAAACGTGGGAAATAATCACAACGTTCACGGAAGCAACAGGCGCAAAACTTAACCCAAAGAAAACTGCACTGCTCCAAATAAGTAGAGCAGAGATCCCACCTCCAACAGACATCTGGTACGAGCAAGTAGAAGAACATAAGACATTAGGCATTGTTTTTCAAAAGAACATTATGAAAACAATAACTAAAAACTGGCTCATTAACACTACCAAAAATTAGGGCTGTTATAAACATGCACTGTGATAGAGATCTGGATGCAATACAGAAGGCTAAAATCGTACAAGTATCTTTATTGAGTAAAATGGTCTACATCGCCCAAGTACTGCCGATACCCGACACAATTGCAGATCGGATACAGAATCTGCTCGGGTGGTTCGCAAGCAGGGGTAAGATCTTCAAAACAGCGTTCAAAACAATGACTCTACCCCTAGGTAAATGGAGGCATAGGAATGATAAGCGTACGCGAAAGATGCTGCGCATTATTCCTCAAAAGAACCATAACGACAGCGGAAAATGACCCAAACGGCCCAACAAATAACTTGATTAAAGAAACAAAACCAGTCACTGAGGAAATACCTTTCAACATGGCCGCGATAAAGTTCACCTTACCACATATGAGAAAATTTCACCTAGAAACAACTTATGCAAAAACCAAAGGATGCACCCTGTACAACAAGACAACAAAAGAAATCTACAAAATAATCAACACATCTAACCACAGAAATAAAATCGAAATTAAAAATCCACAATACAACTGGAGCAACATCTGGAAAAATATAACGAATAAAACTCTAAACACTAAAACACAATCCTTGTGGTATGACGTCGTAAATGAAAAAATCTCAACCAACAGAAGACTTTACGAAATACATCTATCCCCGAATGACAGGTGCAGAAATTGCGGAAATACTGACACCCTGATACACAGAATAACGTGTAACCAAAACCAGAAAATATGGAATTGGGCAAGAAGAAGAATAGCCTTCCTTGACAGAACATCACCTTTAACCGTGAGCATCCAGGAAATACTGAAACCTGAGAAAAAGAGATATCCTGAAACGAAAAACAACACGGTACAATGGATACTAGGCAATACTCTAACTTATATGCTACAAACGGAAAAGAGTACTTACGACGAATATATAGCATATATGAATACTGTATATTACGAAATTATCCAAACTCAAAATTATAAAAAAGACTTCGCACGGATGCTCGATATAATAATGACAGAATCATTCCAATGATCACAATTTAACCAAATAAAACTGTTTATAAACCCCGCCTAGACCCAAAGAGAGACTTCTTGAATCAAAGGCACGAGGGGAACCTAACTGTACCAAATATTCAAATCATAAATAACAAAAAAACATAACATCCAACTGATGGAAAATACCACTAATAAATACAAATCAGGAAAAGAGAACATTGAAACCCAAATTTTACTATAAAAAGGTTTAGAGCCAGGCAAAGAGCCAACCACTGGCGAGCGAAAGGCAGGGCTGAAGGGGAGGAAGGAGCCCAAAAAAAAAAAAAAAAAAAAAAAAAAAACCGCTAATGCGCTGAAATGTGGAGCTGTTGATCCTAGTTTCGATCCCACTTGCGGCTGAGTATTTTTTCGTTGATTATTTCCTTTTCACTTGTTGCAAAATACATATCATATGTAGATACGTATAAAAAACTTATTACATTTTACGGCAAATTGTTTAAAAATAAATTCTAATATCAAGCGCGAATACACTTGTCATCGGATGTCTCAGTCCACTAATATAGCAGCATCTTTAGTTGTTTATCGTGAAGACAGATTCATTTAGCACTCCATATGAAAAATACAGGGCGTTCGCCGGGAAACGCAACCCACTGTTAGCGCTACAAGGAAGAAACTGCTCGCGGCGAGCGAGCGGTCAGCTCCCGGCATTGTTCGACCGTCGGCCGCGGACTATTTCATAAACTTGTATGTGCTAAGCATTTAAATGTGACGTAATTCATTAGCTTACCTTATAAAAGATGCTGGAAGTGTTGACACTCTTGTGTAATGCACATTTCACATCTTCTGAACATATTTCGAGACACACGCTGCCCTAACTGACTTAATGATTTTTTGAGTGACTGTTCTAGTCGAAAAGCGATATCGTAAATTTTCTCCTCTGTGAGAATACGGTTGACCGACAGTCTCTTTTTGTTAAAAAATGAACCCGTTTCTCTTACTTTTTTAACCAGACGCAGAATTGTTGATTTAGCTGGCAGTAAAGCGCCAGGATATTCGCGACGATATTTACTGCGACACTTTTTAAACGACTTCTTCTTCACATATGTATCGTAGAGAAATATTCTTTGTTGCAAACTGTAACGTACCATAATTTTACTCACACTCAAACACGGTACAGATTAGTAAGAGTATAAAGCCCCAAACCAGCCAAACCGCAAAGAAACGTTTATTCACAACACTGACTAATAAGAGACTGAAGTCACAAACTAGCTACAATGCAAAGAAACCGTTCTTAACAATGTAAGGGTCACTACACTGCACTGTTGGGGCAGCGGAGGTGTTAAACAGTGCGGTGATTCACGGTGCCGTGTGGCGGAAACTGCTGGTTCCGCTGTCCGAGCAAGTTGCCGACGGCAACAGACAGGGAGGGTTGCGTTTTCCGGCGAACGCCCTGTATTTTGCTAGCAGTTTATAGGCCACATCGACAGTAAAATGTGTGTATTTGGAATTTAAAATACTGTTCCGCCAATATAATCTGACGAGTTTATGGCATTTTAGTGCCGTAAAGGCAGGGAGTACATTTGGAGTTGTTCATGAGAACCTGCAAGATTAATCACTGCTGTTTAATTTCTCGCTTGATCCGACAAAGAAACTATTATTTTTTATTTTTTTTATTTTGGATCTGTGATTTCAATATGCTGTGAGTTAGGAATTTTTTTTGTAAATGCCTCTCCAAGGATCTAGAATTTTCTCAACACAGCTAGTTCTTGGAGTCTGACGCAAACGCAGTAAACATATGTATCCAATGGTATCGCTGTGAAATGCTCCTTCTAAATGCCAATTTCATTTCTAAGCCAGATGTGAAACTACAAGGCTGTTGGTTGCAAATAGCTGCTCTTTTTTTTAACACTAATTATATGGTAATTTACCTGACGCCTTGGAGACGCAATTTACAAAAAACTAGTTCCTAACTCACAGCATATTGAAATCACAGATCCAAAATAAAAAAAAAATAAAAAATAATAGTTTCTTTGTCGGATCAAGCGAGAAATTAAACAGCTGTGATTAATCTTGCAGGTTCTCATGAACAAACTACAAATGTACTCCCTGCACAAAAATGCCATAAACTCGTCAGATTATATTGGCGGAACAGTATTTTAAATTCCAAATACACACATTTTATCGTCGATGTGGCCTATAAACTGCTAGCAAAATATTTTTCATATGGAGTGCTAAATGAATCTGTCTTCACGATAAACAACTAAAGATGCTGCTATATTAGTGGACTGAGACATCCGATGACAAGTGTATTCGCGCTTGATAGAATTTATTTTTAAACAATTTGCCGTAAAATGTAATAAGTTTTTTATACGTATCTACATATGATATGTATTTTGCAACAAGTGAAAAGGAAATAATCAACGAAAAAATACTCAACCGCAAGTGGGATCGAACCTAGGATCCAACAGCTCCACAGGTCAGCGCATTAGCGTTCAGCCACTCCGCCTCTATAAACAGACGTGCTTCGACCATTATATAACCAAAGTGAAGATTTATATAGATAAAAAATCTCGTGAATGAATAGTTATTGATAATCTGTATAAAGAATTCATAACTGTTAAAAACAGAAAAAAAACAGTTAAATAAATATATGAGACGTGGAAGACAAATAATTTTCCATTTCGGCAATGCTGTCTGTTCTTATGATATCGCCTAGCTATGAGACACGCTTCCTTGTATAGGAATTTCCGGAGCACTGCCAGAAGTCAGAAATCGTGACAACCGTTGGAGGAAATAGATGTGGCAGCGTTGCAGGAGGAAATAAGTGTGGACTTTCCTATTTCCTTCGGCTTAGAAGAACACCTTTATAACGCAAATAATACACGTAATAATTCATCACGAGCAGCAAATTCGGCTAAAGTTTTTTTTATTTTTTTTCACTACAATTATGCAACTTAAGACTGCAAGTCACAGCTGGAAATTAAAACTGTAAGAGGGAAATCCAAAATCTAAGGTCTCCGCAAGCAAAGTTTCAATTTACTTTCTTTAATGTATACATCGTTTTAAGGGCTGAACAATTATACAATTTTCCATGTCTATGTCTATGTCACCATTCGACACACGCATTCTTGTAGACGCTGTGACGCTCTAGGCCTCTCATTCGGGAGGACACAGGTTGGAATCCTAGTCCGGCCATCTAGATTTGGGGTTTCAACGGTTTCCCCAAACCACGCTATGTGAATACCGGAATAGTTCCAAAAGGCCATTGGTGAAATCCTTGCCACTAGTCCTTTTCCGCCTCTAATAGTCGGACGGGTATTCAAACCCGCCTCCTTCCGAATGCGAGGCCAGAGCGTTAAGGCTCATCCACTACGCTCGGTCCTCCGATCCTAAGGCACTGTCGAACTTTCTTTACCGGTAGGCTGTGTTTGTTTGAATTTTTGCGGCTTAGTCTATTTTGGAGTCGACTATCACGGGTGACGAAAAGTCACCGTTCCACTTCACACACGAGACTAAAGAACACTCACACGAGTGGCGACATCCTTCTTCGCCGAATGGTGGTATCTATTTATGTTATTATACTGAAGTAATCGCAATCAAAGATTAACACAAAAATTGTATGATTTATTAAGTAATGAGTTTTTAAATCCCGCAGGTATCAAGTCGCTACGCTGTAGAGCAGTAATTTTAGAACTCTCTACTTCAATCCCGATTCTCAATTAACTTTCTTTACTTATACTTCTATGCGATTTCCTTTCACGTTTTTACAATATATTTTTGTTTTCCTTGACGACGGTGTATGATCATTATAGACCACCTACAGAATTATTGATAGACATGGCTTAATATTAGAGACATAATTCCAACGATAAATTAATTGTTTCTGAAACATGAAATTCGTTCTACTGCGAAATGATTATTTTTGATAAACGTATACAGTTGGAAATGGGACAGACGATCTGATTTCGGCGTGGCTGGGAACCAGAGTAGCTTTCTTTCAGCGCTGCCACCGCAAAAGTGTTTACTTTCATATTGGTAGTTGGTTAAAAATCATTTGATAGTTTCGGTTATAAGAGATTCCTAAAGTATCTTATTCCTTGAGGCAGTGTGGAAGGAATCAAGAATATATAATATGCATAAGCATAGTGTAGGTTCGGAACTTATAAAAGGGGGAAAAAAATTAAAAGAATATGAAATACGTGGATTTGAACCATGAACCGCATGTTCAGAAAATGGTTATTCGCTGGTATGTCCACAGACCACATTATGAGTGAAATATTATCGGAAGGAATTAGCTTAACCAGTATGTAAATAATGATCGTTAAAGTTTTACGCTACTCAGTTGTAGTAAGGAGTAGAACGGAGCCTTAGGAGTTATTTTTTGCCTCGCTTTAATGTATTCCCGTTTATTACAACTTTTGCGATAGATTCTACGATCTGAATTTATTTAAAGTGTTATTGAAATGTAGGGGAAGGTTGATGAACTACCCCGCCATTATGAATCGTCAGTGGGGAGGAGCTTAATTATAGTTTTGTTCCATGCTATTGACTTACGGAAATGAATAATCTGAAATATAGATGGCTCTGAATGAAATATCCCCCAATGATATTGCCAAAAGGAGGATCCTGCATTGCCTTACTCTTTCCTGGGATGAGATTGATGTCAGATTGTGCAAAAAGACTGATAGAACATGACAGCGCTGTCCACATTTAATGCAAAGACTGTACGAGTATATATAGAAAATTAATGATTATGCATTCTTTAAGAAGTAGGAATATCCTGGGAATGGATATTCCATACGAGCCGTTCACGGAAAAAGCTGCGCGTTCAACGCTGCGTGTAAACAGCCCTATTTCCTCATGATGATCCTACCACACATCACTTGCCGAGTGTAACTGAGACAAACTATAAATCCTTATAATGAATTACAATTAGATAGTGCTATCGTCATCTATCAGCTGACACTAATTTTTTTAAGTTTTATATTAACAAAACATTACGAAAAAATAAGTGTCACTATTTCTTTCTGTTATGATATTTATCTTGAGACAAAAATTTTCAAAAATTTAGAAACTGATAGAGTTTTGTTTAGAATAAATGAAACGTAGAATATTTATAAAACCAATCTTCTTTCTCATAGTCCTCGTGGATGTTATGACGTCTATATGCTGGCTATCGTTTGTCCACAACTATGAGGAAACAAACCTTTTACTTTACACTTTGGCGAAATGAATGATCGCGAACAATTTATACTTTAAGACTAGATTGTTACAAATTTCAGTATCCACAACATGATTGTATTTACTTTAGCGTCAATTCAACATACAATGAGTTAATATGTCAATACATACAGATACCAGCGGTTTAAATTAAATCTCGATTGTGTTACTGTTCATCAAACAAATAGGCAAAGTTCTTCAGCGGCATTAGGTCACATTCACGATCCAGCCAAAAAAGTTTCGAGATAAATAAAAAAATTTAAAAAACGAATTTCTTCCAGGCCTTTGCAATAATAATGACTTTACAGAAAAATAACAATGAATTTGGATTGCTCAATAGATGCAGGCAGAAATCTGTAATTTTAACGTTTCAATAGGTGTATAATACGTTTTTACTGTCTCAGTGTACGGGTAACACAAGAAAAACATAACGCATCGTTTAACCACTTTTTCCCGCGGCGCGACTCGAACCGAGGAACCACGAGACAACGCACTAGCTTCCGGGATCTGCATCCGCGAATATGAGCCACTTACCACCCCATCGCGTCAGGCTTACCAGAGACGGAAGATGAGGTGGCTACAACGCATAAACAGCTTGGCACTATCTTTCCTCGTTCCTGAAAGTTATTGTTTATTTTCCGGAATTTTACATTAATTAATAGCTGAACGAATTGGGTGAAGGGTAAATTTCATCAGTGGCACTAGACAGTAGTCAATTCATACTCACGATCTGGCTATCAAAAATTCTGTTTAAATAAAAAATCTCGAAATTACTCAACGGAATGAGGAATTGACATTTCTCAAATATCGTTGCCGAATTCGTTTACGTTTTTAGAATACTAACCTCTTCCGTGCCTTTGAAATAATAGTGACAATTATTGAAGAATAACAACGAATTTTGATTTCACAATAGATACATGCAGAAATTTGTAATTTCAACTTCCCAATAGGTGTAAAATATGTTTTCACTGTCCCAGTGTACGGGTAACCCAAGAAAAACATAACGCATCATTTAACCACTTTTGCCCTCGGCTGACTCGAACCGTGGAACCGCAAGACATCGCACCTCGTAGCTTCCGGGATCAGCATATCCGAACCTGAGCCAATTACAGCACCATAGCGTCAGGCTTACCAGAGACGGAAGCTGTGGTAGGAGAAACTAATAACGAGCCAGGCATTATCTTTCCTCGTTCCTGGAATTTACTGTTTATTTCTTGGAATTTTAAATTAGGAAATAAAATTAAAGAAACTTTTCATCAATGGTGATATGCGTCAGAATTAACTTTTAAAATTTCTGCACTTCTTTAATAATGTATATTCTTTTTGTGCTACGGTTAACGATTTTGCCCCTTACCGCAAACCGATTTTTTTACGGACTCCCGGAGATAGCGGTCAACGCGATAGGACAGGGAAGATAACTCCATGCTACGAATATTACCAGTTGGGGTTATGCATCAATTATATCATTAACTATCACTAGTCGGAGCAGCATGTTTTTAAATACGGAAGCTTTGAATTTTATAGTTCTTCCTTGATGAGAATTTTTTCCGTAAGAACAGCCACTTTCCATTTCCTTTCTCATTTGCTTCCCAATACCACAGGCTAGAAATTATCGTTGTCGCACAATAAGGACATTAGCTAAAAAAAACTTTTTCGCACAATAGACACATTGATTTGAATTAGTTCCTTGATTATTTTAAACAGTTATCATTACGTATTACATCAATGATCATTCGCCCGACTTTGTTATGAGCACTAGAAAAAAATGGAGAATGTTGAGTGACAGAAATCTTTACGGTGAAGTTAAATTAGTAGTAAAGTGTCTTTCAAATCCTACTCACGCATGCTGCGCTGACAGTGTCTCACGTCAGCCAGAACATTAATGTTATGATTCTTTTTTATTGTTCCACGCTAAGTATGTTCAAGAAAGGACAGAACTAAAATAATTGCTTTTACAGGCAAGCATACTTACAAGACCACTGTCCAAAATTATTAAATCCGAAATCTTGTTACGTGTTATATATTTGACTGAACTCTTAGATAAGTCTTTACTGTTTCCAAAAATTATAATACACAGCAAACGTTGAATATTAACGTAAATTTCGAGTCATTTTAAGTTGTTGTAGACGGGTATAAAATCTGCATTTTGTTGTTATCCAGTACTTTCTAAAAACCAGCATTTTGTTTGAGATTGGTTATGTGTGAACACTTAATAACTGTAAAATGTCTTTAAAAACAGTAAATGAAACGTATTCGATGTTCCTATAACTCTTTTATTGCCGAAATGTAATCACTATTTCGGTTATGAAACAAAAAAGCGGAAATGTATTTCGTTTATGGAGGTGGATGTGGCTCAATTTTAATAGTTGTGAGACTGTACCACCTCCTGGGTATAGTACTGTCTTCGTAGATGTGTATAATGGGTTGAATAAGTCCCAGGAGGAAATGTAGCGATGTGCAGTTCAGGTCGTTCGGATTAATATGAGCATGGTAGTACAATCCCAAAACATTCTTCACTCTCCTCCTGTCTTCCAATGAATCCCATTCCAGCTTTTTTTTTAATAATATTGGTTACTGAGTGGCTTCTGCTGTAATTTCCAAAGACGAACCTAGCATCCCTTCTTTTCACCACATCCAGTACCTGTGGTAAATAGCTTACCGATAACTGTTGTTTAAAATTAAACATTGTATGCATTTTCTCAATAACTGTACAACGATAATAGACGTGAAATTATGCGTTCGAATGCATTCGTGTAACTGAAACAAACAAAGAATTTTACTAGACACAACTGTCTGCAATAATAAAGAGTAACAGCACTTTGTAATAATCGGCAAGCAGATGTGTGATCACTCAACGTTAAATGTGATACAAATTATACCTTCTCATTAATCAGAACGTCAACTCAGGAAACAAAAGTATTGATTATTTCAATTATTATATTAAGGCGGGCCAAAACAATTAAAACGAAGTAAATTAACTTGAAGCAACAAGTCTGAGCACAAAAATACTCTTGATTATAACGGTTCAGAAGCTAAACAACATATATATATCTTCTATATCTATAAAACGACAACCGGATATATTTGAAATATAAAAACTCGGAAACTACAGAGCAGATTTCGATGGGGTTTTCACCGTTTTAAAGCTTAGAATCTCAATTGAAGTGTTTGGAATGTCTTATGCTCCAACGTAACATAGCGCAGGTGTGGTAAATTAAAATCTTAACGTACAGCCCGAAGCTAAAAATAAAAGAAATACGATGCTTACGTCATACATCGTAAAAGAAAATAATAGCCATGTTATCACATATAACGTTTACTTTATTAAAAATTGGTTTTTAGTCTTTAAGCCCCATATATAGTTATATCGAATGCGAAGAGTAAACTACGTAAAGTGGAAAATATTTAAATTAATTTTAATAATACAATGAAAAAAATCTTGTGATATCTTCTTTGTTTCTAGATGTTACTATCTGAGGCTGCACTGCTACAATCTCTGACGTTGTGAAATTTTAATGGGGGTGTTAAGTAATGCATATTTGACGGTTTTAAACATGAAATGGAGCTATTTAAAACTTTTAGTGAAGAACCTTCCGAGAAATTTATTGCTTTTGAAATTACTGTCTCTGGATACGAATTAAATTCTCGCTGTTAATAGTAAGTAATGCATGACTTTTGAACATGAAATTGAACTGTTTAAAACCTTTAGTGTTACTTTTTTTTGTAATTTATTGATGAGCGATTCTGTCTTTACTATATTTCCTGAAAAAAAACAATTGCTGCCTACAACTATAAAAAACGCAACTGGAAATTGACCACCTAGTTCACAAGGGTCCTTACAGCGTTTCGAACATGTCAGCAAACAAATCATTCAGAAAACTTGTTCGTTCAAAAGCAATAAATGCCCCAATAACCCAGTTCGGGTTCCCTTAGTCAGAGAGTCACACGAAACTATTGGGATAGTTATTAATGGAATGAAGTCGTTTGGAATACCGCAATAAATGGAATCGAAACTAAAAATAAGGTTACTGTTCGATCTTTTGAAAACTAAAATCGCAGGTTGTGGGCATGGTAATATCAATTTCCAATGACTACAAGACACAAACATTAACGTTTCTATCTACAGTATTTATTCTGGGTCAGTTTAACACCTACAGGGATTTTCAGAGTGTTATAATTACATAAATTATTTAGCAGTAGTCCTAACAACATAACAGTCACGTTCATCCGACAAAACTATACAGGTAGCAAATTTTGAATCAAATAAAAAACCGTATCATTGAAAATGTGGCAATGTGTGGTAGCAGAGAGTTGAGAATTGAGGGTTAACTTTGAAGAAATTTCTGTGCATCAGATACTAAACACCTTAGAATAACATTGATTTATCCTGATCATGGAAAAATTGTTAATTTCGTTTTATTTGATAACACATCTCAATGTGTTAGCATGTGGATGTGTGAGATGTGGAGGAGAATGGAGAGGATAAGCTGGGTGGATAAAATAAGTAATGTTGAAGTGCTGGATAGATTTAGTGAAAGGAGAAAAATATTCCAAGTCATAAAAGAGAGAAAGAAGAAGTGGATGGGACACTTGCTGAGAGGGAGTGCCTGATAAAAGACGCCTTGGAAGGTCTAGTTTATGGGAGGAGAATAATAGGAAGAAGGAGGTGCAAAATTGCAGATAACATCAAGGAATTAGGAAAACGGCAACTACATGGACCTTAAGAGAAAGGCAGAAGACAGACGGGCATGGAGAGCAGCCAAGTCAAAACCTGCCCTAGAGCAGAAAACTGATGATATTTGTTAAATTTTAGTGCAAATTGAGGAGTGTTAATTAAAATATCTGGAAGAATATGAAGGATACAAACATACAGGAAACAAACTGGGCATATTATTTTAGATTTCCGGGTGGAGACGAGTCGGTTTATTAAATTCTAACGTTTTAGCCATCGTCCTCTAATGAAAGCCACAACACGATGGTTGAATGTTAGTTTTTTATTGATCCAATACAGCTTCACCTGAAGAACTAAAGTAATACAGACAACAATCGCGAAAGTATACGCAGTAAAACTTTAAGCAAGTCTGTTATTAACGATAGGAAATACAAAAAGTGTTTTTTGTTGTCAGATCAGTCATATTTCAAAACATATTTCCCAAAAAAAATATAATAATGGAATTAGTAAGGTATGCATTCACGAATGTCAATAAGTGTGATGAAAAGTAAACTATGCATGAGTTTTTCAAACTTCGTCAGAAATATTAAACACAGGTATAACGATAAACAGAAATTTACAGTTTTCAGGATGCTAACACTAATTTACACTAAGATTAGCAACAAAATATCCATTTAACTATCAGTGAAGGTTCTAGTATTCTTAGATTTTTTTTTGCTTATGGCTTTACGACTTATTAACGTAGAGGTGATTAGAGGCAAAAAAGGACGGGGGAAAGTAAGGAGAAGGAAGTAGGCTTTGGCCTGTAGAGATTTGGGGAAACCACGGAAAACCCAAATTTGGATGCGCGGACAGAGATACGAACCCACGTACTCCCTAATTTGTGGCCAGATGCACACCCAACCAACTCGGTTGTATTCCTAGACATCGGATTACTGGCCACAGAAAGTAATGACAAATAAGAAATCAATTCCCGCAGCAGTAATGACGGTCGTTCCACATTATTGTTATCTAATGCTCTTAAGGCGAATGATGGAACGGTTCCTAATATTCCTTAAAATATTTGCGTGACTATAGCCGAACACAAGTTAGCTCAATTTTACATTGTTTTCAAGTATATACCCCCGACATTGAGATTCAGATGTTTCATGTTCTTTTAATCGGCGGAAACAATCCTATCAGGCTATAGATGATCATTATTTACTTATTGCTTCTATATTCCCCAAATCCTTACATACTTATTGGGCCAGTAATTAAAGTAAATATTGTGGTTAAATACGTATGACGATACCATGAAAATGCAGGTCAACATGGAAAGTCAGATAAAATGGTACAGTTATACAAAATTTGAAGTATTTATGAAATTAATGTTTTGGGAGACCTGAAGCCTTTTTCTGATGTTATTTGTTTGATTTTTAAAGTAAAGGCCCAATAGTAATCAAATACAAAATTTTATTCTGGATTTGTGGTATTGTTTTGAGAACCCTCATTCGGATCTTTCATTTCACACGTATCTTTATTAACTTATGTAAGAGGGACATAATTTTTTTGGTATTCACAATGCATGAGAACTAGGCAACATTTTCACAGGAGCAACTTTGATCCATACTTTGGTTGTTTATTTTTTGATAGCTGGAGAATTGCTAAGAGTAGTTTGAATATTCTCTGTTAAACAGAGAACTTTCAGGAAGTTAGATTAGATTAAACTCTTGAACGTCGTTGCATATGTGTCTTTATTATTATCAAATAAAAAATATAATTGATTCTTTTTAGCTTGATGTACGTGAACCATTAGTGAACTCGGTGGGTAAGTTCATTGATGTAAAAAGAAAATTGCTTCAAAGAGAAATTAAAATACTTTAATAATTTACGCAAACAAATATACAAATATGTGAGTGAGGAAATTATTCAGTGAATGGTACTAATATGTATCTTTGAATCAGTTACAGACCCTACCATATTAATAGTCATCAGGACCTTAAATGATTAGCTTTTCTTTACTTGTGACTACTCATTTTGAAATAGGAATTCAGCTGTACTATACTATGTCTAGCATCGTAGTTAAATTGCTGGTTAAAGCAGTTCTACTATGACAACGAATCAGTGCAACAATTTTGATATTAGTTATTTCTTCAAGGGTTCATCTCCTTACAACTTATTACTTACCTCACAAGAACCAGTTCCACACATCCAAGTACAGGAAAATTCGTAGGAGTGGTTGGGAGCGCAATCAAATAGAAGCAGATCACCATTAATCGCATGAGATAGGACATAACATCTGCGACAGCATAGTCTTCTTGCTGCTGAAGAGTCGTGTCCAATCATTTCTCTTCCTTGTGCTCTGGTATATTGCCTGTTTCGTCACCGCGTTGCGTTGCGTTCTGTTATTGAAAATTTTTGTAACATGTTTAACGTACCAAGCTTGCTTATCTTCCCTAAATACTGAGCACTATCCGGGATAGTGCCCTAATCTTTTCACCATTATTGAGAGTGAGACAACCAGAGAAGTCGCAAATCAGAAGAAAGCGGTGCTTCTTAAACGAAATATGCAGTTTTCGTTTTAGCTTACTAGCACACAGTTTTCCGGAAAGCTTCACGGCTAGCGTTACTGAACAGTCATGATTTTCAGGAATCGGCTGGTGGCAGTAGCTCCTACAGGACATACATCATCTGTGGATTAGCATATTTATTGAGGAGGATACTGCAACAGGTAAACATTTCCGATAGGAAGCTGACTTGGAACTCAATCATACATCACTTGACGTTCCTGACAATACCATCAGAATGATCACCCTAATAAGTAAAAGTAATTTATTTATCTGCTACAGCAATTGTTTTACATAATTTCATTAAATTTATCTTTTTAGAGCAATAATCACCTCTCTCCCAACCTCCGCGACCAATTCTTCAAATTGTTTTTATACGTCCTGTTAACCCAGTTATTTTATTGATAGTATAACACCAGCAGTCCGAAGAAACTAACTGATTATAAAACAACAGCTGGGATGTTATACAGCAGGTCTGATGAAGAGTGAAGCTGACTCTTTGCTTCAGTTTTTGTATTTATTGGAGTAACAAAGGTGCCAATCCAAATTCAGTGAATTTATGCACTAAGAAGTAAATAGCCGGGCTGTCTAAGCTTAGCAATCGTGCTATAAAATGAGTGCTAGCCATGTAAGCACTAACTAACCATTTCTTCCTTAAGGACATTGATGTAAGTACAATTCAACACAAAACATGGTATCCAGATTTACTATTGTAGTGGATGATCCCAACCGCCTTAAAATCAGTGCCAGCATACGGAACAACAATGCTGGGAACAAATTTAACAGTCTCAAAAAACAGAAGTGATTGTAAGTTGAACAGTGAATCATTCCTACAATCAGTGTTCAGCCACAGATATGAATTCATGCCAACGAATCCTAACAGTTTAAACTTTGAGCGTAATTAATTCATTATTAACTAATCATATTGTCTGGACCATAAAAGGTCAGCAATATTGTAAAGATGAAATAAGGAGTAAATTTAACAAAAACGAGTATGCAGATCGTCCTAACTACAATAAACGTTTAAGGTATATAGTATAGTTGGCACAACAGAAATTGTTGCTGTTGGGTTTAATTTACTTTAAAAAATACAGTCATAGTTTATAAACGATATATGTTTGTCAAGGTTGGCTATATTGCTGCCGGAGGTAAAGTGCCTGTCGCAGCCGAAGCCTCTGTTCAAATATGAAAAGAACGAAAAAGACCTCTTAGCTCCATAATTATCTCACAAACTGAAAAGTGATCCTTCAAATATCAGTGGATATAATGCAACTGAGAAAAATGAAGTGATATTGTTCACTTGAAAATGCTTTCTGTCTCTTTTTTTTTTTTTTAACTGCTTTACGTCTCTCAAAAGCGAGGTCTTTAGAGACGGGAAAGGATGGGGGCAAGGAATGAGAAGGAATTCGGCCATGGCCTATTTAAGGAAGCACCCCGGACTTTGCCTGGAGTGAGTTGGGAAACCATGGAAAACCCAAATCTGGATGCCCGGACGGGGATTCGAACAGTCGTCCTCCCAAATGCGAGGACAGAACGCTATCCGTTACACCACCACGCTCGGTGCTTTCTGTGTCGAAACGCTGGAGTCACTTTGCTGCAAGGTTCAATGACTGATCTTTTAGAAATGGCTGTTAGGGTCTTATTACGTTCCCAGTAACTCCCGTAGTTAATATTTAGTGGCATTTAGTAGCATCTACTAAGTAGAGAATGTGGTGAACAAGGCTAATACTTTTCTTTGTCGTTATATCGTGGTACAATGTAATTGCGACGATACAGGTCACAGTCAACTATGAAGGATTGACGTAGAAACCGTCAAAACTCAGGCATATGCGTGAAGATCTTTAATAGTACTGGACGCTTTATTCTTATTATAATTTCTTCTGAAGTAAGAAAACCATAACCGAATACTTTATAACAGTATTACGGATCCAGTATATCCGCAAGTCTCATTTTTCGGGTGGTAAAGCTTTCAGTTAAATTAGAAATTTTACCAGTTGATAGGTAATATGCTGTAAATTCTCAGGTTCTTCATCAGTTATTTACTGAATAGTCCACGTTTATTCTTAATTCCTCATTATTATATGAGATTAGTGTGTAATTGTATATAATGTCACCGAGATAAACTAATTTATAAAGGATTTCTGTAGTTTATGACAGATATTGTCTTACCAAGAAAAGCGCACATTCAAGATAATTCATTTGATTTAAATATGTATTTAATTTACAGTACATATTCAAGAATCCACCTATGAGAGACAGACCTTAAACTTGTCAACAGGCGCTTCAAATCACACGGTTTATTCAGGAAATTGTTTGAAATGAAATTTTTACTAGTCTGATTATTTTTCGTCGATATTTATTTTGACTGAAAAATTATAGTAGTCAATCGAATCTTCTATTTGTTTTATTTATGTCAGCCTGTATTGGACGTTTTTGGTAAATTTAATGTACGTTATCAAATCTTTGTAATTTATACGTGTCATTTTTAAGATAAATTATTATAATTGAGACGGCTTTGGAAGCATTTAACAGAATGAAAACAAAGTTATGTTTTGCAATGACACCGTAGCATCAAAATACGCCTATTGATAAAGTGAAGCTAGCAATGTTGTGATACTGAATCTCAAGGCTGCATCACTGACAGGACATTTGGAATGTTTACATTATGAATTGTCTGATATATGTGAAAGAAAACTACAACCAATAAAACTAAGGAATCAAAAAAGATATGACACAATAAAACCGAACAGTTATTTATTTTATTATTTTTGCTGTCATCAGTCTTTCGACTGGTTTGATGCAATCCTCCATCCCTTCCTATCTTGTGCTAACCATTTCATCTCAATATACCCGTTACAACACACGTCCTCAGTTATCTGCTTCATATATTCTGATCTCTGTCTCCCTCTGCAATTCTCACCTTCTACTGTTCCCTCAGCTAACAAATTAACCAATCCAATATGTCTCAAAATATTACCTACCACCCTGCCTCTTCTTTCTGTAAGACATCTTTCCACACCCATCTTTTCCAAAACTCGTTTGTTTCATACTTTATCGGTTCACTTAATTTTCAGCATCCTTCTGTAACACCACATTTCAAATGCTCAATTTTTCTTTCTTTCTGGAAGTCCTAAAGTCCATGTTAAGCTGCCATAAAGTGCTGTGATCCACACAAAGAGTTTTGAAAAGTGCTTTCTGAGTCCTAGATTAATATTTGAAACTAAAAGATTTATCTTTTCCATGAAAGCTCATTTCGATAGTGCTATTCTGCTTTTAACATCATTTCTGCTTCGGCCATCGGTTGCAATTTTACTTCTTAAGTAGCAAAATTCACTAACTTCTCTTATAGCATCCGACCCTATTTTTATATTTCATCTACTGTTATTGATATTAGTTATGCTGGATTTCATCACTTTTGTTTCGCTTTGGTTTATACTTAGTTCAAAATCTTCCTTCAGTACTTTGTTCATGACAGTCAGTAACGTCTCAATATCATCAACCTTTTCTACTAACAAGACAATGTCATCAGCAAATCGTAGCATACTGATTTTTTCTCCTTGAACACCTATGCCACATTATAAACTTTTTTTCATTTACTTTATTGCTTATTCTACATACAAGCTGAATATTAATGAGGATAGACTACAACCTTGTCTCACAACCTTTTTAACTGATGCGTGTCTCTCGTTATTCTCAGTTTTTATTATAGCTACCAGATTTTTAAAAAGATTATAAATTATTCTTCTATTTCGGTAATTTATACTCAACATCTTTAAAATTTTGAACATCTCGTCCCACCTAACATTATCAAAGCTTTTTCTAAATTAACAAATGCCATAAAGATATCTTTGTTTTTCTTGACCCACCTTTCAAGTATTAATCTTAAGGCCAAAACCTCTTCTCTTGTGCCGCAATTTTTCCTAAACCCAAACTGATCATCACCTACTATCACTTCTTCTACACTTTCCATTCTTCTATATATTATCATGATCAGTAATTTTGAAGCATATGATGTTAGGTTTATAGTGTGATAATTCTCATATCTGTCAGCATGGTTTTATTTCGGAAATGTGGAGAGGACACTTTTATTAAAATCGGTGGGAATCTCTCCTGTTACACAATTTTCTGATATAAGTTTCAATAATCTCTGGATTCCTTCTTCTACTAGGGATTTCAGAAGTTCGGCAGCAATCTCATCAACTCCAACTGCCTTATTTGATTTCAAATAATTCAACGCTCTATCAAATTCTGTCCTCAAATGAGGATCACCTAAATCTTCAATGTTGACTTAAATATCTGTTGCCAATACACTGCTGTTAAAATCATCTTCAGTATACAGTTTCTTATGTAATTCTTCCATCGATTAGCTCCATCTTCTAATCTTAGAAGATGTTTCCCATTGGCAGCTTTAATGTTTATACCTCTGTTCTTTATATCTTCAAAATTCTGTTTGAGCTACCTATTCCACATCTATTATACCTACGATTATTTCCTTTTCAACTCCTTCACACTTTTCTTAGTCATTTTTATTTTGCTTATTTGAACTTCCTGTTTAATTGATTTCTTAATTGTATGTATTGCTATCTTCCTGTTTCATCCTGAGAATTTTCGTGCCTTCTCCTCGGATCCATCAAGAAAATGTCTTCTGTGATACAAGTTTTTCGAGGGGCAATTTCCCTAAAGCCTAATGTTTTTTATTACCAGATTTCATTATATCAGTCTTTAATACATATACAAAAAAAGGTTCCATTTAAAATTCTTTAGAAAAAGCATTACTAAGGAGAGCACTAGAATATATTATTTTTAGGATTGAATTTTATTGATTTATAATGTATCCACCTGTTTATTCTGTTTTCCCTATTATTAATTTGTTTCATGTTTCATTAGTCTACTAGTATTTAGTTTGTACTGTTTACGTCTTGAACCTTCACTAGCATTAGTTTATATCACTAACTGATTAACTAGCTAAACTTGAATGTTATTAAGATTTCCGTTATTATTTTACTCATGAAATTAATTTAAACCAAATGTGGAATAAGTGTTGTATGCTGTTAGTTTGTGTAAGATGTAAATTATTTATTATAATAAACAGCTGGCATGATGTAAGAGAGGGTTCTACATCCCTAATCCCAGATGCTAAATGAATAAAAATTTAGGAATAATTTATTAAATGTTTCGGTTCATATTATGTCAGCAGAAGAAATTGTAATACTTTAATTAGAAAGCTGTGAACGAAGGTATTTTTTAGGTTGAGATGGATTTTTCAGAAAACGGACATGCACAGCGATAGGTTTGCTTTAGTGATTCCACTTCATCACTAACATTGCATTCATTAATGCAGCTTATTCAATATTAACAATAATTGAATACCTCATTCCTTTTGTTGTACCAAGAATATCCTTGTTCAGGCTGCATTTCTACCTAACCACACTCTGTACTGACATTATCGCTTCAAAATCAAGCAATGCAGATAACTTACACCTAAACGCATGAAATGCATCGCTAAATACATTTTTTGTAATGACAGGATTTCAGGATTCAAAGTACGGCCATCATAAATTATAAGAATTAATTTCAAAATCCAACTTCAGTTTGAACTGCAAGAGTACTAAAACACGCGTAATAATACATTGCTGTATCGCCATGTAGAGTTTATTCTTGTGGTTAGGTTGAAATGCAGCCTGGAGCAAATTAAAAACGTCACCAAAGGCACAAGGAATTGTACATATAACTGATTTTGACTTGCGATATCTCGAGAACTACCGCTAAACGCTTAGAGACTTGAAATAGTATAGATAAACGGCTGTTGCTTTTCGACTAACTATATACAACCAGAGAGTCTGCTTGCGATATAGCAACTCATAGTAGCAATCTATGATCCAACGATATAATATTACAACTAATTTTTTACAAACATCAATGATGTGTATAAGGTGTTTCTTTACACATTCAACCTGAACTGTGTCTCGAAAATAAATTTCAAATTTTCCGAGACAGGTAAAAATTTTATTTATATTTTAAAATTTTGTATAATTTTAATTATTTTTTTCGTTCCCATAGCAAATAATTTAAAACTTTGAATTTACAGGGTATCAATGCTTAATGAGATTTTCCAGATCTTATACCACTTACTTTTAATTTTGTCTAACTCCTTCATATACGCTTATATTTTATTACTCATATTTCACAACATTTCTTCCTTCGTCTCTTAAATTTAGTACTCGTTTCTTCTTGTTCTTCTTACAACAGTCATTAAAATTTTTGACATTCCTACCATGACAAAAAAATGGAAAATTGTTTCTTCGTTTCTCATCATATTTTTAAAATCTTTATAGCTGGTCTTCTTTCTCCACTTCTTTCTCCTTTGTCAAGTAATACATCATTTTTTTCAATTTCTTCATTTATTTTGCTGCGACCTTCATGCTTTCCATCGTTTTGTACCAAATTATCGCTCTCTTTCGTTTCATTTTCGTGCTTACTGTTTTCTTCTTGACTACACTCCTTATAATTCAAACTCGTTATTTTCTGTTTCCTGCCACCTGTGTACTGCTATTATTATTACTTATATTTTTCCCCAAAATATCTCACTTCTTGTTGTAATAACTTCAACTGCTCAGTTTCACTTTCTAGACCACGTATTCGTTGTGCTCTAGTTTCATCTTAAACATGAATTATTTCCACCATCTTAATTACATTCACCATCTACGTTTTCTTACTCTCTCTATTTAATCAAAAATACTATTACAAGAATGTTCTTGCTGCACTTCTAATTTATGGATTTTCTGGTCCAGGTTACTTTCTATCCGTTACTTCTCACTTCCACTGCCTTCTGAATCTCAAACTTCCGCTCTCTTCTATGTTGATACAAGTCTTTTATTTTTCTTTCTATATTTTTTCAAGTCTATCCATACGTTTTTTCATCAGGTGTTGTAAACTTTCTTGGGTGTGTATGACCTGTTTCTTCATTTCGTTTTGTAGCTTTTTCTTGATTGTTTATGGAATCCTGTATTTTATTCATAATCAACAAAATTTTATTCAAACTTGTATTTTGTTGTTCAACCATTTTAAATTCAATTATTAACAAACTATCACAAATTAAATCACTGCTGCAAAATCTTCTTACATATTCGTAGCTTCTAGACAGTCAACGTAACCATGGAAACAGTTTGGTCAACTTGATCATCAATACTTTAATTTTTTTTTTTATCTTCTTGTTTCCATCCGAAGATTGTAGTTTCTTGGGCTACAGAAATATCTGCTGTGCTTTGTAAGATGTAAGATTGCTTTCACATTTGTACAAAAACAAATTGTACTTATGTGGTTTGAATACTTACCGATTTTTCGCTGAAATGAAATAATTATTTTTATTCGAATTCCCTTTAAACTTTTAATTATTTGATTAATAAATCATCCATTTTTCTCTTCTAAATTTATTTAACATTTCTTAAAGTCTCCAACACAACTACCTTAAAACAGATTTATTTCACCTTACACGGCTGTTGCTTTACTACTAACTATATACAGCCAGAGACTGCTTGCGATATTTCAACTCACAGTAGCAATCTAGGGTCCAACGATATAATATTACAACTAATTTTTTACAAACATCAATGATGTGTAAGGTGTTTCCTTATAAAAATATTGAACGACTCCATAATGGGTGGGCTTGGTAAAGTTTATTTTAATTATCGTTGTGAACTTCTTTTTAGTCAAAAACGTTTCTGTGAAATGAAGACACAATCTATGCATCGAGTTAAAATGCTGTGTCTTACAGTGTGGCGGAAATAAAGAAGTTATACGAAAGTATATTTTTTTTAGGAAATGGTACAATACTACAATTTTTTGGCGCTGTTAGTTAAAAATGTAAAATCATCAGTCGTGAGCCTTTTCTTCCCCGAAAAGGAGTATTACATATGAAGTTTAATGGTAAGAAATGAGCAACATCCTAATATGATCAATTTTTAACTTGCTTTTCCTTACCCATTTCATATATCTATTCGGTTTGTCGTTGATGTTATGTATCTAAATTTATATAATTGATAAAATTGCGATGGAGCACCCGCTTCGGTGGCAATCTCCCCAGACCCCCTCCCTTTCCCCTTCCAACTTACTTTTGCCCGCTACTAATTTTTACTATAAATTCTTTCAGTGTTTCCGGTAAGTTATTTATCACTTCTCTTGGCAATTTATTCCAGTCCCTTACTCCCTTTCCTAAGAAAGAAAATTTCCCACACCCTCATGTCTGAAATCAAGTTCCAGCTTGTGGTCATGGTCAACCTTACCCTTCCAAACAGCTCTCTTAATTTCCCCACCAAAATCTTTCCATGCTTCATCACCAGTATAGGTTTTGTACACTCCCATGACTCTCTTCACTCTCCTTCTATCCTCCAATGAATCCCACTCCCGCTCCTTTATCATATTAGTTACCGATTGTGTCCTGCGTAATTTCCAGAGAAAAACCTTGCAGCCCTCCTCTGTACCCCCTCCAACTCCAGTATTTGACCCCAAAAATGTGGGTCCCAAACTACACCACCATATTCCAGCAGTGGTCTGACCAAAGTTTAGTATCCCAGTTCCCTTACTTCTCTAGTGCATCCCCTCATCACTCTTTCCAACAGGTGAAGGATTTTCATCCCTTTCCCTACCACCTGTACAATGTGTCCTGCCCAGTTAAGTTTGCTATCAAATATAATGCCAAGGTATTTACATTTCGAGTCTTCAGTAAGTAGCTCCTTCCACACTTTATAATCGCAATGAACCTTTAGCTTTTTATCTGTCTACCTAATTAGCTGAGTCTTCTTTGCATTTATCTTCATCCCATGTTGACTCACCCAGGTAGTTATCCTATCTAGATCTCCCTGCAGCTGTTCACAGTCTTCTATTGATTTGATCCGTTTATATAACAATTTTTGTATACAATACAAGTTAAACGGGAATTATAACACGAAATTAAATATTACTTAACTGACAAATCAAGTCCACGCAAGCAATCTCAGCGTCAGCTTTCTCAATTCATATTTACGATTTCAGTGATATAAGAATTTTTTTCGAGTGCTGGATTCTTCGTAAAATACAGCGATGCGTTGTGTGGAGCGCTACGGGTACTGCTATTTCTGTTTATGTATATATTTTCACTTTGGAGTTACGTGCGAAAAGTTCTTTATATTTTTTGTTATGTGGAGTGCGCGTCCGTATTGATTTACGATCTCGTATGTTTACATCGGACAAGCACATTTCATGTCAGCTTAAATTTGTTTATTCTTTTATTATGTACTTTATTTCAGAAAAAGCTTTCTAGATGTGGTAATTATCTTAAAATAATAATTTCTGTTGATTCTAATATTTTCATGCCTGCCTCCATACCTGTCGGCTGGTGTTCTGAAATATTCTGTGAATAGGGTAAAGACACTAAATCAGTGTCCTCACATGTTAATAACACAACATTTCATGTTTTCTATACCTATGATTGTTATATTACGATGTATTCTATCATCTTTTCATGCATGAATAGATGATATATGTTGTTTTTATATATTTCTGTTTTGAATTATCTGTTCTGCAAGCAATATAAAGTTTTTTTAAAAAAAATGCCTTTATTTAATGTTCATTTGTTTGGATCTGATGCTGTCATATAGCTTTGATCTCCTTATAACATTACAGTGCCACTGACATCGAGAATATAGATATTTAAATAATCGCTTTTGACGGCCATTGATTGGCAATACGACCATCAAACGCAAGGTATTTTTGTTGCACAGAAATCCGTTTCCAAGATGATGCAAATCACCTAAGATATCGATTTTAGGAAATTACAGCATCTATTTTCATCCTTCCATTTCGTAATAAACAGAAGTAATGCATTACGTTTTTAAAGTCAAGAGTTGTTTTTACACGCAAATTTGTAAGAATTAGCGTCGTATAAGCATTTTGCAAGTAAACGTGAACATGACGAATGGGCAGTAAATAAAACAATGCTGAACGCAGAGAAGTTTCTGAAAGTGCGGCAGCAGTTTGAATAATACCGAACCATAAATGCCCTTAAAAGTTGTGGTGTCCGACATTCGGAAAAAATTAGGATTTCGAAAAATCCGCGTTAGGTGCGTTTCACATTTGATAATGCTGCAACTGCTAAAATTAACGTATTGAATATGCAACAACATTCCAACTTCTAAAAAATGACTATTATTTCTTTGAACTAATAAATTAGACAAGGGAAATAAACGACATTTTTACAGAATAGAAGTTAGATTCCTTTCAATCACATTAACAAATCTGTGACAGGGGCACTGATTAATTACCAATGAAATGGCTACAAAATCTTATACTGCACTGCACCCATTTTTATTGTTTAATTATTTTTAACCAAAAAGGAGTTATAGCTGGATTCAAATTATGATTAAATAAAGAAAATCAACAGTTTAAAACACAGTATTTCAATTACAATCCGATTAGAAATAGTCAGCCGTTTGAAGTTGAATAATGAGATCCACCGCTAGACGAATGTGATTTGGGACAGTGTGAAAGCAATTAAATAATGTTTCACTGAATTTAATATTTAGTTAAAACCCCGTAACAGTTTTGCAAACTCCCTTCAGGAAAATAGTGGATTTTTGCCCCGCTTTGGTCAACGTGACTTTCGTAACTTCTCCTTTCAACAAAAATTAAGGAATGGGGAAGTTGAACGACCAATGTAACCACCGAAAACTGAAAGGTTCTTCGAAATACGTTTATTTTTAAAAGATGAGTATAACATAGGCTGTTGGCTCTTCTTGGAAAATTTATTGTATTATAATCTGTTATTATTGTGTCTCTACAATTATTGTGAATAAGTATGCAGTTTCTCGTCGCATGGAAGATACTCAACAGCATCAGTAGCCATATTGAACGCCGGGCAATGGTTGTTATCTGAAAAAAAGGAAGAAATATTATACTGTGGATTACTATTGCAAATGCTACAATGATTTGCTTTCTGACTATCATTTCTGATACTAAAACTAGTTGAGGTAACAGTGATATTGAAAAAACCAATATTAGCCGGATTGCAGCAAAATGATTAATATATATACTTTTAATTCTTAAACATTATTTTTTTAATTTAGAAAAACCTGTTTAATTCTCTTCGTCAACAACGAGTATACCAAAATACCTACACTAAATTCAAAGTTTTAGCTTGCATTCAAAATATAAATACCTGGTTCACGTCTGGTGCATTTCACGTAGTGGATGTGAAAATTACTGCCATTAGACTCGAGATTAGCTAGTTCGAGCTCGAGTGCTAAGTAAATTTTGATCTACGGAGCTGATCCAGTGTAGTAGATTGCTGCTTGTGCAGTATTTATAATTAACAAAGCCTTCGATTAAATCTCAAATAGAAGCATGCTGCCTGTTCTGTTGGTTCGGAAATGAAAACGTGAAAGATTAGGTCTAAATTGGATGAAACCTGGTTGTCCTTTTACAGCTTTCATCCACTGCACATCACATCAACACGTACCATCACGAGAATCTTACGTGCACACAGGTGTTAATACGATTCACACAGTAGAATATTAGAGAAACCACTTTAATTCAAATTTCTTCAATTTGCTAAGTGTATTGATACCTTTATACTTTCCATATTTCTGGCATGCACATAGGGCAATGTGTATGTTAACCATTGTCATTACAGCTCCCCTACCGAGTTTTCTCTAAAGTCGTAAAAAAAATCAAAACGATGAACTTTAGGAGAGCAGTCTCTGTGCCCCTGGTCAATGTTGCAATGCGATCTGTTGATCCGTGTGCATTTGCACCGAGATCTGTCACACCTTAAAATTTTAAGATTAGGTTTGTAACGAATATTCAGCATCTATTCGGTATTCGGGCTATTCAGCCACTTTTATCCAACTAGACCGAATGCCGAATATCTAGGTACTATTCAGCCGAATACCGAGTAATTAGGATTTTTTGTAGCTGGACAATTGATTGAAATAAAACGATTGATTAATTATATAGTAACATATTTTGCTTATAATTAGAAAAAATCGTGCGTAATCAGCTTTCACAATGTAAAAGCAAAGCTAACAAACATATTAGATATCTATTCATTTGAATTAGCATAATTCAATTTTGGGAGTGGAAGACTGTGATGCTGAAATACTCATTTTATGATTGTCAAGCAGTAGTAATAGTTACAAGGCGAATATATGATATTTGAGACCATACTTAAAGCATGTCAAAACAGGCACATAGTGGTGGGAAGTAACTATAATTGATAGGCGAGCGAGAGACAAGCTCGACAACGTAGACTTTGGCGCCAAACCGACGGATACCTGTCCTGAATATTCGGCAAAGAGGTCTACAGTACATTGTTTATTCGGCTTATAGCATGCAGAATAATTGCAACTCTAATTTAAATGCTTGAAAGCCATATTAATAGCAGCTTTTACGCAAACAACCATGTTCCATTATAAAGAGGTACTGTTTTGGTTTCAATTAAATAAAAAAAAATCATTTATATCGCAAACAAATAAACACAGCTTTTTTAAAAATAATAATGATAATAATATACAGTGCAACTACTTACTTGCTTTCGGAACACCAGAAATCCATATTTTTTCATTTTGCTCAATGTTTCGATTACTCCGGTAAGCCTTGGACCTCAGCAACTCAATGACGCTAGGACGCTCTGTATCATTCATTTCGTCCCAGCTTTTGCAACAGTGGAGATTTTTAAATTCGTGTTCACCTTTAAATAGAAATTACACCACTAATTAACTGTAGAACAAAACATCATGGACCAGAGGTGTATTTTCCGCAAAGACAGATATAAAGATTCGAACCGTAAAAAGATAGTACTAGGAACGGTTAAATTACTTCAAACGTCTTTGCAGCGTGAAGATACGAATAATAATATTAATAATCCATGGGTCCATTGACATATTTCCACACTTATTATATACCGTCAAAAAACACAGATAATTTTTTAGCTACACTTTGAATGTGTTTCTAACAAATACGTGGTTGTGTCTGAAACTTCATCAAGTTGAGTGATATTCATATTTGTCTTCTAATTTCCGTAATCTTCAGTCATTACGTGCAGTGTTTTGATCATTATCGGATTCTGTAAGTTGCATAAACTATGTTCGCTTTCAAAGGCTGCAAGTTGTTGATGTTAATGTTATAAGCCAATTTCAGTTTTTAATTTATAATACAGTATATTTACCTTTTAAAGAATCGGATGAGAACAGCTTGTCTGTCAGCTTAATGAAATGTTACTTCGAATGCAACTTTTCAGGTATTAGCGCATCAAAATGTATGAATTCTACATCACCAAAAATCGTAAGTGTTTAATTCATTAACAATAATTTTACGGATTAGTCTAGTAGTATGGTCTATACATAGGACAGATAAAAAGTAACAATTGTACACGCAATACGAATTAATTTCATAAGTTCTAAAGAAATAAATGAAGAATATAATATCATGCTTCCAAATTAATCTTCTAAGCGTATGTTGTAACAATCTTTGCCAGTTATTACCCAACTGAACACAATCCAAACTCATATATTTTCCTACTGGTCACAGCATACTTAACAACGACATTATTCACAACGATTTTTTTTTTATATATATCTCGAAAATGGTAGGCAAATTGTCCAAAGTTAATGGTGATATTCTGAAACAATTACTGGTCTATAAATTTTAACATGAAATTTAAATATGGTTCTAAAGTTGGAGTGGCGACATACAAATACACAATTTTTTATCCGATCTTGATAGAACTTAGAGCACATTTTCGTAAATAAATTTTTTTAAAAAAATGGAAAAATAATGTTTAAATTTAGTTTAAAGCTGTATCCGCTCTTCCCATTGACCCATTTTAAGATAAATTTGCAGGTGCATCTTTTTCGTTTTTTGTATATATCTCGAAAGTGGTAGAGAGATCTTCCAAAGTGGGTGGTGATGGAGAATTTTGTACGAAAATCCGCACAAACGGGACATAACATCAAAACTTTCATACCCCAGCAGCGCCGTGCATAGCTATACAGAAAACCGTTAATCCGTTAATCTTTAATTAAAGAAATTAACAAAATTGCAAAAATTTACCTTTTAAGTTAACCTAAATAGTTAACGGTTTTCTTAACTTCCATTAAATTGAACTACCTTTGACTTTATTCCGTTACTTTGGTAGTTTACTTATTTGATTTGTTTGAATTACGCGCCATCCCACGCTTGACCGTTCGGTTAGTCGGATGGCGAACGAATTAGGTAATAAGATGTGCGAGTGTGATGCGTATACAACTGTTATGCTACGCATGGTGTGGGTGTGAGCAGGAATGCTAGAGTTTTGGAGCGTTTCTATTTTACGTCTGCAAACCGGCGTTAACTACTCGTTTCTAATTCGATCGGTGATCAATTTTGATCTTTTTATAATCTAACTTTATTTACTGCAAGGAAAATATAACTTTTTCGTTGGTATGGGTTTGGTGTTCGTTAATTAAATAAGTTGAACTGACATTCGTTACATGATTACGTCATGAAAACTGAACTCTTAAATCCGGTAGTGAAAGCAGCAACACTAACAATAGCAACGAGAATGTTAAAACTCCTTGGCCTCATTTATGCGATTATGTTGCATTTAAATCAAGACTGGGAGAACAATTTATATTTGAATGCAAACTGTGTCTGCCTAAACTTTTTACAATCAAGGCTCACGTGTCTAGCCTTAATTATCTTAAACATACGAAGAGGATCCATATATCCAAATATGAAGAATTTGAAGAAATGGTAAAAGCAGGGCCAACTCGTGGGAAAAACGAAAAATAATTCAAAGCCTTCTTCAAGTGATGTGGCTTCTTCTGATGTAGATAGTAGAAGAATTGATTTGTTTTCACCTCCAACCGATAATAAAGTTTACATAAATACAGCATTTGGCATCGCAGCTACCGGAACCGTCGTATTCCAACCCCGGTAAAAACTCAATTCCTGGAATGACATTGTGTACACGTATTATTGATTCACATCACGGTAGATAGCACTTTGGTACTGCTTGCAGTTATACCTTCTACTATACATAAATATCAGTTCCACTTTTTGGTGGTTAACTATTAACGCTTAAAGTTAACTTGCGTTAAATTTTCAAAAATGTATCGGTTTAACTTTTTAAATACCGGATTTACGAATAACGATGTTAGCTATTCGATTAACTGTGCCCACCTATGTCTGCTATTACAATATAAAAATGTCGAAAAGAAACATCAGAAATGAGAAAGAACTTTTAGATGAGAACTTCTCTCTAACAGCATGGAAAAGGGGAGAGTGGTAAAATATCTCATCTAATCTACGGGTGTATGGGAGTGTTCTAAACATGATAAATATGTATCTACATTTAGGATGTACTACACTGTCCACCTTGGACGAGAGGAGGGTGCGTGGTAGGCTCGTTGCAGGGTGGTGTCGTTGATGGGTTTGAGTTCGATTGGCAATGCTCCCTACTGTCTGAGCTGAGATGGATGTGGGTTTGCATTCAATGCTTCATGTACGTGACGGCTGATCATCTGTGCGTGACAACGTGCCTCTTTTGGAGATTGTTTCTGCTTCCTGCTTTTTTTCCCAACTAGCCCTTCAACAACTTTTCTAAAGGCGTATGTGATGCGTTGTGAGGCGATTACTTGTCCTTTTTACGATCCAGGGATTCCAGATGTAATCTAATGAAAAAGTTAGATACATCTACAATATAATCTTCATGACTGTCCAGCTGGCTTCAACGCAGTTGCAGCATGCTTTAAACCATCGGAAGCAAAACATTACCTGATGTAGACAGCAGAGCCAGCTGTCAAACGTTTATTTACTTTTATTTAGCGTTTGATGCAACACGGCATTTATACACTCCTGGAAATTGAAATAAGAACACATTGACGCCGGTGTGTAAGACCCACCATACTTGCTCCGGACACTACGAGAGGGCTGTACAAGCAATGATCAAATGCACGGCACAGCGGACACACCAGGAACAGCAGTGTTGGCCGTCGAAGGGCGCTAGCTGCGCAGCGGTTGGGCACCGCCGCAGTCAGTGTCAGCCAGTTTGCCGTGGCATACAGAGCTCCATCTCAGTCTTTAACACTGGTAGCATGCCGCGACAGCGTGTACGTGAACCGTATGTGCAGTTGACGGACTTTGAGCGAGGGCGTATAGTGGGCATGCGGGAGGCCGGGTGGACGTACCGCCGAATTGCTCAACATGTGGGGCGCGAGGTCTCCACAGTACATCGATGTTGTCGCCAGTGGTCGGCGGAAGGTGCACGTGCCCGTCGACCTGGGTCCGGATAGCAGCGACGCACGGACGCACGTCAAGACCGTCGCATCCTACGCAGTGCTGTAGGGGACCGCACCGCCACTTCCCGGCAAATTAGGGACACTGTT
The DNA here is from genome assembly GCA_031002005.1 of Vandiemenella viatica. Classification (NCBI taxonomy): domain Eukaryota; kingdom Metazoa; phylum Arthropoda; class Insecta; order Orthoptera; family Morabidae; genus Vandiemenella; species Vandiemenella viatica. The sequence continues at coordinate 105,065,807 of JARYHS010008074.1, read as the reverse complement.
GCTCCTGATGTATCAGAGAGGACCATTCGCAACAGTCTCCATGAAGCTGGGCTACGGTCCCGCGCACCGTTAGGTCGTCTTCCGCTCACGCCCCAACATCGTGCAGCCCGCCTCCAGTGGTGTTGCGACAGGCGTGTATGGAGGGACGAATGGAGACGTGTCGTCTTCAGTGATGAGAGTCGCTTCTGCCTTGGTGCCAATGATGGTCGTATGCGTGTTTGGCGCCGTGCAGGTGAGCGCCACAATCAGGACTGCATACGACCGAGGCACACAGGGCCAACACCCGGCATCATGGTGTGGGGAGCGATCTCCTACACTGGCCGTACACCTCTGGTGATCGTCGAGGGGACACTGAACAGTGCACTGTACATTCAAACCGTCATCGAACCCATCGTTCTACCATTCCTAGACCGGCAAGGGAACATGCTGTTCCAACAGGGCAATGCACGTCCACATATATCTCGTGCCACCCAACGTGCTCTAGAAGGTGTAAGTCAACTACCCTGGCCAGCGAGATCTCCGGATCTGTTCCCCATTGAGCATGTTTGGGACTGGATGAAACGTCGTCTCACGCGGTCTGCACGTCCAGCACGAACGCTGGTCCAGCTGAGGCGCCAGGTGGAAATAGCTTGGCATGCCGTTCCACAGGACTACATCCAGCACCTCTACGATCGTCTCCATGGGAGAATTGCAGCCTGCATTGCTGCGAAAGGAGGATATACACGGTACTAGTGCCGACATTGTGCATGCTCTGTTGCCTGTGTCTATGTGCCTATGGTTCTGTCTGTGTGATCATGTGTTGTATCTGACCCCAGGAATGTGTATATAAAGTTTCCCATTCCTGGGACAATGAATTCAAGGTGTTCTTATTTCAATTTCCAGGAGTGTAATAGTCAACAACAATCATACTGCAATTATTGAACAACTTGTAATTTAATTATTTTTATAGTACTTTGATGGAAGATTATGTATATAACCGGAATATTTGGTGGGTACAAGGAGAAAAAAAATGAGATTTAAGCGTTATTATTTTTGATTCGAATGAATTTAAACTTAAAAGTTCGCAGCGTTTACCCAGAAAATGTTAGACTATACTAAAGTATTCGTAACATAAGGTAGTTCTTATGTAACTAAAATTCAGCACAGTGCAAGCAACTGGAGCAAGATATTAACTCTTTTCATCATCTACAAAAGCACAGCATAAACTCCATGAATACCATCTTCCCCCTCCTCCCACTTCCGCAAAAAAGATCGTTTCTATAAATTTATTGGGTATTAGTTTAAGACCGTGACCGCTTTTAGCGAATCGTCACGGATCTAGAATAGTTCCAGTTTTAGGGTCAAAGTTTATGGCAGGTTGTCCTGATCTGGCCACATACGGACTTAACATGTGTTTCACCCTTAGGATAATAAAGTCACTTGAGCTTGAAAAGCTCAGAATTATTAATAGACGTATTAAACAAGAACAGAAACGTTCGTGTTACCATATAATTGTTTCAAAGGTTGTGGTTTGTAGATTCAAACTTGCTGACATACAAACTTGACTTGTATTTGACCCTAAAAGTTCATTCAGCATAATTAGAAAAATTTCTGCTTAAAGGGAGGATGAAATTGTTTCGAAACCATCGCGTTGTTATTGACTGAGACTGTTCAAACGTTCATATTGTAATCTTTGGCCATAGTGTCCCTAACGGCCAGAGAACATGATACAGATTCCAGATCATTAAATAATTAAGCAAGTTGCCAGAATACTCGATGCGGTATTTTGTCTGATGTCCACTTTAACTAACCTGATAATTAACGTACAGTGAACACGAAGAAAGACTGTTAGTGAAAGTGGTCAATAAAATACGTAAAAAAAATAAACTGAAATGTATAAACTTTAGTTAAGCGACAACAGCGAAAGTTTTAATTTAAAAGAAATTTCTCCAAGATCGAAATGACAATTGACATTCGTGGCTAGAGCAAAGACTAAAAGTAATTTAAGATTTTTTTTTGTTTCTTTCTCTAGCGAATAGTACTAGTAATTCAAAGTTTTTCCAATCTTTTTAAATAATAAAATGCTGCGAAAAGCACATTAAATGAATATATTCTGGCAATTAATTTCATTGCAGTAAAGTAGCTATTAAACTGTGCACTTAACATCCAATTTTAAAAATATCTCTGGTCGCTGCTAATTCACGAGAGAAGTACAGCTCGTGACGTCATCGTTCGCCAGCCAATAGTTACAGAGGTGAGTGAGTGCGCTAGCTTAGGAAACTATATATGATGAAACCAGGTGACAGACGAAGATGCGATGTTAATCTGCAGTTAGGTCATCATCTACTTTTCACTGTTAGTACGAGGTACGATCTGGTCGTTGTAGGGCAGATGAGTGGTGCCAATACATGCAGTAATTGCAAGTAGAGTAGAATAATAACGGCCAAAAGGGCCGGACTGTTTTCTATGACCATGGTGGAGGAGCGAAATTACTTCCCTGGCCCTCATATAGACAACCATCCCGCAAATACATGTACTCCTACTTCGATCAGAGGATATACAGTTCTAGTGTACTTATGGTCATATGTCATGTTTTAACGACCATATATACTAATAAAACGCTAACCTTGGTCACTGTGTAACGACGCCCGTCGCGCTGTGACGTCACGCAGCCAGCCTTTGCTGCTGGATTAAGAAGGCCAGAGATATTGCTGCATGGAGGAGTTTATGAGGTTTATTTAATAAAAGTTCTATTTAGCTAAGCATCCATGAAGAGTTTTGTGATTGAACATACAAATAAAACTATGTATTTCTTTTAAACTAACATTTTAACTATAAATCTTATATATAAAAATCAATGTTTGTGGGTTTGTTCGTCTTCTATGCATTCCTATACCATTTATCAGACTGCAATGAAACTTTGGAGAGTTTTCGAGTGTGCGTCTGCGAAGGTTGCTGTGAAAAAAAAATTCAAAAAAGTCACCCCCTATTCCCCATAACACCCCATAATTTAGGCAAAACCACATTTTTTATCCGATTTAGATAGGAATTTGTACACTTATACTTTAAAACAAACATAAAAATACTGCCTACATACGGTTTCCGAATATTAATCTCCTCGCCCCCTTTCCACCCCCATAATTTTTTCACCCCATAATTTAGGCAATACCACATTTTTTATCCGATTTAGATAACAATTTGTACACTTATACTTTAAAACAAACAGAAAAATACTGTCTACGTATGGTTTCAGAATATTCATCCCCTCTCCCCATTTCCAACCCCATTACGTTTTTACCCCATAATTTAGGCAAATCACATTTTTTATCCGATTTAGACAAGAATTTGTACAATTATACTTTAAAACAAACAGAAAAATACTGCCTACGTATGGTTTCCGAATATCCATCCCCTCTCCCCCTTTCCAACCCCATTACGTTTTTACCCTATAACTTAGGCAAACCACATTTTTTATCAGATTTAGATAAGAATTTGTACACTTATACTTTAAAACAAACAGAAAAATACTGCCTACGTATGGTTTCCGAATATTCATCCCCTCTCCCCCTTTCCAACCCCATTACGTTTTCACCCCATAATTTAGGCAAACCACATTTTTTATCCGATTTAGATAACAATTTGTACACTTATACTTTAAAACAAACAGAAAAGTATTGCCTACGTATGGTTTCCGAATATTCATCCCCTCTCCCCCTTTCCAACCCCATTACGTTTTCACCCCATAATTTAGGCAAAGCACATTTTTTATCCGATTTAGATAAGAATTTGTACGCTTATACTTTAAAACAAACAGAAAAATACTGCCTACATATGTTTTCCAAAGCGCATACTCTCTCACCCTTTCCAACTGAAAATGAATGAAACAGCAGTTTAAAATTTATATGTAAATATTTTTTCATTTAATCTATGTGCCTACTCAAGTCCAGCAATAGTGAAGCATTGCCGGGTCAGCTAGTTTATTTTATTTTTACATTCAATTGCTATAGATATGTTCGTTAAATTGTTTGCTCGTAGGTATGTAAGAAAAAAACGTTAATTTTGATTAGATTGAAATTTACCGTGGGTCAAAATGACAATAGGTATTTGAAGTTTAATTTCTTTAAGAAATAATTTAAGTTGTTTTCATGAGCTCCATCTTAGTAAAAACATTACTATATTCCTATGACATTAGTTGCACATTTATGGCCACCTACGTGTCGTGGCTCAAGATTAAAACTAGTGTTAAGTGGTATAACGTTGTTAAGATTTATTTTCAATTTCGTTTGTCTTCAGTGGCGTCATATTACAGAGATCAATATTTCAGTTCGTGGGTCGGTTGAAAACTATCTAGAGCAGGATGACCACTAAAAGGCACCAAAAGGCACGAGAAATTGTATTTAGCGTTACTTTATAACAGTTATATTTATTTAAGGAACTGCAAACGGATGACTTGGCATAACACTCCGCCTAAACCATCATTTTTGACGGGCTTAGAGGTAGTTGTATGATACGAGATTCGGTGTGGAGGCAACGACGAGACTTAGTTAAAGATCTGACACTGTTTCTGTGTCTATTTCGTGCAATTTTCTTAGTTACTGATTAAACATAAGTTTCTAATACTATTCTTGCATGATTGACTAATAAAAACTTTTGCCACAATAGCCTCATGATCTTTGCTACATGTGCCATCTTTTTTTTTTTTTTTTTTTTTTTTTACTTTCGCTTGCCTCAACGGCTGTGTTTGTGAAGCCCCACTGCTTTACAGTTTTACTTCTATGGGTCTGATTCGTTGGGGGACGCTTTTTATGGATTTTTTCTGTCAGGGGAAAAACCTGGGCTGTGGTCATTCGAAATGACCTTATTGGTAAAAACCCCTGCTGTGTTCGTGTGCTGTTCTTCACAGTTCAAACTGGGTTGTGGATTATACTGAGGGGCACTCTGTACTCGTGCCACGTCTTTGGCATTATTGTTTCAATTGCCTCTGTTCTTGGATTGTCTCTGGTCTGATTTAGTCTTTCTATAAATTTTTCAGTTTGTTTAATGATTTCTGCTTGTACTGTGGAGATTTCTGCTTCCCTGTGGAGTGTTGCTGTAGGTGTGTACCTTGGTGCGTTGTATATCATGCGGAGGCATCTGTTTTGTAATCTTTGGATGTGTTGTAGATTCGATCTGCTAGCCAGACCCCATATTTGGCAGCCATAAAGGAGGAAGGGCCGGATTATGCATTTATATAGGCGGAGTTTTGTGTTTGTTCGGAGCTCCTTGCTGCGTAATACTGGAGAGAGGTTCATTATTACCGCTAGACCTTTTTTTCGGCGATCGAGAATTGTGCTGTCGAAAAAGTAGTTTTTTATCTAGTATTATCCCTAGATACTTGTGCTCATTAACCCATTGGATTTCCTGGCCCATTATTGTCAGAGCTCTATTTAGTTGTGGCCTTTTGTTGATAAAATATATGCTGGCACATTTCATTGCATTTACTTTCACCTTGTTTTTTCTGCTCCATGTGGTGAATGCATCCAGACCTCTTTGCAGCCTTGTTAAGTTTAAATCGTGCCTGTTCCCGATCACATACATGCCCGTATCGTCTGCGAATTGCGCCAGCTTTACGTGGGGTGGTGTCGGGATTTTATTAACATATATACTGAATAGTGGTGAAGAGATCGGGGCTCCCTGTGGTATTCCGGCTTCTATCACATGTGTTGACGATCTCTGTCCTTCAATTGATACGTAGAATTTTCTATCTTTCAGGTAGTTTCCAATAAGTTTTATGTAACAATTTTTAATTGTTGTTTCGTTTTTTAGCTTCGTTATCAGGTTGGCATGCCAGATTTTATCATAAGCCTTTTCGATGTCTAGAAATACTGCTGCTGTTGACTTTTTGCGATTGAAATTTGCGGTGATTTCTTCTGTTATTCGTAATAGTTGGGTTGTTGCTGCGACGCGGCTCTGGAAGCCGAATTGTTCTGGCCTGATCGTGTTTTCCGCCTCGAGGCTGGACTTTATTCTTTTCAATAGTATTCTTTCCAATATTTTCGATGTTGAAGATAGTAGGCTTATGGGGCGATAGTTGTTGGCTTGTTTGGGGTCCTTGCCTCTCTTAGGTATCGCTATTATCTTTGCTGTCTTCCAGGCTACAGGAAAATAGCTCTGGAGTAGACCGGCGTTGTAGATTCTTGTTAAGAGTACTATGGCTTTGGTTGGTAGCTTTTTCAAATGTTCATTTGTGATTTTGTCATGGCCTGGAGATTTGTTTTTTGCGATCTCTTTGATTGTTTGGCGTACTTCGCGTGGTGTTGTTAGCTCTGGTGGGACGTCCGCCGGTTCCTGCATAATGATTTGAGCTTGAAGTTCCGTCTCTTCACTTTCCCTTTGCTCTTCAGGTGTGAGTTGGTATTCAGCTACCGTATACTGTGCTGCAAAGGTTTCAGCTAGGATTTCGGCTTTGGCTAATGGTTGATAACATGTTCCCGCGGGTCCTGCTATGGCTGATTTCGCTTGACGCGGTTCTTTGAGTGCTCTTATAAGCTGCCACGGCTCTCTGTTTTGAAACATTAGGTTGGACATTTTATCCTCCCATTTCTCCGACCTTCTCTCTTGTATTCTCTCGCGTAGTTGTTTGGCGTAGTTTCGATATTGCCGTCTATCGTTTGGGTCGCGATACTGCTGCCATAGTTTCCGGTAGCGGTTACGCAAGTAGCGTAGGTCCTCCAGTAAGGCGGGGAGCTCTGTTTGTCGATGGTTTGGATATACTGTCGTAGTGCTGGCTTTTTTGTCTGCTTCAAGTATCGTTTTGTTGAAGTGCTCTATAGCGTTGTCTACTTTGTTTGCAGTTGAGACGTTATAATTTGGTTTGATTTTACTGTGCACTGCTCTAGTGAATCGGTTCCAATCTGTTTGTTTATGTATTTTTTGCTTCATGTGGGGAGGGATCCACTTCTCTATCTTCAGAATTACTGGTAGATGATCGGAGGATAGCTTGTTTTTAGTTTTTGCTTCCTTTATTCCGTTTACATTTTTTGCCAGAAAGATGTCTATAACGTCTGGTCGATGTCTAGCGTTGTGCGGGATGTGCGTGGGATCTGTTGGTCCTAAAACTTCAATGTTTCTCTGTTCCAAGAGATCAAAGAGTTGCTCACCCCTCGTGTTGTTTGTTCTTGAATTCCAGCTGGTGTGTTTTGAATTCAGTTCGCCTCCGATGATTACTTTGTTTCCAGTTGGTCGATATCGAATTCGTATAGTGTTCTACTCGGTGAGAGATATGCTCCGATTATGACAATGTGCCCCTCCTTGCAGTGGATTCGTATGGCTGTAGCCTCCGTGTCCAGCGTCTGTGGTACACTAACTATTTCGTGGGTTACGTTGTTTCGTACAGCTATTGCGGTGCCGCCGCCTCTCTGCCCTTGCCTGTCGGTGCGATAGGTCTGAAACCCTGGGAGTCTGAAGTTGTCTGCTTGCTTTAGGAATGTTTCACTGAGGAGGACTATGTCCACCTTTTCCCTGTTTATGAATTCGAGTAGTTCAAGCCTTTTGTCTTTTATTCCGTTGGCGTTCCATGTTGCGATTATCAGGTCTTGTAGTTGTGCTTGCGCCATTAGTTTATTAATGATATTACTCCTTCGACGAGGGCAAGGATTTTGTTCCATCTCCCTCTCGCTGTTTTCACCTTTTTCATTGTTTTTTTTTAGTGTGCTGAAGATCTTTTTTAATTCAGACCCGAAGGTAGTAGCTATTTCTGTTAGTTCTTCCTGTGCGCCTTCACTTTCAGTTGTCTGCTCCCCCTGCCGTTTTCTCTGCTCTTGCCTGTTTGGATTTTTATGCCCTGACAAGGCTTGTGAGTATGTTCGGTTTTGCTTTTGACCTGGATAAGTTCCGCCCGTGTTTACTGTTTTGTTTTTCCTTTCGTTTTCCTTGCTGTCTTCTTTGTCTCTTTTCCGGTCGCTCGGGCGTGGTGGTCTCAGCAGGTCTTGGTAGGCTTTGCATCCACGCCAAGACGCCGCGTGGTCTCCTCCGCAATTCACACATGTTGCTCGCTCTGTTTTGGGAAGTGTGCAATCCTTAGTTAGGTGTGGGCTTGCACATTTCACGCATCTGCTGGGTAGATGACAGTAGTTAGAGGTGTGTCCGTGTCTTTGACACCTTGTGCACTGCGGAGATCCTTGTTGTTGGCGATATCGCTCAATCTGGACTCTGGTGTACAATATCGAACGTTCGTTGTAGATTTTTTCGGAACTTGGATCGTTTTCCAGCGTGACTGAATAGGTTGCCAGTGGAATTAATTCTCTCGTCTCCGGGTTCCTTCTTTTGAACTGGTGGACTGCATTTACTAGATATCCTTTGTCCGTGAGGTCGTCTGCTATTTCGTTTGTTAGTATTGTAGGTGGTAGGCCTTTTATGACCACCTTGAGGAGCCTCTCCTGTGGTAGTTGGTGGCTATAATAGCTGATGTTGTTTTTGTTGAAAAATGCTATCAGGGCTAGGTAATTTTCCTTGTTTTCGACGAAATATTTGAGGCTGTTGCCTCGATACACAACTTTCAGATTCCCTGTTAGGTATTCTTTGATGGTCTGGTTCATCTTTATGAAATTTCTTGTTTCATATATTACGACGGGAGGAAATCTAGCCTCGTTAGCCGGGTTTTCTTTCCCTTTTGGTGTCTCAGTGTTTGTTTCCATGTCTTCGGTATCATTTGTGGCCTCTTCTGCTAGTGCGCTGTATCGATTACTTACTGCCACCTGTGTATGGTTTGCTCTGTACTTTTGGTGTTCTGCTTGACGGGCGCGCTTGCTCCTTTTTCTTGGAAACTCAAAGGGCGCTTCCTCGTTTTTGTTGTGCATTGTTGATTCCTTCCTTTTCATAAACTGTTGTAGTTTTCCACTGTTTTCGTTGTAGTTTTTCTGGTTCGTTTGTGTCTTCTGAGTCCATTTCCCAGCCTTCAGATTCCGTCCCGGGTGGGGTGTCTGTCCTGTCGCGTAGTTCTTCTCTCTGCATCGTTAGTCCTTAGCCTGTTCGTTGCCGTTAAAGTCAGTCCGCGAGGCTTACCAGTGAAACCCTTGTTGTCACCATTAGGTATTCCCGGGTTCCACAGTATGCGGGATCGTCAATAAGTCGCAATACACTGGTCCTAAAGAGTAGTCCAAACGATGTCCAATATATCCTTGCTCCGTCGTCACCAGTATGACTTCCCTATGTAGCAGAATAGCACACGATAAAACTGCGATCACTATTCCTATCCTACTTGTGACTCATGATCTCTGAAATATTCACTATTTATTAGTGACCCTATAGGCAATTATTTGTTAAGTAGGGATCATACCACCTATTTTGCTTCCTAGCATGATTATTTTTTTTTTTTTTGTAAAAAATGACGGTTATGGGATCAGCGTTTATGTCAATTACAACAGAAATCAGTACCGTAACCAACATTTCTTTCAACGAAAATCCTTTAATATTGTAGTGTTATGGGATCCACTAAATTTGTCAAGGTGGAGCCACCTTGCGTCAGTGTGTGTGAATGGTGTGAAAGATGCAACAGCTGCCATCTATGTGCAGGTGTTTAAGACACAACTTTTGTTCTATGGTCCTGCTTCAAATACCGTGAATTGGCCACTGGATGCAGCATCCTGATTGGCAGAGCTGGGGGTGGCGCGCCAGCTGACCTCGTGGGTGGACGAGGACATAGGGACTCGTCGCGCGGAGAGACGGAGAGGAGGACGGTTTTGGTGATACGCAGCAGCGTCTAGTTCAGGTGTGATGTGTAAAATCTGTGAAAACGTGTTTCATGTCAGGAGTCAGCCCATCTCAGGGTCAGAGTGAGGCTGATATCTTTATACTGCGTTTTAGTCGACGGAAGAGTTCGTCCAGCATCAAGCAACAACACGGTAATGTGCTCATATATATATATATATATATATATATATATAAAAACTATCACTGCATTGACATTTTCATGCGACTGCACCTGAAACGACCCGGGAATTTTCTCATGAGCCAGTTTATTATTGCTTTATCCGGACACTGTCATTTATTTTTACGTTTCCTGCATTAAGAAATACATGCAAGGCATCCCATGCTGGAGCAAATTTTTCTTATAAAAATTGTAATTTAGTGTTCTTTTCTTTTTTTCTTTTGTGCATATTGTGAATAAATATTATGTAGTTTCAAACTGAAGTTTTATACCAGAATTATTTTAAAAATAAAAATTAGTATTTAATAATTAAATAACGGTTTGTCAATGGTAAAAATCAAGTTAATAATTTTTAAGTAACGAAAGTTTATGTTACAATATGAATAATCACCGCGTCACGTAATATGGAAAGAGTACTGCATGTTCTGATTACGTATTTTTTTGTGAAAGAGATAACAAGTAAGTACGCATTTAACAACAAATATTTCACTTATACATGTGTAATTAATTATCATCATAGTTTCGTACTTACTCTCTTGCTTTATCACCCCGAAGACCACAATACGGGGCTCTGGGCTGCAGGATCCCTGCTCTTCCTCCACTAGTAGTCTCAGGTCGCCTTCTTCTGGGTCTGTTATCTCAGTTCCAAACTGTTGATTCACAAGAAGAAAGCTGTTAGTATCCGGGTTCAGTTACTACAAGTAAACAAGTTTATCTAGCTCGCCAGAGTCATTCACTTTAGGAGATATTAAAGTACCGTAACGTGTATACTGTGAGATCCCACTCACGAAATCATTGTCAAAAAATTGTAAATAAAATAGATTTAATAGACTTCGCAGCATGAGTTGTGTGTGTAGTATTTGGGTAGTTTTAAGTTTTTTTAGTAATTTAATTATTTGTGGTTGGTATGACTGTACTGTTGGCGGAGGGGGAGGTTAGTTGTAAATATGGCGCAGAAGGACCACGAGAGAGTGAATGTATAGTAATGTGTATTGTGATAGACGGATGTTTAAATATGTGCAATAAATTTTAGCATATAAATGAGTACATTGGTTGATTTATTTAACAATATTATCCGTTGCGCTAAAGTGTATAATTGGTAAAGCAGTTTTTTGGCTAGTAATAATATCATGCTAAGAAATATCGCAACCGCGGAAATCAACATTGGGTGCCATATGTTGAAATTGGCGGGATATCTACTTGCTGCTGATTAATATTAAAGTTAGCAGTGGACTTAGCAATACACATAAATTATGAAATCATCTAAATGAATGTATGAAACTATATTTCTTATATCTTCAAACGAGCAATTTTTGTATATATATATATATATATATATATATATATATAATATATATATATATTTACTTGGGATCTTGAAAACAGCTCTAACGATTAGAATGAAATTTCATATTTAGATATTTAGATAACGTTTTCTTTTTTAAGTTTACCTAAATAGGTGCCATCCCTGCAAAATCTTGATTTTACAAAAAAAAAAAAAAAAAAAAAAAAAATAGCTAATATTATATTCGGTATCTCGGTAATGGCTCTTACGCCATCTCATAAAGGTTT
>JARYHS010008074.1:104908252-105053349 GCA_031002005.1 Vandiemenella viatica | reverse complement strand
CCTCCCCCTCCCCCTCCAGGTGAGGATCGGTGAGGTTTGGTGAGATCGATGGACCTCCCCCATCCCCTCCCCTCCCCCTCCCCCCACTAATGAACTCGTCATTTTGGAGATTTTCTCTGTTCTTTAAGAGCGGGTGGAACCCCCTCCCCCCTAACGTGTGTTCGACTTCGAAGCGATTGGGAGACCTTTTCTTCCCTAGATCTACTGTTCTTCCAAGAAGTAGAGAGATGACATGAGATTATCAGTCGATATCCCCTCTCCCCACCCTCTTGGTGTGATTTCGCCAACCCCCCCCCCCAACCTATTTTGAGCTCACCTAGTTATTGCACGCCCCCTTAGCTATTAAACCTTCCACATAACACTAATTTTTTTAACGACTTCTCTGGACGCTGTTAATTTTCCAGTGAAGGTCGCCTTATGACGTCATCGTTCTCTTACCAATAGCTATAGAGGAGAGTGAGTGAGGGAGTGCGTGAGCGTAGGAAATTATATACTAAACATAGTTTCTCCTGCTTCAGGCATAAGAAGGTATAAGAAGGAAAAACATATGAACGAAAAAAAAAGTGTCTGCTTTTAATTTTATAAGAAAATTTTGCCATTGATCGGCTAGTTCCATAACGAGTGAGTGAGATTTTATTCGTTCATAAATAAGGTTAACATAAAAACATTAACAAATCATTAGTATTCGTAACAGTGTATCAGCGGTTCAGAATGCGGTAGCGTTAACGCAACACTACGAGTAATAGCGTCAGACTTCAAACGTTGTTACTTTGCTGACGATTCCCATCGTGTGTAACAGGAGTGCTAGATGTAAACCGCCGACTGGCGACACTGAGCTGGCAGTGGATCCGCTTAGTCACTTGCGTCCTCGCTGCTGGCTCGGAGCCCGGTGGCCGACACAGCTAAGCAGATTTTCTTAATCCCAACGCGCTGCTGCAGCACACCAGCACTTATGACTTGGTGTTGGAAACCCGCACAAAGGCGTCGACCAAACAGAGCGGCGCCACGTGTAATGCAGCACTGTATGGAAACCTTCATAGCAGCGCTTTGAAACAGAGCCAAGCATAGTGTGGTGCGTCCACAGTGGGATTATTACGATTATTCATTAGTAGTTTCTGCAACCCTAGTTGAGTAGTATTTAACGCGGTTAATGGGGTCACCAGTTATAGTACGATTCAGAGCAGGAGTACTTTTAATAAAGGATTGTATGTTGTTCATACCGTAGTACAGATGCTTTGGCGAATACGTGTTTCAAAAGACGCATACTATACGCCTTTGTTACGGCTGGAAAAACCGCTGTGGCCAATAAACCTTTCAGGCGGTATCAACTAACCATTGGTTAAGCGCAGGTACCTGGACATGAAGTGCATTGTGGGCCGAGTGACGAGAATACCACCCTGGGCATATAGTCTGAGGGTTATCGGTTTATTTGAGGAGGCAAAGTGACTTTCCAGAAGGACTGTTCGTTTGGAGGACTAGTCGTGTGGGGTGACAGATAGCGAATTTTTGAAGTGAAACTTCTTTGGCTGCGGTAGGAACTTAGGTCATCAAGACTTCGGTGGTTTGGGCATGTGAAGAGAATGACTAGTCAAAGACTGCCAAAAACTTATTTCGAAAAAAGGATACTGGGCAAAAGACCAGTGGGAAGACCAAGAAGAAGATGGACAGACCAACTGAAGGAGGACGTAGAGAGAAGAGGCTGGAATTGGGAGCGCATCACAGACAGAGAAACCTTTCTGGACAGGAAAAGGTGGAGAACAATCGTCTATAACAACCAAGGCTCGAAACCACACCCGGGAAACTGGAGATGGTCCCCAACGATGATGATGATGATGACGTCAGACATTAGGAACGGGTTATTTATATGTAGAGGAGTTGCCATTATTAAACAGTGAGGCTTACACCAGGATTATTTTTAGTTGTTTCTGGTTAACCTATATTAGTTCAATAAGTATTTGGTAATTCGCAACCTAAGGTCACTACTGCGGATTAAACCATCCGGTGTTTCACAACCTACGTCCTAAAAGTCGATATCGCTGTTTCGCAACCTGTGAAGCAGCTAAAATAAAACAAAATTTTGTGATTTCCTGAAAAATTTATTTAGTTGTCTAGAACCACGCGAACAGTCAATAAAGTATTATTATATTAAACACAGATTAGTTGTTACCTCTGGATGACCTTAACTCTGGTCGAAATATCCATTTCTTTTACTAACGTTAGGTTGTCAAACTTGAATTTTTTTAATTTATGCGTTGTTCGGAGTTTCCTCATTCTCTGTCGATAAATATTGTCTGGAACGTTTGCTGTGACATCATGATTTACGTGGTCTAGTTCAGCAATGGCCTTTCTAATTATCTTGTATGGTCGCAACGAAATGTCGACAAGAACCTTTCGTTTTACATTAGTTCTGACTTAAAATGATAGAATGGAAGAATTAAATCCTAAAACTACTCCAGATACACATAAAGACACAGAAAAAATATGGCATTACACACCTGTAATAGCCTAATTTCACGATCACTTAGAAAATCTTGGTTGTAGAACTCAGATATTCTCACTATGCCACTCACGGCACCGTTAATCGTCACCAACGTTCTTTTGCACGACTTTACCATTAAAGTAGGTTTAAAAAAAAAAAAAAAAGTAGAAGAAGAAAATGACACTCATCCCGAGTATCGCCGTTGATCTCTTGCTCGACTCATGTACTATTGGAGACGACATGGTGAAAACTGATAACTTACGTTGAATGACAATACGATGATGAGTAGACAAGCGAACAGAATATGATCCCACGTTTACCTTCCCTGGGTTGCGAATTACCGTACGACTCCTTGTTCATCTGGGTTGTTAAACACCGGATCAATCTGACCGCCGAGAAAAATAGCAGGTTGAGAATCACCACTCACCCTCGTTCATTGTTGATAATTTCACCATATTCTATGATCTCTGTTGCAATAAATCTTTCAGTTTCATGCAGAAATATTAACATTGGTCTTTACAACGGAGATAATGTTTTAACTAAGCTTTTAAATATATATTTTATGAGCCAGAAATCTGCGTTCAACCCCAGCCAAGAGGCTAGTTATTAACGAAATTTTTGCACGCTGATACATCCATCACTATTTTCAGCTGATTTTTTGTTATGAGAAAAAAAACTGTGTTCAACCCACGGTTTTGTCAGTCTCAGAAGCTAGTTATTAAGGAAAACTGACTGTTAGATGATTATTAGATAAATTTTTCTAAGATGTTCTGGAGTTGTTAACATCGCGATATACACCGATAAACCAAAGTGTTATGACCACCTGCTAACTGGTGTGTCGGTCCATCTTTTGAGCGCAATACAGCAGCGATCCGGCGTGGCATGATTTCTAAAAGTCCTTGTTAGGTAGACATCTGGCACCCGATGTCTACGCACGGGTCACGCAATTCCCTTAAATTACGGGTCGGTGGTTTGTAGGTGCGGCTGCTGGGAACGGGCATCTCGGAAACGGCGAGGCTGGTCGGCTGTTCGGGTGCTACTGTAATGAGCATATATGTAGAGTGGTTGAAGGACGGTGAAACCACGACTGGGCGACAAGGTTGTGGACGTCCACGCCTCACCACAGAACGCGGAGTCCGGAGGCTTGCCCGCTCCGTAAAGCGGGATGGGTTGCGATCTGTGTAAGATCTAACAGCAGAGTGTGCTCCGAAACACTTGTGCCTGCACCAGTATTGTACTCTGCTGTTATATCTGCCACAGACCGCCGGCTATCCCGCTTTACAGAAGCGGACAAGGATCCGACCTACTCGTTCAGTGATGAGGCGTGAACGTTCACCACCTTGTCTCCAAGTCGTGGTTTCACCGAACTTTAACCACCCTGCGCAGATGCTCAGTACAGTAGCATGCGAACAGCCGACCAGCCTCGCCGTTTCTGAGATGCTCGATCCTAGCACCGCGCCCACAAACAACCGGCCAGTAATTTAAGAGAATTGCTCGAGCTGTGCGTAGACATCTGGCGCCAGACAACTCCGGAAGCTTATCGCGGACTTTTCTAATCCATACCAAGCTAAATCGCTGCTGTATTGCGCTCCAAAGATGGACCAAGACGCTAATAAGCAGGTATTCATAATGTTTTGGCTATCAGTGTAAATCTTGACTAACAAGGTGCTCATGAAAGTAGCTTATTAATTACCAACAATAACTACGTTCCTCGTTTTTTATTATGTAACAAAAATATTCTGTTCAAAGCTCCATTTTAACCTAACCATAGATACCGCTATTATTGCCTCTACAAATTCAAACTACGTAGGCACACCTAAACACATGAAATGAATCGCAAACTACATTTCGTGAAATGACGACATATTCTACATCACGATTCCTAGTTTGCATGGCATAAATTATCAAATTTACTTTCATCACACACCTTCAGTATGTACTACAACTGAACTAAACTAGCACAGTAATAGATTCAGTATAAACCTTGACCCAGATGTTCTCTTATATAAAAGATCTAAATACAAAATTCAATACAATAAAATCTAGCGAAATTTGCTTAAAATTTTTAACAATTTTCGTTTGTTTACGAGAGTAACTTACACGAAGTTCCTACACTAATCCGATATTGTATCATACAAGTTTTTAATTGCGTCTACTACTCAAAGGTTTATATATATATATGCGTTCAATCAATGTTGAGCGGTTTCACAGAGATGATGGAAACAAGGTTTTCCTGAAAGCTACGTGGAACCGAAGAGACGGTTTTTGTGTATCAAAGACAGATGTGTTGGCAGAAGACTTCTGCCTGCGAGCTGGACTGACCCTGGAGTAAGTTGTGTGTGCGTCAGTTGTTGGTTGGCATAGCGCTTCTATTGTCAACACAGTTTGCAGCCAGTGAGACTAACGGTGCAGTGCAATCCGGCGACAGGCTTATTTTGAGATAATGTGTACCGTCAGCTAATAGAAAGACATTCAAAAGCCTGTAAAGCGATCCTGAGACTCATGTTTGAACCATAGAGCCAGTCAATCATAATCCTGGATATCGATTATATACATATTTGTTACGTATTTGTGTAGCTTCAATGACAACTTAACATTTTGTGACTAAATTTAATTTCTTGTGATCCCATTTCTTTTATGTAATCCCCGGTGACATGTCACGTGTGGAACACAATATCAATCATATTCGATCTAATCGTATAACCTGTAGTATTTTTGTGAGATAAATCATGGGACGTTTATGAGGTTTAAGAAACTACGAATCCCACTAGTGACTATAATATTACCTAAAAAATTGAGTCTTTAAAGAAAATAATTTTAATCACATGATTTAATTCTACCGACCAAATTGGGTAGTTTTCCGTAATACGTTCCTACAAAACATCGACTTCAAAATTTCAACGGAAGTCTTTCTTTTAGAGACCGCGTGAAGAGAACTGTATTATTTGAAATACATTTCTGAACGGTTATATCTCGTCCAGTGGTGTTTTGGTATAAACATTCAGTTTTGAGTAACACAGTAAAATATTTGTAACAATGAAAGGAAAGAAATGCCGCGAGGAAATATTTACATGGTAAGTACAGGTAAAATATACCCAACACTCACCAAAGTTGAAGGAAGGAGGACACTAGCAACACAAAACAACAAACAAACAAACAAAATACAATATTTCGGATGAAAACCCCCTTTTCAAGTTAACAGCGATGCGTGGCTGTGCTTGCGTAAGACTTGCGTTCGACGGAGCCACTCATAGAACGCAATAGACTGTCAGAGGTGGTGGGGGGAGCAACGATGATTATAATCGCGAGTATAAGAAAGATAAAATGGTTGAAAAAATAATAGTAATAAAAATAATAGTATTAAAAAATTAATAAAAATATAAATAAAAAGTTTTAAAAATATATGAATCTATTGTGCTGGCCAGTGATGGGTGTGTAGGGTGAGGATGGAAGATATTAACGGAAATTAAGTCCTGGGGCATGTAAAATATTTTTTACACAAAATTTTGTGGGTTTATGATCTGTGGCAGATCGAGATGCAGCGTGGAATATGAAGGTCTGTGAAAATTCATAATATCTTTTTCATCTGTAGAAAGCGCGTCAAAGTTCCACTTACCGTGTAGTGTCCAGTTAACAAAGGTGTATTCCGAAATGATTGTAACACAGTGTTAATTCTGGGTTTCGTGTGACCAGCCTCAAGGATTGCCGTTTAAATGCAGCTACGTCTCGGACATCAGGTGGATAACATTAATTTTATCTGCAGAAGTTCTGATGCTTAACGATACATTAAGACAATCCTATATTAACAAAGTTTGTTGAATATAGCCTTCTTTCTTACGGTTATTAATAGATTTCCATGGAAAATAAGAATGATTGAATCAATCACATGGAGGAGACAATTGAGTATGTTTTTATTTTTATTAATTTTTGTTCGGGTGGTAATGGCAGTTGACGTTGAAATCATTAGAACCGGGAATGTATAATCAGCAAAGGAAATGGAAAGAAGCCAGACATTGCCTTTTGAAGGAATCGTCCAGCCCTTTGTCTATAATTATTTCGGCAGATCATCGAAAACTGAAATCAGGATAATCTGAATGAAAAACGATCCCACAACTTCCCCAATAAAGGATCGGAGCGTTTACTGATCATTCACTTGGCTCGGTTCAATATATTACTATTTGATTACTTATTAATGTGTTGGATGTGAGGTAACTTTCTTGCCTAGTATATCGGAAGACTTGGATTCGATTCTCTGCCCGACCATACACGTTTTCTCAGTCTGCCGATATCACTCCAGGCTGTGCCGGGATGCTTCATTCTTAAACGGAATTGCGGTTTCTTTCTCGTTTCTTCATCCTAATCTCTCGTGGCTCCAATTGCCTCGTGACTGACGATCCACAAAGACTTAATGAAGCGAAAAAAGAATAGAGAAACCAGATGATACAATTTAAATATTGTGATGGGAGTACCATCATATATCTCTGGCATAATACATTTAACTTGAAGCACTAGATTCTGTTCTGTTTCCTCAAGTGTTGTGAAATGGAGACGTTTAAATATATTTTGGCACGGAGGAAAAAATAACCATTATGAGTCTGAAATAGGATCCAGCCCACCGAGAGATGACTGTCTCTAATAACTCGCGAGCAGACGATTTCCGCAGGATTACTATATATCTTCTCTTCTCCGCGGAGGATGGAGAAAGTAACAAAGGAAGTTTAGGCCAGATTGACTCCCCCCTTATCCGGAGCGATGCGCCGCGCGGTGTGGCTCGTCCAACCGGAGAATTGCTCTTCCCTTTGTGACAAATAGAAGGACTCACACTTCAACGGAACGAACTGCGACGCGCAGCTCTCCCGAGAAAATAATACCTGCCGCTGTGTGTTTCCTCGAGAGCTATCTCCACGAGGAATCGTTTCTACCCGTCCTTCACAACGCTTGAGAAATGTTGGGTGTTTGTAAGAAGCAATTGCATCGGAAGTGCTTCACTGGGAATCCGTTGTGTGTTTCGATTCTGCATCTCAAATAGAAACCAACTGTAAGTTACTTTACAAACCCTTTTGGCAGGTTTCTTAGTCCCAGCATAAAATCAACTGCTGAAAAATTACCATAGACTTAATAGTCCAGTAACGGGGTCGTAAAAAGGGGGTCTCACAAACATCACATCACGTAGAAATTTTTTTTTTCTTATCTTGTATATATTGGTGAGAGTATGCAGAAACCAAGTTTTCGACCTCCAGCACCCTCGACACAATTTTCTGTGGCCAAAAAACATCAAAATTTGGGTACTTTTTTCAGTTTTTCGTCTATAACTCCTTCCTTATAAGTCCTATCAAGAAATATTCTATTTTCGATTTGAAAGAGGACAAAATTTCCTACAACTTTCGTATTACAAACGTTTTTTTAAACTCAAAATTAAGCGAGCTACAGTTCTTCGAAAATCAGCCAAATTTCACACTTTTCCTAAAAGTTGGGTTTTTACCTAATTTGCAGCTCAAAATGACCTGAAACCCCTGTATATATAACAGATATATATGTATTTCTGTATGACGTATTATATATATGTACTATACTTTGATTACTGATGGTCCATTCAATAATCATATAGCATTGTTAGCCGGGAGATCCCGAAGGATTGTTCGGCCGCCAGGTTACAGTGTTATGGATATGCCGCGCAGTGCGCTTCTTGTGGCTATCTAACCTGACCAAGTACTAGTACCGCATATAGGGAACCTACAGCTTAAGGTGGAATTAAAACCACAGAATCGTTCTGGCTTTCTCCATATTACACAGCAAGCTGTGGCAGAGGTAAAGCTCGGGTTAATGGCCTTTGAAAATTACTGCTGAGAACGGGATTTCGATCTTCAGTCAGATACCTTAACCACTGAGCTACCATTTCGTTCTATTACCTTATGGTATTTGCACCAGTTTGAAAAACGGATTTGCAAAACTGAAAACATAATGTTATGGCACAAAGTTTATTTATGCAGTCAAAATTAAGTCATAATAAGTAAAAAATTAGTCATAAATCCATTTCTTTCCCGTTTTAATGGATTGAAACAATGTGTTCCATTTGAATTTGTTCCGTACAACAATGGAAAAAAATTGTCGCTATATGATGCATTTAAATCTCTTCAAGATACAACACCCAACACAAAAATTTTTGCTATGCACGGATGATTCCTCCTGCATAAGGTTATGTGGCATAGTAGTAAATAACTTGGCTGCTTCTGTGGAAAATATGAAGCCTATTTGACAACGAACTATAGATCCAACATCACAGTTATATTTGACGGATACCGAAGTTATGCTGCGCAGAGAGGAATAAAGTCATCTGAAATGATTTGTAGTTTGAAAACATCAGATACTTCAACAGGCATCATTTTCAGTGAGGAAACAAGTGCTACAGTTACGCAGCAAATGAGAGCAGCAAGAACTGTGTAATGTTGATACTAATGCAAAAACTGAAAAAGGAGGCATCCAAGATCAACAGACAAAACAAGATGCTGCTGGATTGATCGTTGACGCAGCAATTTCCCAAGCAGCAAAATTCGACAGTGTGATGATTCTAAGTGAGTATATTGGCTTTCTCATTTTGCTAATGGGGTTTGGTACCACGAGTTTGAACCCACACACATCCTCTTCATCCATGCATTTGCTGGATGTGATACAATATCAGCATATTTCGGCTATGGGAAATAAAACTTCTACTGCATGATTCAATACCAACCATATCTGAAAGTAACATGCATGCTAACTTCTCAGAACTCTAGCCTCCATAGAACATTTGGAGAACACGCAGGGGAACAGATAATCTTGGAACGGTACCTAAAAATAGCTTGTAGAACATTGGAAGACTCTGATATGAAATGATTAAGAAATCTGACCAAAAATGCATTCAGACTAGCACGGTTGTCACCAAAATCAGATGCGGCAACATTTCACTCAATATGCACGTACCACCATTAGTAAAGGTTGGTTGGGTCGAGATACGTACCCATTGTTGTGAGGATGAAGGAAAGGCTCGTCCAGTCTTATTACAGTTACAATAATAAATGCATTCAGGAGGACGTCGGTTCGAATTCCCGTCCAAGCATCCAGATTTGGGTTTTCCATGGTTTCCTCAAATCACTCCAGCCGAATGCCGGGATGCTTCCTTCAAAATGCCATGGCCGAAATCCTTCACGTTCCTTGTCCCCAGTCCCATCGTGAAACTAATGAACTCGACGTCGACGAGGCGTAAAGTCATAAAAAAAAACTATAATAAAAGACGATGCACTTGAGTTTACTTCGAAGGTTGTATCATATTCCTTCCAGAAAACCTTGTTCTCCTCCATGCAGCTGTCGCTAATCAGGACTACATTGTTCAGCTGCTTGCAAAAATTGCTCTCGCCTGCCTCGTGAAAGCGTTTTTGGAATGTAGTAGATGAAGGAGAGGAAGATTTCTTCGACCTCGAGGAAGCTGTTCCTGATGCAATGGATGAAAGAGACACAATTATTTGATAAGCCGGGACAATCCAAACGGAAAAGAAATTTATTTATGACCATTTTTTTAACTTATTTCGAAATTATTATGACCTTATAACTTTGCGTCATAACATTATGCATTATTGTTCGCTCTATTATCTTCAGTAATAAAGCGATCTGGTAGCTCAAGGCGTCTGACTGGAGATCGAAATCCCGGTCTCAGCAATGATTTTCAAAGGCCATTAACCCGACCTTTACCTCTGCCACAGCTTGCTGTGTAACATGGAGTAAGCCAGAATGATTCTGTGGTTTGGATTCCACCTTAAGCTGTAGGTTCCCTATATGCGGTACTAGTACTTGGTCAGGTTAGATAGCCACAAGAAGCGCATTGCGCGGCCTATCCATAACACTGTAACCTGGCGACCGAACAATCCTTCGGGATCTCCCGGCCAACAGTGCTATATGATTATTGAATGGACCATCAGTAATCAAAGTATAGTACATATATATACTATGTCATACAGAAATACATATATATCGGTTATATATACAGGGGTTTCAGGTCATTTTGAGCTGCAAAGAAGGTAAAAACCCAACTTTTAGGAAAAGTGTGAAATTTGGCTGATTTTCAAAGAACTGTAGCTCGCTTAGTTTTGAGTTTAGAAAAAAGTTTGTAGTACGAAAGTTGTAGGAAATTTTGTCCTCTTTCAAACTGAAAATAGAATATTTCTTGATAGGACTTATCAGGAAGGAGTTATAGACGAAAAACTGAAAAAAGTACCCAAATTTTGATGTTTTTTGGCCACAGAAAATTGTTCCGAGGGTGTTGGAGGTCGAAAACTTGGTTTCTGCATACTCTCATCAATATATACAAGATAAGAAAAAAAATCTTCTAAATGATGTGATACAAGTGAGAACTACCCCGTTACTGGACTATAAGGAGAGAGACTTACACCTCAAGTAAAATCTATTAAAGCAGGTTCACTTTCTTTAGTGACAATTATTTGCGGTTAGAAGTTCAATACTTCACAACTACATCTTATGGTGATTCATAGAGCTTCAATTAAATAGTGTGGTATGAAACACAACGATGTCAAGTATATAATTTTCTAAGCTCACTCATCCACTCACTCACCTCGATAGCTATAGGCTGGAGAACCGTGACGTAGCTTGCAAATTAACAGCGACCAGAGATATCATTAGAAGAAATTCGAGGTTATCGACATAACCATAATTTAATAACTACAAAATTATTTGCCATAATACATTTATTAAGTTCGCTTTTCGTAGTATTTCATAGATATAAAAAATATCGATAAACTTTAGTGCTGAAGAAACGTGGAACTGGTAACAGGTCGCTAATGAAAGAAACACCAAAAAATAAATAAATTACTCATGGTATCTGCTGTAATAAAAAATGTCAATTGTCATTCCGGCCTAGGCTAAATTTCGGTTTAATTTAATTTTTGGCTAACGTTGCTGTTTGACCAAAGAATATACATCACGGTTTATTTACTTTTACATATTTTACTCAGCACTTGTACGTGAGTTATTAGGTTATTTAAAGTGAACATCAGACCAAATATGTTACCAAATCGAGTATTCTGACAATTTACATCTTCGGAGTTGCTCAACTATTTATTAATCTGGAAGCTGTTGGCGTACATGAACGCCATTGGCTGCGGTTAATAACTTGAATCCACAGGAAGAATAGTTCAGCGCGACTCAAGACCACGGTTGTGATTCGGCCTAAAGACTATTCACCTCCTTGGTGACTCAAACCATGTCGCTCACACAGTGACTTTGACCATAGTCTTATCATCCCATCAGGGACTCAGACTTGAGTCTTGTCTCGTTTTTCCTGCAGCTCAAAGGAGGAGAAAAAAAAAAAAAATTTACCTTGTATAAGGGGATTTATGAAAAGTTTCCGTCACCTGAGCCAATATCTCGCTATCTCCAAAGAATGTCATACAAGTGTTGCGTCGGTCCAAGCGATCTAACTGTGTTAATTTTCCATTTATTTTTTCCCATGCATCGGCGAAGAGGCGCCTTAACGTCAGGCATTAATCCGCTATTCTGCTCTATGTTTACAAGCTGAAATTTTGTCTCACTAGAGATGGCTGAACACGAAGCCTGTTCAAGTGCAGGTTATCATTTTATTGTCTCTTGGGCAGTCACTGATGCACCCTTCTACCTGTCTGGTGTAATTGGCCTATACTAAATACTACCGTCATAGTTATACATAATAAAAATGTCGTTTGGCTTAAGCACTTAGACGCGTATAAATTTAACCTGCATATTCAATGAATTTATATTTTGCTTTTGAGCGTGACTTATGTTAATATGATGTGCATGTTGCAGGAAGAATTTCAAAAAATCAATGGTAGCAGATTTTTAGATCTTTCAGTTCTCACCATAAAGATTTGAATATAAAGAAAGGTTTGATAATAAAATATACCACCGTGAGATTTTTTCAATGCTTATATACTTAACCAGGTTACATAATGTAGTCATTAAATTAACTAGAAAATTGAATATGACTTTCCAAACATCATGAGATTTCGACTAAGTACTTCTATAATTTTTTCACTATTCCACTAATCCCTCTCGCATGTGAGCAATATCTTCTAGAATAAAAAACAGGACCTTTCAGTATATTCTCTAAATGGGAAAAAATATCCAATTTCCTCGCCTGGAACTCTTCGCAATCAGTTTCTCCTCTTGAGTGATAAGCTATTATCCCTCATTTGTGGAAATATTAAAACCCAATTTTTTTTTTGCTTTTGCTATTGGTACAGCAACTCAAAAAAGCTAGTAGAGTTTGGTTTGTGAAAAATACATATACAGGGTGTTACAAAAAGGTACGGCCAAACTTTCAGGAAACATTCCTCACACACAAACAAAGAAAATATGTTATGTGGACATGTGTCCGGAAACGCTTACTTTCCATGTTAGAGCTCATTTTAGTTTCGTTCCCATGGCCACCACGCTCTTCTGACCTCAACCCTCTTGACTTCCATTTATGGGGGCATTTGAAAGCCCTTGTCTACGCAACCCCGGTACCAAATGTAGAGACTCTTCGTGCTCGTATTGTGGACGGCTGTGATACAATACGCCATTCTCCAGGGCTGCATCAGCGCATCAGGGATTCCATGCGACGGAGGGTGGATGCATGTATCCTTGCTAACGGAGGACATTTTGAACATTTCCTGGAACAAAGTGTTTGAAGTCACGCTGGTACGTTCTGTTGCTGTGTGTTTTCATTCCATGTTTAATGTGATTTGAAGAGAAGTAATAAAATGAGCTCTAACATGGAAAGTAAGCGTTTCCGGATACATGTCCACATAACATATTTTCTTTGTTTGTGTGTGAGGAATGTTTCCTGAAAGTTTGGCCGTACCTTTTTGTAACACCCTGTGTAAGTGGAAAGTCTAATAATAATACTCTCTGATCGAAATCGTACTAAATCCTATTAACCTACGCACATCACCCTTTCAAATATCTATGAAAAGTTCTTGTTGCGTTAAAGAAAATCCTTTAAGAACCCTCGTGAAATAAAATGGAAAACTCACTCTTTCCGGATGCGTCACTCGTTCCATGTGCGTGAATACTTACTCTCCCGGCCTAGCAGACAGCATTCACAAACACATTTGAAGCCTCTGTCCAAATCGCCTGTAGGCTTGAGTAGTATAGCGGGTCAGTTACAACCTTGCTAACCAAGATTTCTCATAAAACCCTTAGCACCAAATCGATTTCTGCAGCACACTGTGAATAATGACTTAATAAACATTAAAGCGTCGGAAAATAGCAGTGGTGCAACAGAATTTTTTTCACGTATTTCTTGACGATGGTAGTAACTTATATAGTCTCTGACGAATTTGTGGTATGTACTTGCTTTATGGTAAGTAAGATCAAATGGATAAAATAGTAGAGTGTCTGGAATATCATGGATGTCATGGATTTCATTGTATGGGCTCGAAGTATGCCAGGTTTTGAATCTCAGCTTAGAAATATGCAAAATATTATACTGTGTATTTAATTTCTTTTTATTTTTGTTTTGATTTTGGTTTTATGCCCCTTTGACATCGGGATCATTAGAGGCGGGAAAAGGCCATTACTTTTGGAAAGAACCATCCCGGAATTCCCATCCAGTGATTTCGGAAAACCATGGAAAACCGCAATCTCGATAGCCGGGTGAGGAATCGAATCCACGTCTTCGAATACGAAACCAGAGCATTACCATTCACTCACCTCACTTGGTGTATTTAGATCTACCCTACAAAAACATATTATTCATTTGATCGCAGGTTCTCTGTTGAAAATAAGCTAGGTGAACATTGTGTATAGTAAACTTAAATTAACGGGCAACTTTGTCGCTGTTTGTTAATGTTCTAAATTTTGAGCATCTCATCTTAATATTAAGCTCGGTAAACATCTCCTTTTTCTAAAAAGAAAATTAAAAGAAAGAAACATGTCTTTGAGAGTCGGTAGAGCATGTTCTTTTTTACACTGTACATCTGTCAAATTTTAGAGCTTTAAAAATGACATATCTTTTTCATCCTTTGTACTAAATAAAGAATAAAAGAGCAAAAGGCATTTGTCGTGCGTATGACTGAATCAAGACGCGGTACTTTTAATGAGGCCGACCTCTTTGATGTCTCTGCTTGCAGCGACGCGGTCGAGTTGACGACAGTTCCAGCAGCTATCTTGCGAGCATAATGTTTCCTCTCGTACGTAATTTCATATTTTGCTGCAATTGTCCCCCGCCGCCGGGCGAACAAATACTCCGCTTTCAATGTATATTAAATTTTTAAGGGCCGCCACTAATGGATCCTTTGTCATGGAGAGGGCAAGAAACAAAGATGCTTTCTGGAAGGGGAAAAAGAAGAAAGTAACTTTCTTTTGTTTCGGCTAGTCAAAGCGGAGCAGTCTACGCGGACGCAAAGACAGGGACGGAGAGTGGCGTCGCAGCCGTAAAAGCATTACCGAGAAAGAGAGAGAGGATGGAGGGTACGTAGGGGTGGGTAGACGCGCGCTCCGCAGAAGGAGAGGGCTTGGAATTCGTTTACGTCTCCGTTTCAGGCGGCACGGAGAGTGGTAGGAGCTCTTCAAATTAATGCGCCACCCTGTAACGAACAGCAATGGAGCTCAGCGGTGCGTACACTGGTGCCCGTAAAAAAACAAACGAACTCTTCACCCACAATAGGCCACCCGCAATGCTAGGTTGAGTCCCCTCTCGTCGTGTATCGATAAAGGCTTCGTCGACAGGAAGAGGGTCTCTGATAATCTCCAGCAAGGGACGAGGACATCGTTTAAACTACACATGCTGTTTCTAAACCACCAGAAAAAAAAATCCTTTTGACGGAAGTACTCGGGTGTTTTGCTACTCGGATATTAAGTTTCAGAGTAAAAAGAGTTGGTAGCCTGTCCTTACTTTTGTTTCTCCACACGATTATTTTGAATAGACGGCTGTGGTATATACAATATCGATTTATAAAAACAGTTCTGACTCCTAACTGTATTAATCGTCAAGGCCCAGTGCCAGATCCATATTGAATTTGAAGTTTTGAGTAACATAATACTTGGGCTACGATCATTATTTTTGTTACCCAGTAATGGACTTGAATCCCGGTTTTATCTCGCATTAAAATATTATTATTGACTTTCTTTATACATCAATAGGTTCATGATCACACTATAAAATGAAAGAGAAAAACACTACCTATATTTGTTTTACAAAATCCTAGCCCTTTCCCCTTTTGTTCCCCTTTTTAATTGCCAAAGTTGTTTATATAAATCCAAAAATTTTATCCACTTTCGGTGGGTCTTCGCACGCTTACACTTTAGTACAAATAGAAAAATAGTGTCTTTCTTTGTTTTACAAAAACCCAACCCTCTTTCCCTTTACCCTCCCTCAATATTTGCTTATGTCCTTTAAACAAAACCACCATTTTTATTCGATTTCACTGGAACTTTGCAAACGTATATTTCAAAACAAAGAGAAAATTAATATTTACATTTGGTATACAAATACATAATCCCTTACCCCCATTGCTCCCATCAATTTTGAAGATGTTTTTTATACAAAGCCACAGTTTTTATCCGATTTTCA
Organism: Vandiemenella viatica; assembly: GCA_031002005.1. Classification (NCBI taxonomy): domain Eukaryota; kingdom Metazoa; phylum Arthropoda; class Insecta; order Orthoptera; family Morabidae; genus Vandiemenella; species Vandiemenella viatica. The sequence goes on along the minus strand of JARYHS010008074.1, from coordinate 105,037,291 downwards.
GGAACTTTTCACATGTATAGATTAAAACAAAGAGAAACTGTCTTCATTTGTTTATAAAAAGTCACTCACTCTCCTCCATTTCAAGCGCACATTCAAGAAAAAGTACGCTTGAAATATTCAGTTTTTTTTGCAAATATCCCAAAATAAGCCGCCCAAAGCACTATAATAAACGTTTTCAAATTTAATTTAATCCACAAAAAACATGGTCCCTCATTTACTCTGTATTTATAAATATATCAGTTTATCCATTTGAAAAGAAAAAGAGGAATTGAAACGCATGCCGGGAAAAACTAGTAAAACGATAACGTCCATAAACAAAACTGTCTTTCTTTGCTTAAATCCCATGCAACTTGTGCATTTAAAAACGATAATGCGAATTCTATACTACCGACCAGACTCAAGCAATTGATGGATTTATCAAGGTTTTGCTAACAAACATCTCATGTGTGTGGTAAGTTCTCTCATTACCCTCTACAGGGAATTCAGGGTATTTTAACCTCTTCCCAGCAGCTGTCCTATTGTTTATTATCAAATATACCGAGGTATAACTACACGTGCAAGCAATTCATGATTTTTATTTTATTTTTATTTGTTTAACAGGTTAGGGGGCTCAAGTTTGCAGAACTAGAAACATTAAAAGTATATTATAATCCCATGAAGGTTCAATAACACTATATACCTCCTGTGTTAAATGATTTAAACGTTATAATATCATTTCCTAACGAACCATTGAATAACAAATACTAAATCCTAGATGAGATCAGCATGGGATGCTAATTCCTGGTTTCGGTGAATATTGGAATAGTCCCAATATTTCGCGCGAATCTGTTTCTCTCCACAGAGGAAAAAGCAGAAGGCGGAAATCGTCACCACAAAATTTAGGCAGTTATTCTTAAAGGGCTAGATTGGAGATAAATTGTTTAATTCATAATTTCAATCTCGCCGCTGAAATAGTGTAAGAATAATTCTTTAAAGTCGGTGAGAAACAATCTTTCAGCCATCCTGTCTGACACTCTAGGCCAATCATTTGAGCATTTTTCTGGCTCGCGAGATTCGTCACACTTTTACAAAATATTTTTTATATTTCATTTTTAGTGTTATTTATTTCTTAACAATGTGCGCTTGGTATCATTGTTACTATATTATCTACGTTTACATGTAAGAAAAATAGTAAACACAATAATAACTCATGTTTCAATGTTTCACTCCAAAAACATGTCTCTTTTGGGGACATATAATTTTATATGCGGCCCGCGGAGTTATGATGCACTTCCAACGTGGCCCGCTAGGTCATTTGGGTTGGCCACCCCTACTCTAGGCGAATGCTGGGATGGTTCCTTACAAGGCCACGGCCGACCTTCCATCCCCCCTCCCTCCCCGTAGTGTAGTAGGCTGAAAAGGATCCCCGCGATCCTCCAGCAGCTGGGAAAAATGAAATAAAAAAAAAAAACAATCGCTCTCTCATACGAGGGCTGTCCAGAAAGTAACAGACGTTTTGTAATAAAAAATAAACAAAGTGAAAAAAAACGATTTTTATTATATACATTTTAGAGGTAAACTCTTAGGCTATTTTTCAACATAATCGCCATTTAAATTAAGGCACTTATCATAACGTGGTACAAGCTTTTCGATACCCTCTCTGTAGAAATTTGCCGCCTGAGACTTCAACCACTGGTTTACACCGGCCATGCAGTTGAGCGTCAGTTTCAAACCGTTGTGTTGCGAGCCACGTCTTCATCGCCGGGAACAGGTGGTAGTCGCTCGGTGCCAAATCCGGGCTGTACGGCGGGTGAAACAAAACTTTCTCACTGAGTTTTCCCCGACGCTTGTTTTGTATCGCGCATCTTAATGTTCTGAGTGTTTCGCAATACCTTTCTGAAGTGATTGTTTGGCCACGTTCAAGAAATTCAACTAGAATCACACCCTTAGCATCCCAAAACACAGTAGCCATAATTTTTCCTGCTGACAGAGTTTGCAGACACTTCCTCGGTTTCTTGGGCGAATGCGTGTGTCCCCATTCCATAGACTGCCGCTTTGTTTCACAGGTGACGTGCTTTACCCAAGTCTCGTCGCCAGTTACGATACGATCGATAACTTGGTTTCCAGTTTTGGCGTAGTCTTCCAGAAACGTCAGTGCTGCAGCAAGACTCTGTTTTTTGTGGTCTTCTGTTAAGATTTTCGGAATCCACCTGGCACAAAATTTGTGGTAACCAAGTTTACCAACCACAATCTCATGAACTAAACTCCGTGAAATTGGGGGGAAATGTTCTGAAAGCTCCGTAATCGTGAAACGACGATTTTCACGGATTTTTTCGTTGACTTTCACCACCAGTTCATCACTCACAACACTAGGCCTACCCATGCGGTCCTCATCGTGAACATTGGTTCGACCATTTTTAAAATCAATGCACCATTGCCTCACTCGGCTTTCACTGATTATTCCTTGGCCGTATACATCACAAATCTGGCGATAAATTTCAATTGGTTTGTGATTTTTCGCCAACAAAAACCGTATTACAGCTCGCACTTCACAACTGGCGGGATTTTTAATTGCAGCGCTCATTTTAACACTCTACTGTATTCAAAGTACGATAGGAACGATGTGCAAACTACCACGGCTGGTTGCGTACTGAATGTATGAACAGTCTGACGCCAAGATGGCGGCGCTAGGAGCACCCATTGTTGCGCCAGGTCAAAACGTCTGTTACTTTCTGGACAGCCCTCGTATCATTCATGGTTGCATTCGTTGTGCATCGTGAATTCTCATATAAGCGCATCGTTGTTAACATTGCTGAGAGAATTAATTGTTTATTCGCAATTGTTGTGTAACATTCGTAGTTGTCAGATTGTTATCTAGAACAATTAGTGTATTACGTCGCGGAAAAAGACTAGGTTTTCCGTTGTGAGTTTTATATATCTGAGGCAGAAGTTGCCCCCTGCCGGCCAACGGATTTCGCCTACCGGCGGACACCACCTGCCCACGGACTCTGCCTGACCTCGGACTTCGCCTGACATCGGACTTCGCCTGCCCTCGGGCTTCGCCTGGCCACTGACTTCGCGTGCTCACGGACTTCACCTGCCCTCGGACTTCGCCTGTTTTGGACTTCGCCTGCTCACGGACTTCGCCTACCCACGGACTTCGCCTGCCAACTGGTAACGCCTGCTCTCCAACTGTTGCACATCCACCCGACACACCAATATACGGTAACGCTATTGACCTTTCAGATACAAACCCCACCATCCTTCCACCCACTTTCTCTACTAGCCCCCACTTCTACACCATGGCTATATCTTCAGTTACAATCACCATCAGCACCACCACCACCACCACCTCCTCATCAACCAACCGCCCCGCTGTATCTGAAGGCATTCATTAAAATCTTCCACAGATAGTTCAGAAACCACCACGTGGCACCAGCTATCTTCAAACTGCCAGAAACAATGCAAAACCTTACGACCAGACCAAAAGTGGTTCACTACCATCGCCACAAACCTCCTTATCCAATAGTGCAACAACCGCATACGAAGTTATGGACACTTCATTATAACCTCCATCCACGTCACAGACAATTCATACATACCTACTGAAAGGGACCTTCCCTGAATATATGAACAGTAAAACCCTAACCAAATTCATCAAACGACATATACCCAATATATCTATCCATCAACTTATCCCCACTAAAAACGGTATGATCATCAGGAGCAATGAACCAGACTTCCCCAAATTAATTAAAAACAAGATTGGACTACCTTCATTTGGCGACAACGCCACCTTAACAACAGTCACCTCATCCCCACCAAAACAACCAACTCCACCTAAAAGACCTCCTACACTGACAGCCGTCATCCATGTAGTAGACCCAACAATAACTGAAGAAGAGGTAGTCGCCGAACTCAACTCGAACGACGAATTACATGTTCGAAAAGCCCTCCGAATCAAAAACAGCTTAGGACCCACTTACATGATCAGAGTGCTAACTGAAGACGCATCAACAATTGATCGACTGCTTAGCAATGGAGCCATAATCCACCATCTAAAATAAAACCCCCTTCCCCCCAACCCACACGGTGTGCACGCTGTCTACAATACAATGACCACTTCAGGGCAAACTGCAAGAACACCCCTATCTGTCCACACTGCAAAGAAAACCACTTCTTAAAAGCTTGCCAAAACCTTCAGAAAACTCCCACTTGCAATACTTGTGACCAAAACTATCCTACCTATTCCATTAAATGTAAATCAAAGCCAGCGCCTACCAAAGCAGAACTCACAGTACCCCTCCGAACCATTGATCCTCCCACACCACCCACCAACTCCATCCGTCCCCCATCGACCATAGAAGATATCCTAAGATTCATGACAATCACATTACACCCTGGCGCAAATTTCAATTACGGCAAAAGCAGTCTTTGGAATACAAATAAACGCCACCTACTCTCACAATAACGCCCACTTCCAATTTCTCCCCCTAGAAACCCTCGTCTAATAACACCAACTCCACAACTAGAACTATTCCTAATATTCCACTTTCCCACAATATACTTTTCCATAACATCCGATCACTCCCAACCAACAAAAACCTCCTCCTAAATACCCTCAATACATACGACATCCATTGCTTTATGGTCAATGAAACCTGCCTCCAACCCCACCATCACATCCGTATGTCACCCTACCAGCTCACCCGAACCAACAACCCAGCACCTATAGCTCGTGGGGGCGTGGCCATTGGCTATATATAAGCATCATATCCCCATCAAAATACACCCACCACTCAACCATCCATCTGAACATATCATAGCCACAGTCTTTCTCAAATCCTTCACAATCACCCTTGTCACCATAAACATTCGACCCGGTGTTACTCTCCCTTTAAATTTTATATCATATATAGATAAACATTATAGCTCATACATCATCATGGTAGATATCAATATCCATAGCCGCACCCAGCAAGTACTTCATCAGTTTCATAACATCCTAACCGCAATGAGAGGTGATATCATTAACATCCCATTACTCACATACCCCGATTCAAACACAACCCCTGACATAGTTATAGCTTCTCCCAATGTACTAACCCGCGCCACCCTTCATGTCCTCGATCCAATCGGCAGTGATCACTTCTCAATTATGCTTTCCATACAGTACAATGTCCCCCACAACCCGCACTCACTCAACCCCACACCCCATAGATACATTCAAAACTACAATAAAACCAACTGGAAAGACTGCAGGAAACACATAGACGACCCAGGCCCAGTGCAGCTTCCGTCCAAAACTATCGAGCCAAGATCAACTCCTCAGACTTATGCACCTTCTGACCATCCACATCAACACCCACAGATCAGCAATACTTATCCTGTTAGATATTGAAAAAGCATTTGATCGAGTATGGCATGCCGGCCTAATTTTCAAATTGCAAACCTTCGCCCTTCCTACCACCTACATTCGCACAATAGCTTCTTTCCTCACCAACCGTACCTTTTTCGTTTCCATAAACAATATTCTCTCCCGCATCTTCACCATGACTGCAGGTGTCGCCTAAGGGTCTGTCCTGTCACCCCTCTTATACATCCTGTACGTAACCGACATACCCATTCCCGCAACACCTATATACATCCTTAAGTACGCCGATGATACCGCCTACCTAGCCGTTCATAAAACCCTTCAACAGACGGAGAAAACCCAACAGATCATAATAGACATCTTCGTCAAATGGTGCAACCGCTGGCGGCTAATAATTAATCCCAATAAACACAAGTCATTATTTTTGAAAAAAAATAGTAAAAGATACAGGATCACTGATTTTAACATAACCATATACAATCATCCCATCCAACTACAACCCACAGTTACATACCTAGGAATCACCCTCGACCGACATCTTACATGGACACCACATCTTAGAACCATCACCTCCAAAGCGCAAAACCGCTTAAACCTTTAAAACTACTTACCGGAACATCCTGCGGACTACATAGCAAGGTCATCATAAATACATACAAAACATTTCTCCGCCCCATCCTAACTTATGGTCACCTCTCATGGCTCTCCGCCCCTGATCACTTCTACAATAGACTCCAAATAATAGAACGCCACGCCCTCCGAATCGCCTAAAGAATAAGACTACCTTCTCCTACCCAACAGCTGTATACCAGAATGCGTTTTCCTCACATACTGATCCACATAGAATCCTTCCGGCTAAAATATGCTATCAATAGCCTTCTAAACAAAAATCCTATAACTCACCGCCTACTTAAAGAACCACTTCACCTCCCATCCTGTTACAAACAAATCTCACCAACGCTGCACCTCCAAAATATCCTTTTTATAACCCAGCACAGAGACCGACCGCCTACCATACCTCAACAAGAGAAGAGAACAAAAATTTACCCCACTCTGTGAATGACATCTAAATCGCCTACTGCTAGCCACAAATCAGCAAGAAAAGCAAACGAAATATTGTAAAAATCTGCAACTCTGATCATGTAACATCTAAATGCAAATCTACTGTATTATTTTTGTAAAAGTGTAAACTTTCCTTAACAAAAATCCATTGTAAACCATATTATCATTTGGTTGAAAAGCACGACATGTGTGCTGCCAGCCCGCCTCCTCCCTTTAAGGGGGATGAATGAAATGAATATATATATATATATATATATATATATATATATATGTATATATAATCGTTCTATGTAGTGTTTAGGGCTTTAGTTTAAGATTTTTGATGTCGATCGGAAATAGCATATCATCTGTCGGGTTATTAAGCCTCGCTCCGTATCAGTATTTCGTGCTGCCATGATGAGGATGAGAGTCTAGTAGCGTCCCACGGATAACCCGATCTGGCGTGTATGCTATCAGACTTGTGGCTGAGGACACAGTGCTAACGACCCCAGCTGCGACTGTGGATTTTTAAAATTATTCCAGACCCCGACGGCACAACGCATAGTGTGTGCAGCTTCAGCATCTATTAGACCCACAATTCCTTCACTCCTGGCGATCACAAGTGTCTCAGAATCATCAAATGACACCGTACTTGCTGCAGTTGTCACTGTCATTCGTGTGTGTGGCGAACATTACAATGTGGAAGAGGAGGCTCCTCCAGACTCACGATTAACCAGGCTACTACCGCCGCCACGATCAAACATATTCTCATAGCCACAAGAGATGCAGCGATGCACGCAGAGCATATATCGCGTGCATAAGATTTATTTTGCCGTTGTGAAGGAGCGTACTGAGGCATCCGGCGCCAGTTCAAGATGGTCCTCTACTCCACGAGGTGCTACATCTTCGAGGAAAGTTAACGTTGTGTGCAGAACGTCTGTCAGGAACATGTCCAGTCGATCATCGGCCGATGCTTACTCCAAGGTCGCATTCATTCCACAACAATGGTGTGGACTCCTTGCATGTCCTTGTTGACCAAGATGGCAACCAGGCATAAAACGTAGACAAAGATTTGTGAGTAATTTGAAGGAAACGTCCCGTATAAAGAGGAATTAGCAATGGGTCTTGACCAGGAAGCTAAAATTGCACGGAAGTGTAGTTCTGCCAGCGCTTTATATGATAAATATGAACAGAAGAAGAAGAATGCAACTGTCAAAGCTATGAATCGGTTTTGGCTAAAGTCAATAATATCAAGGTCTTTGGTTGATACTGATGCCTGATGAAAATCATTCAACTTGAAGTATATAAAGCAGAATCTGTGGACCAGGGTCTAGCAATAAATTTGAAGCACTTCATAACGAAGTAGAGATCAAAAGAATCAAAGCAACGCAATTATAATCTCGTACAAGGAAGATTATTCGTACTTGTAGACTCGCTGAAATAACTATGTTACGAAATTTTTACTGTCATTCATCGAAATGTGACCTCTGTTAAAGAACAAAACATCAGCACATTTCGTACAGGTTTTTACATATGATTCCGAGAGGAAAATACGGTTACACATATTCCTTACAGTTCCAAAGAAACTGTTAAATGTGGTCACCAGGGGACATCAGAACATATTAACACAGAGCTAGAAGAACTTGGAATATCAACGAGAAAACTCGTGCGTGTTTGTTCGCCAAAGAAGAGGCAAGAAATAAAGTCCTACAAGAATATTACTGTGAACCGGAGAATATACAAAACGATTACGTTAGGTCCCTTCAGAGTGACGTTAGAGAACTCCCCTTTCGTCCCAGTGCTTCAATTGTCGAGGTGTGTACCCTTCCTCAAAGGACTGTACCTACTAAGTGCGTGAACTTTGGCGCGGAGCAAGTAGCCTGTTCCGCAAGTGCACACTTTCAGGCGTTTCAGTGAGAAACAGAAAAGATACAATGCTTCATAAAGAAGCTACAGCGACAACAACAAAAGAAAACGGAAGGGAGGAAACATTGGAGGATATCTCTAAGAACAACGATTAGGAAGCCAGTGAACCCTGACATTACACATTCGTTTAAGTTGGGGCAGGCCAATTAACAATTGATACACAACAAGCAAGACGGTGGTAGGACGAACCAACATCTAAGGTTGAAAAGAATTTTCCGATTTCAGAACAAAAATAGTAAAACCAAAAATTAGATCGAAAAAAAAATACATTTAGAACCCCACCTTCATTTAACTTCTTCAAGTAGTAAGTCGCCTAATATAATTTACTAATAAACTTTAATTCCAAATTACTAGCGAATTTTTAATACAGTTCTTTGGATGGTTTGGTCGCTAATACCGTCTCTCGATACGCGTAAGTAGCACGGAGGTTACTTTAGTTTATACTTGAGTTAATCTTTAATTCTGCTACAAGGTCAGGTCGCTACTCTTATTCAATGACAAAAGCATTAATTGGAATCCATTATATTTGGCTTTAATATCAAACTAACCAATTAAACACTTGTTACTACTCGTTTTACAATACAACTGCTATGGATGTTCTTCAGTACTAGTCGCGTTATACACACAGAAACAAACAATTCATACCGCAGAGTGCAACGTATGTCGCCCGCTCCTTCTATGTGGACAGCGATGTAGCTCCTACTTCTAACACAGCGCGACTTCAACTAACTACTCTGTCCGCGCTAGCGGACCAAAAACCCTATTATTACGAGGGTAATTCGGAGAGGAACATTCATTTGGCTATAAATAAAAACTTGGATGATAAAAAATATTTTATTACATACATCTTAAAACTACAGCTTTTTACTATTTTTCTACAGTCAACATTTAAATTTAATCATTTGTCATAGCGTTTCACTAATTTACAAATTTCTTCATTATTAGCGCCCTGGGCACATAGCCAAACTTTCACAGCATTTTGAAGTTCGTCGTCATCATCGAAGTGCTGTGACGCAAGCCACTTCTTCATCTGAGTGAAGATATGAAAAGTCGGGGCTGTAAGGGGGATTATCGAAAACGTCCTATTTGAATTGCTTGGAAAAAAAAAAAAAACTCTTGAGTCTTACAAGTACTGTGAGGACGAGAGTTGTCATGAAACACACAACACCGAATGACAGCTTACCGCGACGTTTGTTTTTAATGGCTAGCTTAAGTTTCTTCAAAGTTTCACAGTAGACATCTGAAGTGATTACGGTGCCACGTTCCATAAATTCAACGAGCAAAACTCCCTCGGCATCCCAAAAAACTGTAGTCATGACCTTCCTCGTTGGAAACGTTTGGCGGGCTTTCTTCGGCTTGCATGGAGAATTGTTATGGCCCCAGTCCATCAACTGTTGTTTCGTTTCGGCGTTTACGTACGCCACCCACGTTTCGTCACCAGTCACAATCCTCTTTATAAATATATATATAAAATAAACTTCTCCTTCCGCATCGTAGCGTGAAAGGAAGTTTAAGGCAGAGCCCATTCGTTTGGTCTTGTGGACCTATGTAAGAAATTTCGGTATCCACCTAGCACAGAACTTCCGGTAGGCTGATTTATCGGTGACAACCTCGTACAAAACCATATGAGAAATTTGCGGGAATTGTTCAGAAAGTTCAGAGATTGAACTTTTTCGTCAACTTTCTTGACAAGATCATTAATCACAACAGAAGATCTGCCACTCATCTCTTCATCATGATTGTTTGTTGTACCACTTTTAAAAAATCAGACCCATTGCAGCAGAACACATTCACTCATGACGTTCGGACAATATACAGTTCACAACTGACGATGAATGATTGCTACTGAAACGTTTTGCGCCAAAAGAAATCTTATTACTGCACGCACTTCGCATTTCGCGGAATTTGCTATTTCAGCACTCATGTTTTAAGGTTATAACAAGACAATGCACCAAAAAGCAAGGTTCGTACCCTGACAGCTGGATGCTTACTGAATCGGGTAACACGCAGATGTGAAAATGGCTCCGCTCCGCGCACGACTACTAGCGCCACGCTGGAACGGAGTTTACCTTCCGAATTACCCTCGTAGTTCTAACAGACGTAACTAAAGATACCTAACGTCTGTGGAACTGGAGAGCACATTACTACATTTTCATAAACATATATAAATTAATTATACTAGCAATAGCTTTTAAAAATAATAATAACAAAACTATTAATTGAATAATTGGTGTGGTAGCATATGCGACACGTTACAGGCAATGGAAAACCACGTCAGGTAACAGTTCCAATGAAAGTTCAGATCCAGCCAACACCTGGCCGCAGAAACGGAACGATAAAATACGTTTTGCAAATGAAAGTTCAAATTTAAACAAACATTTATGTACAATACACTTTTACGAAATACGGTGTAATGTAATATTTTATCCATGATGGATTGGTGGAACTTCCGCGACTGTGATGTCAAATATGGGTTGTAAAAAATACAGCAACCAGTCACAATATGATGTTGTTTATTAAACTATTACCGGTTTCGAGCTATACCTGCTCATCTTCAGATGGTTTTTAAATTTTACATCAACAAATGTAATATACAGGAATGTATGGTTGTCCTACAGTAACAACAGAAGTATTTGTTTATTGAGCATAAATTAATAAGGTATGATGAAGAAGATAACAAATTGTAATCTTCTTCATCATACCTTATTAATTTATGCTCAATAAACAAATACTTCTGTTGTTACTGTAGGACAACCATACATTCCTGTATTTTACATTTGTTGATGTAAAATTTACAAACCATCTGAAGATGAGCAGGTATAGCTCGAAACCGGTAATGGTTTAATAAACAACATCATATTGTGACTGGTTGCTGTATTTTTTACAACCCATACGGTGTAATGTGTTGGAGGTCAAGGTGGAATACACAGTTGATGAACACATAATAATTAATTAAATATGTTTTAATAAATAATGAAAATTATAAGCATTTTTGTTACAACTCAATCTACATATAGTACAGGAATATTTTTTAATTAGTGACAGTACCAAAAGTTTGGTTCCAAACAACGTGTCTGCATCCGACATTTTTGAAAAAACTTTTCTGTGAAAAATAATAACGGCTGTATGTAAATTTTGTCGTGCTCGTATAAGGCCCCCTTCTCCCCCGACCTGGAACAGAGCCATGTCATTTGCTGGCAAGTTCCAAACACAACAGGTCAGCAGCCCGCACAAAGGCCACGGCCATCGGTGTCCGGCCCTGTTTGTTCGCTCTGCGTGAGTAGAAAACTGGTAGAGGAGGTGAAGGGGTGGGGGGAGGATTGCTCCAGAGAGCAGCCGTCGCTTACAGCTCCGACAATGACAATGTAATTAATTTTCTTGTCAATACCTTGATTAAAATGCGTTGTTAATGGTTTCGCATGGGACCTTCTCTCCCAGCCGAGCGCCGACGAGTGTACACACTGCTGCGAGGCTCTCCAATCCTCTCAGCGGCGCGCCCTCGAGAGCAGCTCAAACAGACGAGCGCTCGCTCACACACACACATTGTCAGCGGCGCGGCACAACTTTAACAGCGGGTCCTCGCCCCGCGCTGAGCGAGTGTGGGTGGGCGATCCGAGCTAAAGGAACGGAAAACACGTCACCGAGCGCGACAACGGTGCTCGACCGAGCGGCGAATGGCGTGTAGCGCACGTTGCCTAGCGCCGGATCGGAAGGGGAATGCTCCGGTGAGTGCCGCTTGAATTGGGAAAACGTTTTACCGGTGAGCTGGTCGCCATTCTGACCAGACACATACACAAAAAAAAGAATGTGTTGCATATTCAAAATTTAGTTATATAATAACAAACAGAGCTAAACGCGTAATATTTTCTCAATGAAATCTCTTTCTGCATGTTGGATGACAAATGATTTCGTTTAGCAGTGTCACAGAATATTTGAGTGAAGAGGCGTCTAAAAGCCATAAAAGATGTCACATAAAAGTAGTAGCTACTTTCTGGCTGTTTATTGAAGCAGGAAATATTCAATCCGTGCCAGTGTGAGCTATTGATTTTTCTTAATTCTACATATGTTCCGTATGTTTATCGACATATTCTAATATCTTAGTTTTATACATACTACAGATCTGAAACAAAGCTGTAGCTGCAAATTTCAGACAATTTTTTTAAAACTTTAGGAAAAAAACATTTTTTGTAGTTCCTGGTTGGTTTTTCGTTTATTTGTTTGTTCCGGTAAGACGGGAAAACCGCATAGCTGATTTGGAAACGGTTCTCACATATCGAAGGCTAAGGGCTTAAATTAAAATCTCAGGTGTGCAGTTAGCAAGAGAGTAAAAAATTGAAATTTGTTCTGATCATTAAAATTTTAGTTTCATTTTGCAACAGATAAATACAGGATTCCGGTAAACGCGTTATTTGCATCTTTCCAAGCAAAATACATTATTCGTATCAAATTTTAGTAAATTAATGATGATAATTTACACGTCGAGAAGATAGTGACGAGGTGTCTTTGTCAGACACACATGGACGTAATCGTATTTTTAAAATTTTGTGACAAGGTTGTGACAGGGTATTAAGATTTTAAAGTGTTTGGGATCAATTATTTGGAAGTCTCAAAAGTTAAAACAATTGCTTTTAGATTTTTATTCCGTTTGTTTGTCTGCTTATTCCTGCACAGCATGCAAAAACTGCTAAAAAACATTTTCAATGGGTAGTCACATCTCTCGCATTCTGGAATAAGCAGTTTAGAATCCCCATCCGGTCATCTAGATTTAGATTTTCCATGGTTTCCCCAAAACACTCTAGGTGAAAAATACCTGCATGGTTCCTTTAAAAATCCATGACCGAATTCTCTTTAGTTCCTTGCTCTCAGTCCTTTCCCACCACTAATGAGATCGACGTCGACTTGGCGTAAAGCCATAAGCAAAAAAAAAAAAAAAAAAAATCGCAATGTAAACCATAGTGTCTGATTTAATAGCTAAGATATGTTTCATCGCTCTATGCCTGCTGGTGATAGAGCAGGAAAATAGAATCTTTCCTGAACACTATACCTTTTAGCTAAATTCTGAACATATTTTCAACCTCATAATCTGCTTATTATGTGTTACCACTTTACCTCGCTTGGTTACGGATTAGAACATTCAAATACTTGGAAACAAATACATTTTATTTTATCCTAAAGCCATCTATCGATTTTAAATATGTTAGAAGATCTAAGTGTGGCAATATGTTAGTCGCCTATTAAGAGTAACAACAATTATTGTAATGAAGCATGAAGAATATACATGGATAATAATAATAAGATTTTAATGTAAATAAAATAACAGTCCACGGAAATTCGTACTGTAATATTGTCACTATTGGTGACTAAAAGGTGTAATGCGTTGATCATAATTTCGTTGTAACTAAACCTTTTTTTACAACTATTAAGGAGCACTTTACCATTACTACTCCACCACAAGTTCCAGCTTTCGTTTTCATCGATATATTCAGATTTTTGGGGCGTGGAGTTCAGAAGGTAATACGCAACACAGGAAAGACAACTATAAAACACTAGTCTCGAATTAGTAATCGAATTAGGTGTTTGAATCGTTGACGTTCGTGCCTTACATACTACAGAGTTCTGGCTGAATCCCCAGTCAGATCTACATCACCTCGGATCAGACGATTACCGATATGATTCGTTCCAGTTCCTTGCCACCTATTTTCTTGCGGTTTTAATGACCTTAACTAACGACAAAAAAAATCAACTCAGTGACTAATTAAAGCATTCAAATGATGGATGCATTATTTTTAATGAAAACAAGACGTTAATATCGGATCCGACAGTCAGCCGCCCTGTAACGAAGTCTCCACAACTGAAGAAGACGACGGAGCAAGTCGTGGAAATATCGTGTTTTCAAAACACTATCCGGCGGTACGCCAGGAAAGTCTCCGTTCTTACATATAATTTATTTGTTGCATTCATTCGATAACTCGAGGAAAGTTGTGCACAGTGTGACGTATTTCCTTGTCAGCATCTGGTCTGCAGTGCTTAGCCTGTTGCGGCATCCTCACTAACTATGCTAATCCGAAGGTGGTGTCTGTCCCGCCAGATTCCTGCTGTTGTATTCGGTAGTCAACAACAGTCAGTCCAGCGACACGGCTCATTCAGCACTTCAGCAATGGCACATTACAAAGGAACTGAACGCAAGTAAGTTGCAACCCAAACGTGGATTTGATAAATACTGTTCTCGTGTCTACTTTACCAACTCCCTTGCTGCCTTTTACCTTTGGCCATCATGAGAGATTGGAGATTTGGGTACTATAGCATATCATAGTGAGGGTGCGACAGTAACTACACATTATCAGGTTAAGAATAGAGACAGAATTCATCAGTTACCTTCGCAATCGTAAAACCCAAGAAAATAATTTTTTTTGTCAACATTCACCCTCAATAAATGGAATAAGCCAATAAGGACTATTGAATAAGGAGCCTGAAAGTTATTACACAAATTTTTTATTATTAAGAAAATCATACCTAAAAAAACTAGAAAATAATAGGTTTATATTTATGTTTCAGTATTTACATCAGAAGATTTCCACACAGTCTATCCATTAGCGGAAGGGATTAACACGTCATTTTACAAAAGATTAGCATTTTTCCCGCCACTTCGCTCGTCTGGGTTTGGTGTGCGCAGTAACGCTTTAACTTTTTTTTTTCTAGTTGAAAAGTGTTAACGTTTGTAGAGTTGTGTCTTTGAATCTTAGACTGTGTATTAAATCTCATCATTTCGTTATTCTTTCCGTGGTATTAATCGTTCATGTTGTGGCTAGGTTACCAAATTATATTTCAGAAATCGGAAGAAATAAATAACCAAAGTTACGAACTCAATAATACTGCAGCTTTAAAAGAGTGGACTGTATATTTATGTTGTAGCGTGATCTATAGTAAGCATATTGTAAAAGATTGTTCATCTAAACTGCAGTGTGATCTCTGGTGTTCTCAGTACGAATGATTTATCGTTTCTTGCTTCGTTCCCAAGTCACGTAGAATCCTAAGGTATATCACAAATTTTAAGCTTCAACATAGCGTTTCAACTGTGAAAATTCAATCTAAATAAGTGCAGCAGTACTTGCGTTGTGCTTTTAGAAATTCTCAGACAGAAGCTGCTCGCTTACGGATTAACAGTAGAATGGAATTACATTAGAGTAGGATCGGTCCTCGTGGGAAGACGTCTGGCGAAAGTAGCAGCCATCCGTATAAAGTTTCAGCTTCAATCAGGGAGCGAGATATTCGATCTAATCAAAAAACCAAATAAAGTTTATTTGCGTGCAATAATTCTCGTAAGTCAATTTCAGCAAGTAAACCAATCCTGATTACAAATATAAAGGCTGATGTGTCTTTTCACGCTAGGAAACGATAGAACGGATATCCAATCATCCGTGAGAAATGAGTTGCTACTGGGCTGCTCAGACATTTCTATTAAACGTTGCTAGCTCTTACGTACAGTTAATTTTTGTTTTCCGAAGGTCGCCGGTTCGAGTCCGGCCGAGGGCATGGGTGTTTAAGTGTTGTGTCTGTGAATGTCATGTTCGTCCTGTGGTGTGTCTAATTATCTGGAAAAGCTTATCAGGCTGGCTGTATGGCCTAAGATGCCAAAAGCCATTAAAAATATATATATATTTTCCGAATTCGGCCATGTTAATGAGTGAAGATTGTGATGACAGTCAATTTACAAAACACCTAAAGACATACACTGACGGGAATTAAGACCCCAACACCCAAACGGAGTTGGGACAAATGAATGAAATTTGGCGCCAAGTATCCCCACTTGAAGAGTATTAAGTGATTAATTAAAAATTGAAAGCTTTCCATGTAAAAGGGTGAGAAATACAGCGCTCAGCGCTGTTTATTATACAAAATTGCTATGTTTTTTTTTTTTTTTTTTTTTTTTTTTTTTTTTTTTAGCGAAACAAGTTGTGTACAGTGTGGTGTAACATGATACTTTCTTGTCCACAAGTTCTTGTTGACCAGGTGGGTCAAGGTGATGAATGACGACCCTCTACTATCGAATGTTTAACTGTGAGAGAGGTCGGAGAATTGGCGTGGTTGAAATGGGTGCATCATATCGTAGAATCTGCAGAAGTATTGGCTGTAGTGCAATGTCAGTACACAGACTTGTTACACAGTAGATGAAAGAAAAATTTCTAGTACTCTTAGAGCAGCCACATGTCCATAGAGAGGGACAACAGCACGTGAAGACCACCAAATTTTGTGAGTGACCGTTGCTGGCAAGACAAGTGACTGCAGGCCAGATCCAAGAAGTGGTTACAGAGAGAGACACCCCTCCCTCTGGACGACTGTAAACCAATTTCTTGAAACCTGGTTACACTCTCTGACCCTTATGGAATGTGTTCCATTAAACTGATTTAATTGCCAGCATCGTCTAACTAAGTGTAATGCAAAACGCAAATGGACAAGTGAATGGTGTAGATTTGTGTTTAGAGACGAGTCTCTTTGGCAAAGTGATAATCGAGAACATGTTCGCAGGCGTAGTGGAGCAACGGCTTACCCTGTTGTGATTTCAGAATGTTGCATAGGCGCAGCAACTGGTATCATGGCACCGTTCGTGGTGGGTGAACGGTTAACGTTCTGGCATCGCATTCGAGAGGACGCGGGTTCAAATCCCCGTCCGGGCATCCAGATTTGGGTTTTCCATGGTTTACCAAAATTACTCCAGGCGAGTGCCGGGATGCTTCCTTCAAAAAGGCCATGGCCGAATTCCTTCTCGTTCCTTGTCCCCAGTTCCATCCCGCCTCTAATGATGATAGCCGTCGACGAGGTGTAAAGACATAAGTAAAAAATAAAATAAAAAAAGGTATCATGGTTTGGTGGCAATCAGTTTTGACGGCAGGACTGAGTTTGATGTTGTTTAAAGCACAGTGACAGCCCACCATTACGTGGACGGGGTGCTGCTCCCTATTGTGCCACCCTTCATACCCACCATCGAAATCGCAACTTCAACA
Source organism: Vandiemenella viatica (assembly GCA_031002005.1). Lineage (NCBI taxonomy): Eukaryota > Metazoa > Arthropoda > Insecta > Orthoptera > Morabidae > Vandiemenella > Vandiemenella viatica. The sequence goes on along the minus strand of JARYHS010008074.1, from coordinate 105,019,969 downwards.
AGATGATGCCCGTCCTCAAACGGCGGCCATCGCAACTTGCAAGAGGTTACAATCAAAATTTGGACTGCACGGTCCCAATATTTGTCCCCTGTAGAGCTTGTATGGGGTGCCAGGGGAAGACACATGAGAGCACATCATCACCCAACACAAACTGTGCAACAACTAACTGCACAAGACATGCAGGTGTAAAGAGACACACCCAAGAGGACATCCTAACTCTTATTGATTCAATGCCGGCAAAGGTCAACGAATGTACGTTTTGGGGCTGACAACTGTACCTAAAGGTAATATACTTAGCTTGATCCATTCCAGTTTGTTGTAATTTGTTCTGGGCATGACCCTGGAGATATCTGCAAAGTTAACTAAAACTCCATCATTCCTGTCTGGGTGTTTGGGATTTAATTTTCCGCCAGTTTATTTCGAAATAAGGAACGTTACTTGGCTTTTATGAGTAGAAGGATCATAAATAGAAGAGAAACAACAGCTGATCTAAATCCAGGACGTATGATTTTTTTCCTAATATTTCAGATAGTAGATCCATTTTCCGTAGTTTTAGCACATAACTGGACATGTGAAATGAATTTGATTAATTTTAGCTTTTATTTTTTTCTCTCTACATTTGTTTCTCTAAAAAGTATTTGTGAACATTAAGACTCTAGTTTAACACGTTCGTCGCCCAGCGTGATTCAGCTGAGTTTCTCGCCAGGCCCAAATCCTCGGAAAATGCTATGCCCGAAAATAATAAAAATGAAACGTGGAACGTACCCCATAATTTACAGAAAGAGCAGGGCAAGCATATAAGGCGGATGTGCACCATATGTTACCAGATGAAGAGGCGAACTGCCGAACGCCAAGAAGCGAAGAAAAGTGTAAAACAGAAACTACGACCTATTGTTCCAACTTTCAAAAATCGCCTCAAATGTGTTGATAATGTTTTAAAAAACACCATGCGGCATAGTATAACGTTACCATAAATATAAATTAATAAAAATTGTAGTATAATGTTTATGTTTTTCGTATTTTATGTTTTATGCCCTATATTTATATTTCAGCGCTTAGTCCATTAAATTCTTTTTAAAACTCCTATTTACTTGAAGATGAAGAGCGTCACCCATATTTGGGTAACGGGGCAACACGGAAGTATACCCGTCTCGCAGATATGTGTGATACGGTGACAAACGTGATAAACAATCAATCTACACAGAAATGTATTGATATTTTTGAAGCTAACGATTTTTAATCAACTTAGTTTTAAGTACTCTCTGGTGCGCATGAATTACTTAAATTGGTTCTTTCTTTTTGGAATACCTTTAGCTTCAAATCTTTCCCAACGGTCAGCAATACAGCGAACAGAAAATTTGTAAAATGTTAAGTAATTGCTCCAACGAAAGTTATATTACTCTATGGTGGTTAATAAACTAGGTTTGATAGTATTCTGAAAGCAAGATTAATTTCATAACTTTTCAAAATATAAATTATTCATATAATTCAAAAGCAAATATCCATCAGTGCGGTGCCGTAGCTGAATTGGGGAGGTGCAACGGACCTGACACGAGACCACGACCTCACGTACCAGCTATCTTGACTGCGGTGTTTAGGCGACTTTCCGCAGCTATCTAGGCGAATGCCAGAACGGGTCCCAATCTCCGCCTCATAAACTACACATATCATAAACAGAAATTAACTTTATCCTACGCTGAACATAATTATATGATTGACATACAGAAGGCAACAAACACTTCAGTTCCTCAATTAGTATTTAGTACGACCTGGCAGTAGGTATAGAATGCTTGGCATCTGTGAGGTGATGCGTCTGTAAAACCCTAACACCAAAATTTGACCATGCCAACGATAATTAAAACTCACCGAATGCAACCGACCTCAAAATGTTAGGAAGAGGTGGGGAGGAAGACTGTGGCTTCGAATCCTTGTCCGGGCATCCAGATTTCGGTTTTCCATGGTTTCCCAAATAACTCCAGGCAAATGCCGGGATGCTTCCTTCAAAAGGCCATGGCAGAATTCCTTCCCATTCCTTGCCCCCCAACCTTTCCCGTCTCTAAAAGACCTCGCTGTTAGAGAGACGTTCAGCAGTTAAAAAAAAAAAAAAAAAAAAAAGAAGTGTGGCTGCGAATGTGTTAAGGCGCCATCACACTGGATCGAGGACTGAATTCTGTTCCATGCGAACTTTCCATCCGTTTAATGTTTTTAGACGAATGATGAGACGGTCTCCAATATCAGCCTCATAAAACACACATTTCATACGCAAAAATAAACTAATCACACACACAATAAAGTCTCGCAGACAGATTCCCCCATTAGTGTGTAAATTCTCGGGATCTGACAAATCCGCTTTTATCTTAGGTAAGACATATGTCGTTCCACTCTGATAGTTACACACATGTGCACATGTGCTGGCGCCTTGTGGTCTTCCAGGGCCGATGTGGGGAAAAGAACCTAAATAACATAAGGTCCGAAACTGATGATTTAAAAAAAAAAAAAAATCTTGGTTCAGGTCACCGTGTTTGAATTTATTGTTTCTCTCTCGAGCTGTAAAATTCTTTCCGCGATTCACGATAAATGGACTGATTTTCATGTCTTTTGAAACATTACGCATTCTAGGGTCTAAAGAATAAAACCAGTATTGTATCATCTTACGCAGTGTTGGTAAGCTGAGAAATAATGAAACAAGTGGCCGGCAATTTAATTGGACCGTAATAATTTTGTTGATTGTCTGAGGTTAAATGTATGTTACTTTTCACAGCCTAGGTGTTAACAGCGGTTATAATAATGCTCAACACACCATTCATAAATACAATGTACCCTAAAAACCTATCAGTTATGGAAGCGGAAGCCCAGCCAGACTACTGTAAGCCCATGACCGTTTCTAGAGTATCGTAACAGATCTAGAATTGTCCCAGTTTTGAAGGTCAAAGATTATGACAGGTCGACGTTATCTGTTCAAATAAGAAATAGTAATTTACCCTTAAGGTGAATAAAATCTCTTGAGCTTTAACTCAGAAGTATTAATAGAGGTATATAACATGGACAGAGATAATCGAGTTATCGTTTCAAAGGTCGTGATTTGTAGACTTGAAGTTCCTGAAAAATGAACTTGGCTTACATTTGACCCTAAAAGTTCGACTCTGAATTTCTGTTTAAAGGGAGTGCACAATTGCTATGAACGAATCATGTCGTTTTTTTAATTTTTTGAGGCTAGGCAAAGATTCATAATGTAATGTTTAGTCATAGTGTCTTTAAAGGCCAGAGAACTCACTACAGATTCCAGGTTATTAAATAGTTGAACAACTCCAAAGAATGGAATTGCCAGAATACTCGATTCGGTGACATTTTTGGTCCGATCCATTTTAAGTAACATATTAACTCACGTACAGCGAACATGTAAAGACAATTAACGAAAGTGGTCAGTAAAATACGTAAAAAGCAATTAAATCATAATGTATAAAATTTGGTCAAGTAGCAACATTAGCAAAACTTTAATTAAACAAATTTAGCCTTGGCCTGAATGACAATTAACATTCATGGTAACAGCAAAGAACATGAGTAATTTATGATCTTTTTAAAGTTTTTTTATGTTTCTTTCGTTAGCGACATGTTACTGAAAATCAATTATTCCACCTTTTTTCAGCACCAATTTTTATCGATATTTCTTTAATTAAGAAATGCTACGAAAATCAAACTTAATGAATGTGTTATGGCAATTCATTTTGTAGCAGTTGCTTAGCTATTAGATTGTGGACATAACCACGAATTTCTTCTAATTATATCTGTGGTTGCTGTTAATTTGCAAGCGATGGCTGGCGCGCCACCTTACCGCTCTCCAACCAATAGCTATCGAGGTGACTCAGAGAGCTTAGCAAATTAGGAAATTATGTAGAAGATAATGATTTAACAACGCCTTTATTTGCGCAGGATCGATATTTGTATCTCGCTGATAAATTAATCATTATGACTGCATATGCGATAGTCAATTCATCCATGCGAGTGGCTTCTTCTCTATTCAGAATCTCACAAACACATGGCGAGCTCTTAGATTTCGATGGTAAACTGTGAGAGACCATTTTACACACGTGTATTTTCCTCGTTGTCGAGCGTTGCTCTCACTCCTCCGTCCTTTTTTTTATTTTTTTTGTTGTAATGAATGGTCTTTGGCTTTCGCCAATTTAACCAACTATCAGAGATACATTTGTTTACACAAAAATCCAAACACTTGTACTACAGTATGAACATTGGCCATCATTATGATGCAGTTTAGCAATAAGAACATTTTAATTACTTCTTCTAGATTAAAAAATGTTTTGAAATTTACACAAAGGTACAGTTATAATTTAACATTAGAGACAACATAGTCATTTATATTATATTCCCAGGTCCCCCTTAGAAACATATTTAGCAACAGTTACTTTCAGTAATTTACAAGATATTTGATACATACTACATCTTATACGTTCATGGGCTGGCAAATTGTTTCTTATCAATCGTGGCAAGACCATTTATAGTACATTTATTTTTTCCTATTACCAAACATTTTGCAAAAAACATATATATATATAATACATATTTCACATTATCAGAAATGAATAGAAGAATGACATTATTTAATATAATCCAAAGTATAAACATTTGTATTATATTATGCATCTATCCTTAGTAATTGTTTTGTAGTAACAGCTGTCAGGCATTTATAGAGTATTATCGTAAATACTATTATACATCCATCTTTTATAACAGGACGGGAGGGAGAGGAGGGAACTTTATTTAGTATCTAACATCTTACTATTATTTAGAGAACATGTAGGGAGCATAGATAGGTCTACATTTTACCTTATTTTAACTCCATATCATATTTTTCTGTTGCATTTAGCAACATATTTGCATAACTTCTTAATTTTGTCGTCCGTTATTGTCGCAAGGAAATATCGTAGGTCATAACTTGTAATTTTGGTGTCTGTATCAGTCTGTAGTATTGTTTTCCTTTGTTGAGCATACTTGGGGCATTCCAAAAATGAAGTGTAAAATGTCTTCGTATACACCACAATGTTCGCATTCCGGTGATATTGTCTGGCCTAAGAGAAACTTTTTAGAATTTAGTAGGGTGTGTCCTGATCTCAACCTGTTTATTATTGTTGCTTCTTTTTTATTCACTTTTATGTTGAACCATGGTTGCTTCGGAATGTTGTGTTGAACCTCCTCCGTCCTTCTCCAAATTCTTCTTGCTGCATCATCTACCAAGCTCTTCTCCGACGGCAATCATCAGGAGACAATGGTTCTTCTGCCTTTTGGTGGTCCATGAATTACGTGAGCTGAAATCTGGGGGAGGGGATCCGACGAAATCTCATCAAATCGCAGCTGGGGGGAGGAGAGGGGTTTTGAAGGAAATCTCACGTCATCCAAAAAAGGTTCACAAACGACGCGGAAATCTACTTGGGGCGGGGACGGGTGGGGGGGGGGGGTTATAAGGTCAACAAATGACGTGGATATTGGCTTTAGGTGGGGGTATAACCGCATTCGGGAGCAGGAAAGCTAAATAAAAAAAATAAAAAAATACTACGAGGTTAGTCAGCAGGGGATGGAGGGTCTCGTCAAAAGCTCACGTTATCTTAAGAACAGATCCAACCAGATCTCACTACATGGGGAGAGGGAATCAGTAATTCCAGATAAAAACACCTCACGTAATTAATGGCTACTAGATTGGAATATATGAAACAAAACTAGTCTGCGATTTAAACGATACTCATATATGCTCTCTCATTTGAAAACCCGCCACTTACATGTCTTCTTACCCGCAGCACGATCAGGATTGGCAGGCTGCCTTCTATTTTTTCTGTATTCACCGGGTGAAAATACACCCTTTTGAAAGATTTGCTTGAAAGCGCATGCCACTCCCTTTGGCCATCTTGTTTCTCTGGCGGGAGTAGTGCTCCGTTAATACTCCCCGACTCTTAAGCACCAGCTGTGTACTCCCGGGCTGATATCACATGGCTTTCGCTATCCTCCTGGCATTGTATGTGAGATTTAAAAATCACTCCCAATCCATATCACAAAATTGTCGAGTTATTTTCTGAAAACTTCTCTGGTATAAAATCATTTGTCCCACCTTATCAGGTATTTATATTAATGATGGAAGTGTAATAATGCTGTTTCTACTTGTTTAAGCGTTTACTGTAACTTTGAAAATGTGAGAGTCTATAGCAAGTCAAATAATATATTATCTGAAATATGAATCCCTGCAACAATCTTATTTGTAAATTCTTTTGTTTCAGTTCCATATACTGTGAAATTCACAGATAGGTATCTTTTGAAAGGAACATTTCATTTTGGATTAAGTTTAGTTTCAGTACCATAGACTGTGAGATGAACGTGGAGGTTTGTTTGAATAGAAGAGACAAAATTTCAGTCCTTTCACTTGTTAACAGACAAGATTACTAGTAACTAGTTTAAACGCCAGTCAAAAATGATTGGCGTCCCCTAGGGTGGTATTAGGATTTTGTTCTGGGAAAAATACTACGGAAAAAGGAATAACTATTTGAAATAATCTTTTTATTAATATTTTTGCTATTAACTTTCTATGATTAGATTCTTTGAGTGCTTGGCTAGGATGTTTTTAAATAACTGCATTTGACTTTAAATGATGGAAATTTTTATTGTTATGAAAAAGTATAATTTCAAAAGCGGATAACTACTATTTATTTGGATGTAGTCTTCTCGGGAGACTAGCCGAGTAAGTAAGATGTTTCCACACGATATTTCGGCGATCTCAGACTCCGTCGCCATCTTCTGGTGAGGTGCCGGATCCGTCGGAAGGCCTAGGTGCCGACCGAGTCAGCCAACCAGCTGCGCGCACGCCAACCACGAGCGCATTCGGAGGCTATAAGAACCAGCCTTCCGACGGATCCGGCACTTCACCAGAAGATGGCGACGGAGTATGAGATCGCCGAAATATCGTGTGGAAACATCTTACTTACTCGGCTAGTCTCCCGAGAAGACTACACCCATTCTCAACGCCGAGAAAGACTTCGTTCCTATACTATTTATTTGATTGATTGATTGATACATTTCGCGACTACCTATAATAAACTTTCTAAACTTTCGCTGAATTTTTGGTAAACTTACCTGTCTTTTACTGTCTTCAATAAAGAATACATCGGATGATCTTGCCTTAAATGTGTTTCTGCATCTAGTAGTCTTAGATAAAGAAAAATTAATATTTAAATTTAAACGAACGTTGAACTGTGGTTTTTTTTTTTTTTTTTTTTTTTTTTTTTTTTTTTTTTTTTTAATCTCAGCCTAGCATTATAATTGATATCCCTGGCCATCCTATATATCTGCAGTTGCTTCCACAACAGAAAATTGCCTTTTAGATGGCATGAACGTTACATTCCTTTTTATTAATAAAAGTGGAAATAAAATCACCTGTAGTTATTTATATAAAATTTTCTTTTAACAATGTAGGTGCTACTAATATCAAATGCAGTTATTTACTTCAAATTTCCTTGTTAGCCTAGCAGTGCTGCGGTGGCAGCCAGTCTAATATTTCGGACATCGTCGGACTCACCGAAGATTGTCGAGCTATCAGTTTACGTCCAGTCTCCAGGCGTAACGTATTTTATTAAAGTGGATTTGCTTTTTGAAATGTTTACAGGAGGTTTGCGACCTTCACACTTACAGTTTTGCTGAGTTTGGTGGCTGTCCGCGCTCAAGATGCGCCTGCCAACAGGACTGTGTCACTGAAGGCTACGCTCTCATGTTCCTTCAACAAGGAAGGACCGCCCAGCGCCACGGTAACAAGAATGACGCAACCTGCTCCAATAGCACTCATAAAAAATTGCTTATTACTCTATAGTTTCCAAACTAATCAGTCAATTTGAACTCCTGTATGCTGTTTGACGCGATTGTGAAATCCCACATCATTTTTGCTGTGGATTTTATGAGAAGTCATCTATCTTTGATGGAGCTTTTTACTGTAATTTTAAATTTTCAAAATCATTTTGCAGATTATAGCATCTACTGCAAGTAATATTTTGTGTTAATAAGTACTGTGCAAACATCTCATTGAAACGGAATAAATAAATTCGTATTCTGCTTTTTACAATTAAGAGCTTTAGCATTTTGAAAGAATTTATTGAATAATTTGTAGATAGAAGATTGTTACATGAAGCAAGATTTTACATCTTCTGATCGAATTATTGTAGTAGTCACAGGCTGTCTTTTCCATATTTTCTCGGATCAAAGTATTTTATGATGTCTGAATATTTCATGTTCCAAGAATCTAATATAATGCCCACACAACTCCTATTACAAAATTTGCGATGGATGTTTGTTACACCATCACCGTAAATGACCAAAAACACTAGGCGGGCCCCGACAATAGGTTGAGGATCAAACACACTTTCTGTCAGACCATTTAATTTAACCACTCTGCTTTTAACGATCATCTATAACTAATTCCGTGAGGCTGTGAGCATTATTTTTTATACTGTCGGATCTATGCTTTCGTCATTTGACTTCCGTATAAAATTATGCATCCAGCGTCACAGTTGCATGATGCCAGTTATCTTTAATTCATTAACATTTCAGTGTAATGTCGAGAATATATCCTGTATGCTTTTAAGGGAATCGTGTAGTGTGAACAATCCAACAATGCAACGTTTTAGTTAGTGCTTCATTATTAGATAACCATAACAACTAGAAAGTTCAAATTCTCTTAGGTTATCATTAACATTTTCCGCTGTGTGACTGTATAATATCATTGAAATATATATTATATTTTCGCTATTATTCACATGTGAAAAAGCAAAGAAAAAAATTAAAAAACATACTACTAGTTATGTATATTCTGTACATAATTTAATAAAATTTGTAATGTGTAATCTAATGTTAATGATACAACTTTGGAAGAAAACTTATTATTGATAAGAAAATGTTTTATATTTTATGAATTTGAGATTATGCAACATTTTTTTAGCAAATATTATTATATTACAACTCACTACCTGCTGCAACAATTATTTTCATTTTGCTTTAAAGATTGTGATTTATAAAATTCTGTAATTATGCTAAATTTTAAGTTGATTGCACATTCCATTCCTGAGAAAAAGATATATTACATAAAATTTACCAATTTTGAGAAAAATAAAGTTAAAGTGAAAATTTATGAATGCATGGAATAAAAGCGTGGCGTCCGAGTGTATAGTTACTGAAATCTATCAATATCACCCCGTAGAAATGTGTTATACCCAATAAAATATATATTATTGTAATCAGGAAAGTTTGTAGTTTTTTTTCAATGAAAAATGTCAATTTTTGACATTTTACACTACCTGTTTATCTTAAAAGAGAAGGAGAGTGATCTGTAAGCATTAGGCTGCGTAGTTGTCCATTATAGTAAAATTAATTTAAAAAATGCCTATAAATTAATACTATTAATTGAAAATCGCGTCCACAGTGTTTGCAAAGGGATATCGACCAGTTAAATAACGATAAATTATTGTTGAAGCTTGTGATTATTCTTTCCCGTGTTAGTGACTAGAATAACGTTTGAAAGCGAGGGTCTGAAAACAGTGACCAACTGTTCAATGTAAAACCAAGTGTTTGTAACTAGCCACGGCACTGTGCTAGTGCCAAGACTGTATGGAAAGCTAATGTACTGTGCTAAGAAATCGAGTTAGATCAAATCAATCTACGTTCTGGCACAAAAGACAGAAACATTGACTACTGAAGAGTCTGAGTAACATGTATATGACACGGAAGAGAGAGCTTCAAAATACTGATTTTCTGACGGTTGACGTGAGAGAGTAATTCAGTAAGTATTTCGACTATTAAAAGCTTAGGCGACGCATACTGAGAACTGAGATTTCAATTTTTGTAATCCGTGTAGAAAATAGCTAGCCTGGTCGACTATTAAATTCAAGGAAAGAATAATAACTTGTGCTCTCGTTTTGGTGAAAGTGTAGAGGCACAGCTGCTGGCTATAGATCTGCTCAGAGAACAGTGACTGTAGCGACTATGAAAATATCCAAAAAGCTAATGTGATCGTCCAATAAATTTCACTGACTGTCTCCACATTATGTTTTCATTTGTTTAATCCATAACAGTCGAACTAAAATCTCATTGCTCAATGTGAAGCCAATTCATATTATGTTCATTGTTTCACTTGCTAGTCCGATGTAATTTAATGTGTTTTAACTATTTTATTGAATTATAAATTCATGGTGTCTATTTTCTAGAGTATTAAAATTGTGTATATAAATTCCTTAAACTTTCTGCTAATGATATATTTCGACAACTGGTAAAATAAAGCGATATGCTTTTATGTATGTAATAAAATACTGAGAGATTGCTCTACAATTACGCACTGAGGGTACAATAAACGCACAATTACTGTGTAAAATATCTTTCATTTCCGAAAACACCTTGCCATTGATAAAATAATAATTTATAATTAAATTACCAAGTCAAAACTACTTAAGGTACAGCGAACGACTCTCTTGGAGTATTACAGAAGAACCTACGCATAGGTGATCGGAAAGAGTAATGTAGAATTTTTATATAATTTTGTTCTACTGACAGAGTTCTTTGGAGAACAGTGGTAAGTGAAGCGTTGTAATTAAAACTGAAAGTACCTGGGTGACCGATCTTCACTCGGCATCTTTCGATTTCTGTTGAATACGCAAGATTTTGACTGAAGTTTGATTAAAGTTAAACGTTTTCCCTGATGAGTTCGTAGAAATTTTGAATTTCATAGTTCCTTGCTGTGAACAAAAAGAAGCTTAATTAACATCAATAGGCATACTGATACCTGAAAGTTCTACGAGATGAGGTTAAACCTGTTTTAGAGATACCAAACACGAGAATTGCCTTTTTTTTTGTAAAATCATGTTAAAAATTTGAAAAGCAAAACGACATCTACATATGAAACTTCATCCAAATCGCTACAACGAATTCTGAGATCGTCCGCTACCGGTTTACCATCTCATCATCTCATTTTAAAGAAAAATAAAATTATTAAGTAGAAATCTCATTGCTAATCAGGGATTAATTAAAGTTGCAAGATTATTGGTAATTCACATAGACGTGTACATCATCAGTGTTAAATTCATTCACTCCAATAAAACTATACTCATACCCAGCATTAACCTCAAATTTTCTGATCCTACCGTGTCTCTGCAAATGATAACAAAATAATTCCCAATAGAAGTAAGCTTCGTTAACTAACTTAGTTTACAACAAGAAGGTTGCTTGGATCCTCGAAAAGGAGGCATACTAAGCCATTGTGTCAGAGGTAGGATGGCCAGTTCCTTTCCTCTGGGAACTATAGTCTAGCGTGGAATCCAAACCATGAAGAACCTTTGTTATGTAAAGCACAAGGTCAGACGCATCAAAAGATAGGATTGTATTTATCATAAACTTTTTTTTCGTATAGACACCCATACGTGGCTTCTTCACGAGTTTGTAGGTTCATTAATATTTATTTTCTGTCAAAGACAAATACGGTGAAAATGTCAACGGTGATCACATTATAACTGTTAGTATTGCTTTCAAAAGTTTTTTAAAGTAAAGAAGATAGAAAAAAAATATCCGACCAATCCAATATTTTAATACATCTACTTTTTAATTGTTTTACAATTAAACATGTAGTATTTAATGATAACTACTTTTTACAGTAAAAGTTATAGGATCATTTATAACTACTAATCAAAATAAAATACGTTTAATTAATAAATAAGTGCATTTAAATATTTCCGCATTTCATATTACCATTCGGTGACTTACCTCAATACTATTCGCAAGGGTCAGCTAGCGTACAAAAAGTATTCGCTTAATGATGTAAGATTCCTTGCTGGAACCAAAGATAACTAACAACAGTCAGCTTACTGGTTCCTAAAACGTATATGAGATGGCGTTAGTGCCGAATACATTATTAGCTGATTTTTTGTAAAATCCAGATTTTGCAGGGTAGACACCTATTTCGGCAAACTTCAAAAACAAAACGTTATCTAAATTTCATCCAAATCGTTAGAGCCGTTTTCAAGATCCCAAATACAATATATATACAAGAATTGATCGTTGGAAGATATAAGATACATAGTTTCATAAATTCATTTAGATGATTTCATAATTTCTGTGTGTACACTTCACGGTACTTTAATATCTACTAATGTGAATGACGCTGGCGACCTAGATAAACTTGTTTACTTGTAGTAACTGAACCCGGATACTAACAGCTTTCTTCTTGTGAATCAACAGTTTGGAACTGAGATAACAGACCCAGAAGATGGCGACCTGAGGCTACTAGTGGAGGAAGAGCAGGGATCCTGCAGCCCAGAGCCCCGTATTGTGGTCTTCGGGGTGATAAAGCAAGAGAGTAAGTACGAAACTATGATGATAATTAATTACGCATGTATAAGTGAAATATTTGTTGTTAAATGCGTACTTACTTGTTATCTCTTTCACAAAAAAAAAATACGTAATCAGAACATGCAGTACTCTTTCCATAGTACGTGACGCGGTGATTATTCATATTGTAACATAAACTTTCGTTACTTAAAAATTATTAACTTGATTTTACCATTGACAAACCGTTATTTAATTATTCAATACTAATTTTTATTTTAAAAATAATTCTGGGATAAAACTTCAGTTTGAAACTACATAATATTTATTCACAATATGCACAAAAGAAAAAAAAGAAAAGAACACTAAATTACAATTTTTATAAGAAAAATTTGCTCCAGCATGGGATGCCTTGCATGTATTTCTTAATGCAGGAAACGTAAAAATAAATGACAGTGTCCGGATAAATCAATAATAAACTGGCTCATGAGAAAATTCCCGAGTCGTTTCAGGTACAGTCGCATGAAAATGTCAATGCAGTGATAGTTTTTATATATATATATATAAGCACATTGCCGTGTTGTTGCTTGCGTGCTGGATAAACTCTTACGTCGACTAAAACGCAGTATAAAGATATCAGCCTCACTCTGACCCTGAGATGGGCTGACCCCTGACATTAAACACGTTTTCACATATTTTACACATCACACTTGAACTAGACGCTGCTGCGTATCATCAAAACCGTCCTCCTCTCCGTCTCTCCGCGCGACGAGTCCCTATGTCCTCGTCCACCCACGAGGTCAGCTGGCGCGCCACCCCCAGCTCTGCCAATCACGGTGCTGCATCCGGTGGCCAATTCACGGTATTTGAAGCAGGACCATAGAACAAAAGTGGCGTCTTAAACACCTGCACATAGATGGCAGCTGTTGCCTCTTTAATACCATTCACACACACTGACGCAAGGTGGCTCCACCTTGACAAATTGAGTGGATCCCATAACACTACAATATTAAAGGATTTTCGTTGAAAGAAATGTTGGTTACGGTAATGATTTCTGTTGTAACTGACATAAACGCTGATCCCATAACCGTCATTTTTTACAAAAAAAAAATCATGCTAGGAAGTAAAATAGGTGGTATGATCCCTACTTAACAAATGATTGCCTATAGGGTCACTAATAAATAGTGAATATTTCAGAGATCATGAGGCTATTGTGGCAAAAGTTTTTATTAGTCAATCATGCAAGAATAGTATTAGAAACTTATGTTTAATCAGTAACTAAGAAAATTGCACGAAATAGACACAGAAACAGTGTCAGATCTTTAACTAAGTATCGCCGTTGCCTCCACACCGCATCTCGTATCATACAACTATCTCTAAGCCCGTCAAAAATGATGGTGTCACCGGAGTGTTATGCCAAGTCATCTGTTTGCAGTTCCTTAAATAAATATAACTGTTATAAAGTAACGCTAAATACAATTTCTCGTGCCTTTTGGTGCCTCAAACAGTTTTAGTGGTCATCCTGCTCTAGACTGATTTCAACCGACCCACGAACTGAAATATTGATCTCTGTAATATGACGCCACTGAAGACAAAGGAAATTGAAAATAAATCTTAACAACGTTATACCCCTTAACACTAGTTTTAATCTTGAACCACGACACGTAGGTGGCCATAAATGTGCAACTAATGTCATAGGAATATAGTAATGTTTTTACTAAGATGGAGCTCATGAAAACAACTTAAATTATTTCTTAAAGAACTTAAACTTCAAATACCTATTTTCAATTTGACCCACGGTAAATTTCAATCTAATCAAAATTAACGTTTTTTTCTTACATACCTACGAGCAAACAATTTAACGAACATATCTATAGCAATTGAATGTAAAACATACTTTAATTTGTATGTTTAATCAAAAAATTCTTCACCGATGCTTAACTAAATAGAACTTTTATTAAATAAACCTCATAACCTCCTCCATGCAGTAATATCTCTGGCCTTCTTAATCCAGCAGCAAAGGCTGGCTGCGTGACGTCACAGCGCGACGGGCGTCGTTACACAGTGACCAAGGTTAGCGTTTTATTAGTATATATGGTCGTTAAAACATGACATATTACCATAAGTACACTAGAACTGTATATCCTCTGATCGAAGTAGGAGTACATGTATTTGCGGGATGGTTGTCTATATGAGGGCCAGGGAAGTAATTTCGCTCCTCCACCATGGTCATACAAAACAGTCCGGCCCTTTTGGCCGTTATTATTCTACTCTACTTGCAATTACTGCATGTATTGGCACCACTCATCTGCCCTACAACGACCAGATCGTACCTCGTACTACCAGTGAACAGTAGATGATGACCTAACTGCAGATTAACATCGCATCTTCGTCTGTCACCTGGTTTCATCATATATAGTTTCCTAAGCTAGCGCACTCACTCACCTCTGTAACTATTGGCTGGAGAACGATGACGTCACGAGCTGTCCTTCTCTCGTGAATTAGCAGCGACCAGAGATATTTTTAAAATTGGATGTTAAGTGCACAGTTTAATAGCTACTCTACTGCAATGAAATTAATTGCCAGAATACATTCATTTAGTGTGATTTTCGCAGCATTTTATTATTTAAAAAAATTGGAAAAACTTTACGGCTAAAAAACTAGGAATTACTAGTACTTTTCGCTAGTGAAAGAAACAAAAAAAATCTTAAATTACTTTTAGTCTTTGCTCTAGCCACGAAAGTCAATTGTCATTTCGATCTTGGCGAAATTTCTTTTAAATTAAAACTTTCGCTGTAGTCGCTTAACTAAAGTTTATACATTTCAGTTTATTTTTTTTTTGCGTATTTTATTGACCACTTTCGCTAACGGTCTTTCTTCGTGTTCACTGTACGTTAGTTATCAGGTTAGTTAAAGTGGACATCAGACAAAATACTTTACCGCATCGAGTATTCTGGCAACTTGCTTCTTCGGAGTTGTTTAATTATTTAATGATCTGGAATCTGTATCATGTTCTCTGGCCGTTAGGGACACTATGGCCAAAGATTACATTATGAACGTTTGAACAGCCTCAGTCAATAACAACGCGATGGTTTCGAAACAATTTCATCCTCCCTTTATGCAGAAATTTTTCTAATTATGCTGAATGAACTTTAGGGTCAAATACAAGTCAAGTTTGTATGTCAGCAAGTTTGAATCTACAAACCACAACCTTTGAAACAATTATATGGTAACACGATCGTTTCTGTTCTTGTTTAATACGTCTATTAATAATTCTGAGCTCTTCAAGCTCAAGTGACTTTATTATCCTAAGGGTGAAACACATGTTAAGTCCCTATGTGGCCAGATCAGGACAACCTGCCATAAACTTTGACCCTAAAACTGAAACTATTCTAGATCCGTGACGATTCGCTAAAAGCGGTCACGGTCTTAAACTAATACCCAATAAATTTATAGGAACGATCTTTTTTGCGGAAGTGGGAGGAGGGGGAAGATGGTATTCATGGAGTTTATGCTGTGCTTTTGTAGATGATGAAAAGAGTGAAAATCTTGCTCCAGTTGCTTGCACTGTGCTGAAGTTTAGTTACATAAGAACTACCTTATGTTACGAATACTTTAGTATAGTCTAACATTTTCTGGGTAAACGCTGCGAACTTTTAAGTTTAAATTCATTCGAATCAAAAATAATAACGTTTAAATCTCATTTTTTTTCTCCTTGTACCCACCAAATATTCCGGTTATATACATAATCTTCCATCAAAGTACTATAAAAATAATTAAATTACAAGTTGTTCAATAATTGCATTATGATTGTTGTTGAGTATTATAAATGCCGTGTTGCATCAAACGCCAAATAAAAGTAAATAAACGTTTCGACAGCTGGCACTGCTGTATACATCAGGTAACGTTTTGCTTCCGATGGTTTAAAGCATGCTGCAACTGCGTTGACGCCAGCTGGACAGTCATGAAGATTATATTGCGGATGTATCTAACTTTTTCATTAAATTACATCTGGAATCCCTGGATCGTAAAAAGGACAAATAATTGCCTCACAACGCATCACGTACGCCTTTGAAAAGTTGTTGCAGGGCTAGTTGGAAAAAAAAAGCAGGAAGCAGAAACAATCTCCAAAAGAGGCACGTTGCCACATACAGATGATCAGCCGTCACGTACATGAAGCATTGAATGCAAACTCACATACATCTCAGCTTAGACACCAGGGAGCACTGCGAATCGAACTCAAAGCCATCGACGACACCACCCTGCAACGAGCCTACCACGGACCCTCCTCTCGTCCAAGGCGGACAGTGCAGTACATCCCAAATGCAGATACATATTTATCATGTTTAGAACACTCCCATACATCCGTAGATTAGATGAGATATTTTACCGCTCTCCCCTTTTCCATGCTGTTAGAGAGAAGTTCTCATCTAAAAGTTCTTTCTCATTTTTAATGTTTCTTTTCGACATTTTTATATTGTAATAGCAGACATAGGTGGGCACAGTTAATCGAATAGTTAACATCGTTATTAGTTAATCCGGTATTTAAAAAGTTAAAACGATACATTTTTGAAAATTTAACGCAAGTTAACTTTAAGCGTTAATAGTTAACCACCAAAAAGTGAAACTGATATTTATGTATAGTAGAAGGTATAACTGCAAGCAGTACCAAAGTGCTATCTAACGTGATGTGAATCAATAATACGTGTACACAATGTCATTCTAGGAACTGAGTTTTTACCGGGGTTCAACCTGCTTGGAATACGACGGTGCCGGTAGCTGCGATGCCAAATGCTTTATTTATGTAAACTTTGCTATCGGTTGGAGGTGAAAACAAATCAATTCTTCTGCTATCTACAACAGAAGAAGCCACATCACTTGAAGAAGGCTTTGAATTATTTTTCGTTTTTCCCACAAGTTGGCCCTGCTTTTACCATTTCTTCAAATTCTTCATATTTGGATATATGGATCCTCTTCGTATGTTTAAGATAATTAAGGCTACACACTTGAGCCTTGATTGTAGAAAGTTTAGGCAGACACAGTTTGCATTCAAATATAAATTGTTCTCCCAGTCTTGATTTAAATGCAACATAATCGCATAAATGAGGCCAAGGATTTTTAACATTCTCGTTGCTATTGTTAGCGTTGCTGCTTTCGCTAACGGATTTAAGAGTTCAATTTCCATGACGTAATCATGTAACGAATGTAAGTTCAACTTATTTAATTAACGAACACCAAACCAATACCAACGAAAAAGTGATAGTTTCCTTGCAGTAAGTAAAGTTAGATTATAAAAATATCAAAATTAATCACCGATCGAATTAGAAACGAGTAGTTAACGCCGGTTTGCAGACGTAAAACAGAAACGCTCCAAAACTCTAGCTCACACCCACACCATGCGACGACAACGCCATTAACTGCCCATTTCCTCCTTGGGCAGAGTAGGGTGGAGTGTTTGTCTTGCGACATTTACTCCTAGTCTTATAGATGGGTACTTGCTTCAGGTTAGATTTGTCTTAACGGTTGTCGTAGATATTTTCAGATGGTTTGGGGGTTTATTGTACAAGTGTGATAGGTCCTATGTGTGGACCTATTCCTACCGGATAATTCCCCAGATCCTTGATTAGTGGGTTGTTGGATTTATGGGCTGTATTATAAAATTTGGTGGCAAGATCCTTGAATCATTGTTTTAAAGTTGGTAGCCCTGTGGCTTCCTGAAGGGCAATTGTGGGAAATCTGCAATCAAGATGAAGTGCTCTCTTCAAAGCTCGATTCTGAATAATTTGAAGTCGGTCAAGATTTGTTTTAGCTATGTATCCCCACACAGGGCAGGCATATTCAACTATTGGTCTTACTAAGGTGCAGTACATCCGTACTCCTAAGGGTGCGGAGAGCTTACTGTCCCTGTTTAGCACTGGGTACAACGCTTGAAGTCTCGCGCTAGCTCTTCTGCGGAGGTCGTTTATGTGGGCTCTCCAGGTCAATCTGGAGTCAAGCAGGACTCCAAGGTAGCGAACTGTGTTTGACCATGGGATTAAGTTGTTATGTATTTTGAGTTGTGGATCCAATTGAGGTCTCTGTCGAGGTCCTATCCTTTTAGTTAGTAAGATGGCTTGGGTCTTCGTTGGGTTAATTCCAATACGCAACCTCCTCGCCCAAGCCTCAGTCTTCTGCAGTACCTCCTGCAGACGACGGGTGACGATAGCTTTGCTGTGGCTGCGAGTGAAGTAAGCTGTATCATCTGCATATGTGGCGGTGTGAATTCCGTTTTGAGAAGGTACATTGGCTGTATATAGGGAGTATAGCAGAGGTCCTAGGGTCGAGCCTTGTGGTACTCCTGCCTGAATGCTACGCCTTGTGGAGTAGACGTTGCCAATTTTGACTTTGAAGGAGCGGTTTTCCAGGTATGATTTTATCAGTTTGACAAACTGTCCCGGGTGTCCCAATTCGTAGAGTCGGAGTAGCAGTCCGGCGTGCAGTACCGAGTCAAATGCCCGGGAGATATCTAGTAGCAAAAGTCCACAGTATTCTTTATGGTTGGAGGCCGTCGTGGCAGTCTCAACCACCCTCATAAGTTGGTGGGTGGTTGAGTGTCCCTGGCGGAACCCAAATTGATGGTCTGGGAGAATACTCTGTCGCTCGATATACAGGTTTAGGCGTTTGAGGAGCAGACGCTCAAACACCTTGCTGATAGATGGTAACAGACTTATGGGCCGGTAGTTTTGAGGTAGAGAGGGGTTTTCCCCACTCTTATGGATAGCTACGACTACGGCCTGTTTCCACCGGGTGGGAAAGTTCTTCATGTCTACAATTATGTTGAACAGCATCGTGAGGTGGTTAATTGCCGCTAGAGACAGGTTTCTCAAACAGATGTTACTGATTCTGTCGTGGCCTGGGGCTTTCCTTGGGTTTAAGCTGGTCACACAGGTGAAGACTTCTTGAGGGGTAAAGTGATCGATGTTGTGTTCGTCTTCGTCATCTGCTTCAAGGAAAACCCTCAGTCGATTGTTGACTTCTTCGATTAGATCGGGGCCGCCGGGTGCTGGTTGAAAGTTTTGTTCGAAAGCTTTAGCTAGAGCGTTGGCTTTATCTTCATGGCGATATATGTATCCCTGATCTCCAAGTAGAGGTGGAATTCGACTTTTCTTTTTAGTAAACCATCTGGTCTGCGACCACAGTGAGCCATAGTTAGCAATCGACGCACGTAGTCCTGGTTTAAGGTGGGTCTCGCTGACGAGGCATAAGTCAATATTGTTCTCTGCAATGAATTGTCTAAATTCTGTGAGTTGAGGATAAAGCCCGTTTGCATTCCATACGCATATGGAGACGCAGTGTATGTGATGCCTTCTATCCATTATTAGGTAGGTTAGCACTTGAGGTGATAGCTGAGGCTGACGTAACTGCTGCCTGGATTTCTGCAGGCAGGCGGTTCATCTTTTCGATGAGGCACATTAGGGTGTTGAGGATTTTATCAATGCTATTGTAGAGCCTGTCGAGACCAGCATATTGCATATGTTCACAGGGGCCTGCATTCTGTGCGTGTTCGCCAGGGGGACGGTTGCGGCGGCGAGTGCGCTTCCTGGGTGCTGCTGGACATAATGCCGGAGCTGATGAGTTTTCAGTTTCGACTGGAGGTGCAGGGGCGGCTGCGCCTGCTGATTCCTCTGTTGGTTTAGTGATAGTATGTTGGGAGGAGTTGCTTTTTCCAGCTCCTCTGGTGGCAAATGTTGAATTTACCTCACGCAAGTTCTTTTTCTTGTTGGCTTTATCCTTCATTTTCTCTTTGCTATGTAGCAGTTGATGTTGATTTGATTTCCGTGATTTTTCCCCAGCAGTTAGACTATTAGGCGTTAGATCTTTATTCTCTAGATTCTGCTGAGTTACTTTGGTTCCTCTGAGTCGATCACGAGCTAGCTTATAAGCGATGCAGCCTTTATAACTGGCGACATGATTACCTCCGCAGTTACCACATTTAGCTGCATCACGATTTTTCTGAGTTGTACATTCGTTGGAGTCGTAGGCTCCTATACATTTAACACATACATGGTTCATTTTACAGTTTCTGGCTAATGGCCATACAATTTACAATTAAAGCAGTGAGGGGGGCCGGAAGTCGCCTTGAGTGACTCAGTTTTGATTTTTATACTCCACCTCGAACGGTCTTCTGTTATCTGGTGTATCAGGAGCGACCACCAGAAATAGTGGCATTGCTATATTTGTTCCAGGTCTCTTTAATTGGGCAACAGTTTGCACGTCATAGCCCATGTCAAGGAGTTCGTCCTTGAGGTCCTGGGTTGGAAAGGTGCGTGGTAATCCTCTCAGGACGACCTTTAGTAACTTGACTGCCCCTGAGGGGAAGGTGAAATATGGGATACCATTTTTAGTGAGCAAATTTGTCACGTTAATGTAGTCCTCAGTAGTTGTGAAGGCAAATTTAATTTTATCACCTCCTGCAGTTTCGGCCAGAAAGGGGTCTTTGGCGACATTAGCTACCCAGTCATGTAACTTTTTGTAGCTCTCTTCGAATTGAACCACAATAGGTGGGATATTGGAGTTCCTTTTGGATGGTTGAGTTGTATATTGCAGGGGTTGGAACTGGTTTGTTAATGTTGTTGGTTGGTCCTGAGATAAATTTGCTGGAGCTTTGGCAGTACGACGCGGATGGATGAAGCCTTCATCAATATTTACAGTCGTGCTGTGGTCACATTCTTGTGCTGCAAGGCGACCGTTATCTTCCGGTGCCAGTGCCGTGTCCCTTACTTCTTTACCCATACCAGAGTTTGATTCAATAGCTGCATCCGTGTCTGAGGAGATAAGCCGACTGAACTCTGGTCGACTATGCGGAGCTGGGAATGATGTTACAGCACGGGTTGTCCTCTGATTTTTCTTCTTCTTGTTTGTTCTTTGAACAAGGGTAGTGACTCGTTTCTTCAATTGATCTTTGCCGGTCGGGATGGTTGATCCTCTCTTTCTGTAGGCTGCCAAATTCTGCTGTGGCGGTGTGTTGTCATCAGAGTCTGGATCAGTATCAGGTTGCCCTGATCGCCCTACGTTGTCATCCTCGTTGTCGGTGGCCTGGTAGCCATCTGACGAGTCACTCCCCAAGCCCAAGAGGCCGTTGTTGGAGTTGGTTGCCGCCATCTTACGTCTTACCAATGGGAGCGCCTACTGGAAGGGAGTGTTGCTCCGACCCTTCGTTGTCACCGTAGGGTATCCGGGCCGGATACAACCCTACGCTCGCGCTCGGGGATTCCACTCCCGCAGGAGTGGGCCGTGGAGCGGTAATCCCTAACACCTCGGGCTGGGAGGGCAAGGCAGTCCCCAAAGAAGAGGAAGCAAGTCGCTCACTATAATCTCCGCTTCGCCAGCGAGACATAATTCGCATAAACAAGTATCAGTAAAGAATGTGGACCCACACCATGCGTAGCATAAAAGTTGTACCCACACCATGCGTAGCATAAAAGTTGTATACGCATCACACTCGCACATCGTATTACCTAATTCGTTCGCCATCCGACTAACCGAACGGTCAAGCGTGGCATGGCGCGTAATTCAAACAAACCAAATAAGTAAACTACCAAAGTAACGGAATAAAGTCAAAGGTAGTTTAATTTAACGGAAGTTAAGAAAACCGTTAACGATTTACGTTAACTTAAAAGGTAAATTTTTGTAATTTTGTTAATTAAAGATTAACGGATTAACGGTTTTCTGCACAGCTATGCACGGCGCTGCTGGGGTATGAAAGTTTTGATGTTATGTCCCGTTTGTGCGGATTTTCGTACAAAATTCTCCATCACCACCCACTTTGGAAGATTTTTCTACAACTTTCGAGATATATACAAAAAACTAAAAAGATGCACCTGCAAATTTATCTTAAAATGGGTCAATGGGAAGAGCGGATGCAGCTTTAAACTAAATTTAAACATTATTTTTCCATTTTTTTTAAATTTATTTACGAAAATGTGCTCTAAGTTCTATCAAGATCGGATAAAAAATTGTGTATTTGTATGTCGCCACGCCAACTTTAGAACCATATTTAAATTTCATGTTAAAATTTATAGACCAGTAATGGTTTCAGAATATCACCATTAATTTTGGACAATTTGCCTACCGTTTTCGAGATATATATATATATAAAATCGTTGTGGATAATGTCGTTGTTAAGTATGCTGTGACCAGTAGGAAAATATATGAGTTTGGATTTTGTTCAGTTGGGTAATAACTGGCAAAGATTGTTACAACATACGCTTAGAAGATTAATTTGGAAGCATGATATTATATTCTTCATTTATTTCTTTAGAACTTATGAAATTAATTCGTATTGCGTGTACAATTGTTACTTTTTATCTGTCCTATGTATAGACGATACTACTAGACTAATCCGTAAAATTATTGTTAATGAATTAAACACTTGCGATTTTTGGTGATGTAGAATTCATACGATTTTGATGCGCTAATACCTGAAAAGTTGCATTCGAAGTAACATTTCATTAAGCTGACAGACAAGCTGTTCTCATCCAATACAATTTTCTTTAAAAGGTAAATATACTGTATTATAAATTAAAAACTGAAATTGGCTTATAACATTAACATCAACAACTTGCAGCCTTTTAAAGTGAACATAGTTTATGCAACTTACAGAATCCGATAATAAGTAAAACACTGCACGTAATGACTGAAGATTACGGAAATTAGAAGACAAATATGAATATCACTCAACTTGATGAAGTTTCAGACACAACCACGTATTTGTTAGAAACACATTCAAAGTGTAGCTAAAAAATTATCTGTGTTTTTTGACGGTATATAATAAGTGTGGATATATGTCAATGGACCCATGGATTATTAATATTATTATTCGTATCTTCACGCTGCAAAGACGTTTGAAGTAATTTAACCGTTCCTAGTACTATCTTTTTACGGTTCGAATCATTATATCTGTCTTTGCGGAAAATACACCTCTGGTCCATGATGTTTTGTTCTACAGTTAATTAGTGGTGTAATTTCTATTTACAGGTGAACACGAATTTAAAAATCTCCACTGTTGCAAAAGCTGGTACGAAATAAATGATACAGAGCGTCCTAGCGTCATTGAGTTGCTGAGGTCCAAGACTTACCGGAGTAATCGAAACATTGAGGCAAATGAAAAAATTTGGATTTCTGGTGTTCCGAAAGCAAGTAAGTAGTTGCACTGTATATTATTATCATTATTATTTTTAAAAAAGCTGCGTGGATTTGTTTGCGAAATAAATTATTTTTTTTTGTTTAATTGAAGCCAAAACAGTACCTCTTTATAATGGAACATGGTTGTCTGCGTAAAAGCTGCTATTAATATGGCTTTCAAGCATTTAAATTAAACTTGCAATGATTCTGCATGCTATATGCCGAATAAAGAATGTACTGTAGATCTATTTGCCGAATATTCAGGAAAGGTATTCGGCCGGTTTGGCGCCAAAGTCTGCGTGGTCGAGCTTGTCTCTCGCTCGCCTATCAATTATAGTTACTTCCCACCACTATGTGCCTGTTTTGACATGCTTTAAGTATGGTCTCAAATATCATATATTCGCCTTGTAAGTATTGCTACTGCTTGACAATAAAGAAAAATGAGTATTTCTGCATCACAATCTTGCACTCCCAAAATTGAATTATGATGATTCAATTGAATAGATATCTAATATGTTTGTTAGATCTGCTTTTACATTGTGAAAGTTGATTACGCACGATTTTTTCTAATTATAAGCAAAATACGTTACTATATAGGGTGTTACAAAAAGATACGGCCAAACTTTCAGGAAACATTCCTCACACACAAACAAAGAAAATATGTGATGTGGACATGTGTTCGGAAACGCTTACTTTCCATGTTAGAGCTCATTTTATTACTTCTCTTCAAATCACATTAAACATGGAATGGAAACACACAGCAACACAACGTACCAGCGTGACTTCAAACACTTTTTTACAGGAAATGTTCAAAATGTCCTCCGTTAGCGAGGATACATGCATCCGCCCTCCGTCGCTTGGAATCCCTGATGCGCTGATGCAGCCCTGGAGAATGGCGTATTGTATCACAGCCTTCCACAACACGAGCAGTGAATCGAGGAAGTACAGTACATACTAACGAAAATAAAATGAGCTCTAATATGGAAAGTAAGCGTTTCCGGACACATGTCCACATAACATATTTTCTTTGTTTGTGTGTGAGAAATGTTTCCTGAAAGTTTGGCCGTACCTTTTTGTAACGCCCTGTATAATTAATCAATCGTTTTATTTCAATCAATTATCCAGCTACAAAAAATCCTAATTACTCGGTATTCGGATGATTAGTACCTAGATATTCGGCATTCGGTCTAGTTGGATAAAAGTGGCTGAATAGCCAGAATACCGAATAGATGCTGAATATTCGTTACAGACCTAATCTGAAAATTTCAAGGTGTGACCGATCTCGGTGCAAATGCACATGGATCAACAGATCGCATTGCAACATTGACCAGGGGCACAGAGACTTCATCGTTTTGATTTTTCTTACGACTTCAGATAAAACAGAAAAATGGAATGTATAAAGGTACCAATACTCTTAGCAAATTGAAGAAATTTGAATTAAAGTGGTTTCTCTAATATTCTATCTACTGTGTGAATCGTATTAACACCTGTGTTCCCATGAGGTTCTCGTGATGGTGTGTATTGATGTGATGTTCAGTGGATGAAAGCTGTAAAAGGAAAACCAGGTTTCATCCAATTTAGACCTAATCTTTCACGTTTTCATTTCCGAACCAACAGAATAGGCAGCAAGCTTCTATTACATACACACTATGCAGAGGTTTGAGATTTAATCGAAGACTTTGTTAATTATAAACACTGCACAAGCAGCAATCTACTACGCTGGATCAGTTCCGTAGATCAAAATTTACTTAGCACTGGGGCTCGATCTAGTTAATACCGAGTCTGATGGCAGTCATTTTCACATCCACTACGTGAAATGCACCAGACGTGAACCAGGTATTTATATTTTGAATGCAAGCTAAAACTTTGAGTTTAGTGTAGGTATTTTGGTATACTCGTTGTTGACAAAGAGAATTAAACAGGTTTTTCTAAATCAAATTACATTAAAAAAATAATGTTTAAGAATTAAATGTATATATATTAATCATTCCGTGGTTCGGATTCCACGTTAAACTGTAGGTCTCAGAGGAAAGGAACTGACCGTCCTACCTCTGACACAATGGCTTAGTATGCCTCCTTCGGGAGGATCCAACCAACCTTCGGGTTGTGGACTATGTTAAGTTAAGTTTTATATTAATCATTTTGCTGCAATCCGGCTAATATTGGTTTTTTTCAATATCACTGTTGTCTCAACTAGTTTTAGTATCAGAAATGATAGTCAGAAAGCAAATTATTGTAACATTTGCAATAGTAATCCACAGTATAATATTTCTTCCTTTTTTTTCAGATAGCAACCAATGCCCAGCGTTCAATATGGCTACTGATGCTGTTGAGTATCTTTCATGCTACGAGAAACTGCATACTTATTCACAATAATTGTAGACACACAATAATAATAGATTATAATACAATAAATTTTCCAAGAAGAGCCAACAGCCTATGTTATCCTCAACTTTTGAAAATAAACGAATTTCAAAGAACCTTTCAGTTTTCGGTTGTTACATTTGTCGTTCAACTTCCCCATTCCTTAATTTTTGTTGAAGGAGAAGTTAAGAAAGTCACGTTGACCAAATCGGGGCAAAAATCCACTATTTTCCTGAAGGGAGTCCGCAAAATATTTATGGGGTTTTAACAAAATCTTAACTTCATTGAAACAGTATTTCATTGCTTTCACACTGTCCCATATCACATTCGTCTAGCGGTGGATCTCATTATTCAACTTCAAACGGCTGACTTTTTCTAATAGGTTTGTAATTGAAATACTGTGTTTTAAACTGTTGAATATTTTTTATTTAATCATAATTTGAATCCAACTATAACTCCTTTTTGGTTAAAAAAAATTAAACGATAAATGTGGGTGCAGTGCAGTATAAGATTTTTTAGCCATTTCATTGGTAATTAATCAGTGCCCCTGCCACAGATTTGTTAATGAGATTGAAAGGCATCTAACTTCTATTCTGTAAAAATGTCGTTTATCTCCCTGTGTCTTATTTATTAGTTCAAAGAAATAATAGTCATTTTTTTTTTTTTTTTTTAAGAAGTGCAATGTTGCTGCAGATTCGATACGTTTATTTTAGCGGTTGCAGCATTATCAAATGTGAAACCCACCTAACGCAGATTTTTCGAAATTCTAATTTATTCCGAATGTCAGAGACTACAACTTTTAAGGGCATTTATGGTTCGGTATTATTCAAACTGCTGCCGCACTTTCAGAAACTGCTCTGCGTTCAGCTTTGTTTTATTTACTGCCCATTCTTCGTGTTCACGTCTACTTGCAAAATGCTTATACGACGCTAATTCTTACATATTTGCGTGTAAAAACAACTCTTGATTTTAAAAGTGTAATGCATTACTTCTGTTTATTAAGAAATGGAAGGATGAAAACAGACCCGATAATTTCCTAAAATCAATATCTTAGGTGATTTGCATTATCTCGGAAACGGATTTCTGTGCAACAAAAATACCTTGCGTTTAATGGTCGTATTGCCAATCAATGGCCGTCAAAAGCGTTTATTTAAATATCTATAATCTCGATGTCAGCGGCACTGTAATGTTATAAGGAGATCAAAATTATATGACAGCATCAGATCCAAACAAATGAACATTAAATAAAGGCAAAAAAAATTAACTTTATATTGCTTGCAGAACAGATAATTCAAAACAGAAATACATAAAAACAACATATATCATCTATTCATGCATGAGTAGATGGTAGAATACATCGTAATATACCAATCATAGGTATAGAAAACATGAAATATTATGTGATTAACTTGCGAGGACACTGATTTAGTGTCATTATCCTATTCACAGAATATTTCAGAACCCCAGCCGACAGGAATGGAGGCAGGATTGGAAATATTAGAATCAACAGACAGGGTAGGACATTATTATTTTAAGAAAATTACCACATCTAGAAAGCTTTTTCAGAATAAAAGAATAAACAAATTTAAGCTGACATGAAATGTGCTTGTCCGGAGTAAACATACGAGAACGTAAATCAATACGGACGAGAACCCCACATAACAAAATATATAAAGAACTTTGCGCACGTAACTCCAAAGTGAAAATATATACATAAACAGAAATAGCAGTACCCGTAGCATTCCACACAATGCATCGCTGTGTTTTACGAAGAATCCAGCACTCGAAAAATAATTCTTATATCACTGAAATCGTAAATATGAATTGAGAAAGCTGACGCTGAGATTGCTTGCATGGACTTTATTTGGCAGATACGTAATATGTAATTTCATGTTATAATTTCCGTTTAACTTGTATTGTATACAAAAATTGTTATATAAAAGGATCAAATCAATAGAGGACTGTGAACAGCTGCAGGGTGATCTAGATAGGATAACTAGCTGGGTGAGTCAACATGGAATGAAGAAAATTCAAAGAAGAGTCAGCTAATTAAGTACACAGATAAAAAGTTAAAGGTTGATTACGATTATAAAGTGGGGAAGGAGTTACTTAATGAAGACTCGAAATGTAAATACCTTGGCATTACATTTTATAGCAAACTTAACTGGGCAGGACACATTGGACGGGTGGTAGGGAAAGGGTTCAAAATCTTTCACCTGTTGGAAAGAGTGATGAGGGGATTCACTAGTGAAATAAGGGAATTGGGGTACAAAATTTTGGTCAGACCACTGTTGGAACATGGTGGTGTAGTCTGTGATCCACATTTTGGGTGTCAAATACAGGAGTTGGAGGGGATGCAGAGGAGGGCTGCCAGGTTTGTCTCTGGAAATTACGCAGGACACAATCGGTAACTAATATGATAAAGGAGCAGGAGTGGGATTCATTGAAGGATAGAAGGAGAGTGAAGAGAGTCATGGGTGTGTACAAAGCCTATACTGGTGATGAAGCATGGAAAGATATTGGTGGGAAAATTAAGAGAAATGCTTGGAAGGGTAAGGTTGACCATGACCACAAGCTGGTACTTTATTTCAGGCTTAAGGGTGTGGGAAAATTTTCTTTCATAGGAAAGGGAGTGAGGGCCTGGAATAAATTGCCAAGAGAAGTGATGAATAACTTACCGGAAATACTCAAAGAATTTATAGTAAAAATTAGTAGAGGGCAAGAGTAAGTTGGAAGGGAAAAGGGTGGGGTTGTAGGGAGAATGCCACCGAAGTGGCTGCTCCATCGCAATTTTATCAATTATATAAATTTAGATACATAACATCAATGACAAACCAAATAGATATATGAAATGGGTAAAGAAAAGCAAACAAGTTAAAATTGATCATATTAGGATGTTGCTCATCTCTTACAATTGAAATTGATATGTGATACTCATTTTCAGGGAAGAAAAGGCTCACGACTGATGATTTTACATTTTTAACTAGCAACGCCAAAGAATTGAAGTAATAGTACCATTTTTTTATTTCCGCCACTCTATAAGACGCAGCATTTTAACTCGATGCATAAATTGTGACTTCATTCCACAGAAACGTTTTTGACTAAAAAGAAGTTCACAACACTAATTAAAATAAACTGTACCTAGCCCACCCATTCTGGAATCGTTGAACATTTTTATAAGGAAACACCTTATACACATCATTGATGTTTGTAAAATATTAATTGTAATATTATATCGTTGGACCATAGATTGCTACTGTGAGTTGCAATATCGCAAGCAGCCTCTCTGGTTGTATATAGTTAGTAGTAAAGCAACAGCCGTGTATTGTGGAATAAATCTGTTTTAAGGTAGTTGTGTTGAAGTGGAGACTTTAAAAAATGTTACATACATTTAGAAGATAAAAATGGATGATTTATTAATCAAATAATTAAAATTTTAAAGGGAATTCGAATAAAAATAACTGTGCATTTAATTTCAGCGAAAAATCGGTAAGATTTAAACCACAATTTGTTTTTGTACAAATGTGAAAATAGTGATCTTACATATGGTGATCGTGAAAAGCACGGCAGAGAAGAAACTACAACAGTTAGATGAAAACTAAAAGGTAACAATTTTTTTAAAGTATTAATGATCAAGTTCACCAAAGTGTTTCCATGGTAACGTTGACTGTCAAGAAGCTACGAATATGTAAGAAGATTTTGCAGCAGTGATTTAATTTGTCATAGTTTCTTAATAACTGAATTTAAAATGGTTGATCAACAAAATTTGAGTAAAATTTTGTTGATTATGAATAAAATACAGGATTCCATAAACATTCAAGAAAAAGCTACACACGATATGAAGAAACAGCTCATACATACCCAAGAAAGTTTACAACACCTGATGAAAAAAGATATGGATAGACTTGAAAAACATATAGAAAGAAAAATAAAAGACTTGTATCAACATAGAAGAGAGCGGAAGATTGAGATTGAGAAGGCAGTGGAAGTGAAAAGTAACGGATTAGAAAGAAACCTGGACCAGAAAATCCATAAGTTAGAAGAGCAGCAAGAACATTCTTGTAATAGTATTTTTGATAAAATAGAGGAGTAAGAATACATAGATGGTGAATGCAACTAAGATGCTGGAAATAATTCATGTTTAAGATGAAACTAGAGCACAACGAATACGTGGTCTAGAAAGTGAAACTGAGCAGTTGAAGTTATTACAACAAGAAGTGAGATATTTTGGGAATAATGTAAGTAATAATAATAGCAGTACACAGATGGCAGGAAACAGAGAATAATGAATGTTTGAATTATAAGGAGTGTAGTCAAGAAGAAAACCGGGATGAAAAAACAAATACTAAAATAGTAAGGACGAAAATGAAACGAAAGAGAGCGACATTTTGATACAAAACGATGGAAAGTATGAAGATCGCAGCAAAATAAATAAATAAATTGAAGAAAATGACGTATTACTTGACAAAGGAGAAAAAAGTAGATAAAAGAAGACAATCTAAAAAGATTTTAAAAGTATAATGAGAAACGAAGAAAATTTTTTTTATTTTTTTGTCATGGAAGGAGCGTCAAAAATTTTAAAGACTGTTGTAAGAATAACAAGAAGAAACAAGAACTAAATTTAAGAGACAAAGGAAGAAATGTTGTGAAACATGAATAATAAAATATAAGTGTATATGAAGGAGTTAGGCAAAACTAAAGGTGAGTGGTATAGCGTCTGGAAAATCTCATTAAGCATTAATACCCAGTAAATTCAAAGTTTTAAATTATTTGCTACGGGAACGAAAAAAATTAAAATTGTACAAAATTTTAAAATATAAAGAAAAATTTTACCTGTCTCGGAAAATTTAAAATTAATTTTCGGGACACAGTTCAGGAGGAATGTATAAGGAAACACCTTATACACATCATTGATGTTTGTAAAAAACTAGTTGTATTATTATATCGTTGGAACATACGCTGCTACTGTGAGTTGCAATATCGCAAGCAGACTCTCTGGTCATATACCTTATATTTTTAAACGAAAAATTCTTATATATATATATATATATATATATATATATATATATATATATCGGATCTCGAAACGATTTGGATGAAATTTGATATTTAGATAACTTTTTGACTTTTAAGATTACCTAAATAGTTGTCTCCCCTACAAAAAAGCGAGTTTACAAAATACGAACGATTTTTTTACTCGGTACTAGCGCCATTTCGTAGATAATTCAGGTACCAGAAAGTCTACTAATAGTTTCTTTGATTTCAAAGAATATTTAAACTAACAGTACTTGTATACTTGCTGACCAGTTGATATATTAGCACTGCAAGTTTAATTGTAAATCATTTAAAAAGGAAAATTAAAAATTTATCATTGGTTTTGTCAGAAGTGATACTTTACAGAAACTTCTTTGAAAATTATATTACCGGTACCAGTTATAAAGTAATCATCGTTTACTTTTTGACCGTAAAAAGTGGTTGTTAGTTTGTTGTTAAATACTGCCACCTGAGAAATGAGCATAGTTTTATCGGAGTGAATAAATTCAGCACTGATGATGTTCTATCCTTACCGTGACGTCACAATCTGATGATGAATTCTTATACAACTCGACGAAACATATCAAAAATAAAGAATAAATGTTCTTTCACAACTCAAAAATCAGTTATAGGTATAGTTAGTTCCTTTTGCTTTTGGCGACGTTTCTTCTGGTCCAGGCCGTATTTCAACCTAACAACAACCAACAGGAACAAAATAAAACATTGAAAGTACATTTCCACCGTATAGACATAGTGGTTTTGGTGGATTTTTTTCTGGTCCACGCCGGATCAAATCCTAATGTCTTCACCTGAGATATAAGAAAAATAAATTATTTAATTTTCCTCTACGCGCTTCAGACGAATTCTTCATCACACTTGGCTATGGAGAAATTTATCTTCTAGTCCAGTCATCCAGGTCGCATTTCAACCAACCACGTCAATTTTGAGATATGATATCTCGAAAACTAAGCGAGATATATATATAAATATATATTTATATATATATATATATATAAATTTTTGCCGTCGAGTTACATAAGAATCCATCATCAAGGATTATCGTAGAATCCCACGAATTATCACAAATGTTGCACCATTAATTAAACCATGAATGACTTTAAGATTTCTATTTAACATAATAATAGCATTTTTCTTTGAAAGAAATTTATGAGGCGGTCTCCCAAATGGATCTAGCGATTTGGATGAAGCTTCATATGTAGACAACGTTTTACTTTTCAAGTTTTTAACACGATTTAAAAAAAGAGCAATTTTTGTATTTGGTTTCTCGAAAACGGCTCTAACTTTATT
This sequence comes from Vandiemenella viatica, assembly GCA_031002005.1. Taxonomy (NCBI): domain Eukaryota; kingdom Metazoa; phylum Arthropoda; class Insecta; order Orthoptera; family Morabidae; genus Vandiemenella; species Vandiemenella viatica. The sequence continues at coordinate 104,987,749 of JARYHS010008074.1, read as the reverse complement.
ACGTAGAAGGTTCAGGTACCAGTAAGCCTACTGATGTTAGTTAAACTTCACTTTGGTTAACTGTGCACCTCAAAACGCCTAGGAAGCCTTCAAGCCTTTTAGTTTAGTCAAACTTTACTCGAAATCTTGGATATTGAACAGAAATCGAAAGATGCCGAGCGAAGATCGGTCACCCAGGTACTAGTTAGTAGTAAAGCAACAGCCGTGTATGGTGGAATAAATCTGTTTTAAAGTGGTTGTGTTGAAGTTGAGACAGTAAGAAATCTTAAATAAATGTAGAAGAGAAAAGATGATTTATTAATCAAATAATTAAAAGTTAAATGGGAATTAGAATAAAATTATTTGAGTATTTCATTTCAGCGAAAAATCGGTAAGATTCAAACCACGTAAGTACAATTGATTTTTGTACCAAATGAGAAAGTAATCTTACAATTTATTTGATACTGTATGAATAATTACTGCTGTTCTGGGAAAATTTTATTTGGTTGTTTACTTCGTGAGATATGAATTCCTAAATTAGTTAAAAGTGTCTCTCCCCTACCAATTTGTTAAGACTTACGAAGCACTTTCATAGAAAGTTAGTTTGTTACTGAATACTACCAAAAAGTGCACAGTTTCAAGTGTTCAATATATGCAGAAAAAAATTTAAACAAAATTTCTACAACGGTTCGTAGAAAATGATAACGTCAGGTGAGTTCTAACTGAGATTGAATGCAATTAAATGAGAGGAAGAGAACTACCTGAGGGAAATCATTTAGTGAATGTGCAGAGCACTTATGAAACTAAAACACTTTGTTATTAAACATTTAGTCTCCAGTAAAACTTGACTATTGATCTTAGTTTATTTATGAAGTAATCTCCAATGTTTGATAAATTACTTCTTAAACGAATTCTCCTTATTTCTTAACAAATTCAAGTAATATCAAAGTTTCACGTGTGAAAATGCAAGTATCATATCGAGATATTTATATGAATACGGAATCAATTGTATGGCATATACTTTTCTGATTTTAAAAATATATTCTAAATTCAATAGTTGTTTTAAAAATTCACGCACATATTAAGTTCAGCATAATAAATACATAATTATACAAAATCAGGTAGTTGAACTATCTGCTCTGAAAATTTAGAACTTTTTTTTCAGATAAAACGTTATAAAAATTTATCCTCACTAATAGCTCAGACCTATCTAATGAAAAATAAGGTTTTCTGAAAAATCCATGACAACCTAAAAAATACCTTCGTTCACAGCTTTCTGATTAAAGTATTACAATTTCTTCTGCTGACATAATATGAACCGAAACATTTAATAAACTATTCCTAGATTTTTATTAATTTAGTATCTCAAGATCAGCTGTAAGGCCCTCTCTTACATCATACCAGCTGTTTATTATAATAAATAATTTACATCTTACACAAACTAACAGCCTACAACACTTATTCCACATTGCGTTTAAATTAATTTCATGAGTAAAATACTACCGGAAATCTTAATAATATTCATGTTTAGCTAGTGAATCAGTTAGTGGTATAAACTAATGCTAGTGAAGGTTCAAGACGTAAACAGTACAAACTAAATACTAGTAGGCTGATGAAACATGACACAAATTAATAATAGGGAAGACAGAATAAACAGGTGGACACATTATAAATCAATACAATTGAATCCTAAAAATAAGATATGCTAGTGCTCGGCTTAGTAATGCCTTCACTAAAGAATTGTAAATGGACCGATTTTTTTGTATATGTATTAAAGACTGATATAATGAAATCTGGTAATAAAAAACATTGGGCTTCAGGGAAATGGCCTACCGAAAAACTTAGATCACCAAAGAAATTTTGGAGTTGATGTATCAGAGGAGAAGGCACGAACATACTCAGGATGAAGCAGGAAGAGAGCAACACAGACAATTAGAAACCAATTAAACAGGAAGTGCAAATAGGCAAAATAAAAATGGCAGCAGGATAAGTGTGAAGAAGTTGAAAAGGAAATGATCTTATGTATAATAGATGTGGCTTATAGGAAGCTCAAACAGAATTTTGAAGAAATAAAGAACAGGCGTATAAACATTAAAGCTGCCGATGGGAAACATCTTCTAAGATTAGAAGATAAAGCTAATCGATTGAAGGATTACATAAGAAACGGTATGCTGAAGATCATTTTAACAGCAGTATATTGGAAACAGAAATTCAAGTCGACATTGAAGATTTAGGTGATCCTGATTTAAAGATAGAATTTGATAGAGCGTTGAATTATTTGAAATCAAATAAGGCAGTTGGAGTTGATGAGATTCCTGCCAAACTTCTGAAATCCCTAGTAGAAGAAGGAATCCAAAGACTATTGAAACTTATATCAGAAAACTGTGAAACAGGAGAGATTCCCACTGATATTAATAAAAGTGTCATCTCCACATTTTCGAAAAGAAAAAATAAACAAAGCTGACGGATATGAGAATTATCGCACTATAAACCTAACATCATATGCTTCAATATTACTGACCAGGATAATATACAGAAGATGGAAATTGTAGAAGAAGTGATAGTACGTGATGATCAGTTTGGCTTTAGGAAAAACTGCGGTACCAGAGAAGAGATTTTGGCTTTAAGATTAATACTTGAAAGGTGGGTCAAGAAAAACAATAATATCTTTATGGCATTTGTTAATTTAGAAAAAGCTTTGATAATGTAAGGTGGGACGAGATGTTCAAAATTTTAAAGACGTCGAGTCTAAATTACCGAAATAGAAGAATAATGTACGATCTTTTTAAAAATCTGGTAGCTATAATTAAAACAGAGAATCATGAGAGACACGCATCAGTTAAAAACGGTGTCAGACAAGGTTGTAGTCTATCCCCATTAATATTCAACGTGTATGTAGAACAAGCAATAAAGAAAATGAAAAAAAGTTTTTAATGTGGCATAGGTGTTCAAGGAGAAAAAAATGAGTATGTTACGATTTGCTGATGACATTGTCTTGTTAGTAGAAAAGGTTGATGATATTGAGACGTTACTGACTGTCATGAACAAAGTACTGAAGCAAGATTTTGAACTAAGTATAAACCAAAGCGAAGCAAAAGTGATGAAATACATCAGAAATGATATCAATAACAGTAGATGAAATATAAAAATAGGGTCGGATGCTATAAGAGAAGTTAGTGAATGTTGCTACTTAAGATGTAAAATTGCAACCGATGACCGAAGCAGGAATGATGTTAAAAGCAGAATAGCACTATCAAAAAGAGCTTTCATGGAAAAGATAAATCTTTTAGTTTCAAATATTAATCTAGGACTCAGAAACCACTTTTAAAACTCTTTGTGTGTACACAGCACTTTATGGCAGCTTAACATGGACTTTAGGAATTCCAGATAGAAAGAAAAATGGAGCATTTGAAATGTGGTGTTACAGAAGGATGCTGAAAATTAAGTGAACCTATAAAGTATGAAATTAACGAGTTTTGGAAAAGATGTGTGTGGAAAGAAGTCTTACAGAAAGAAGAGCCAGGATGGTAGGTAATATTTTGAGACATGTTGGATTGGTTAATTTGTTAGTGGAGGGAACAGTCGAAGGTGAGAACTGCACAGGGAGACAGAGATTAGAATACATGAAGCAGATAACTGAGGACGTGGGTTGTAACGGGTATATTGAGATGAAATGGTTAGCACAAGATAGGAAGGGATGGAGGATTGCATCAAACCAGTCGAAAGACTGTTGACAGCAAAAATCATAAAATAAATAACTACTCGGTTTTATTGTGTCATATCTTTTTTGATTCCCTAGTTTTATTGGTTGTAGTTTTCTTTCACATATATCAGACAATTCTTAATTTAAACATTCCAAATGTCCTGTCAGTGATGCTGCCTTGAGATTCAGTATCCCAATATTGGTAGCTTCACTTTATCAATAGGCGTATTTTGATGCTACGGCGTAATTTGCTTTCATTCAGTAAATAATTGATGAAGAATCTGAGAATTTACCGTAAATTACCCATCATTTGGTAAAATTTCTAATTTAACTGAAAGCTTTACCACCCGGAAAATGAGACTTGTGGATATACTGGGTCCCTAATACTGTTATAAAGTGTTCGGTTATGGTTTTATTACTTCAGTGGAAATTATAATAAGAACAAAGCGTCCAGTACTATTAAAGATCTTCACGCATATGCCTGAGTTTTGACGGTGTTTACGTCAATCCTTCATAGGTGACTGTGATCTATATCTTAGCAAACACATTGTGCCACGATATAACGACAAAGAAAAGTATTAGTCTTGTTAACAACATTCTCTATTTTATGGATGCTACAGGAAGTTAATATGCCACTAAATATTACTGGGAACGTGATAAGTCCCTAGCAGCCATTTCAAAAAGGTCAGTCATTGATCATTGCAGCAAAGTGACTCCAGCGTTTCGATAGAGAAAGTATTGGCAGGTGTACAATATCACTTCAGTTTTCGCAATTGCACTATATCCACTGAAATTTGAAGGATCACTTTTCAGTTTGTGAGATAATTATAAAAATGGTGTGTTAGTTTCCTATTAACGTGTGTACCAGTCCACCTATTGAACACACATGGAGCTAAGAGGTCTTTTCGTTCAGTTTTTGTTTATAATATCTGAACAGAGGATTCTGCTGCGACAGGAACTTTACCGCCGGCAGCAATATAGCCAACCTTGACAAACATATATCGTTTATAAACTGTGATTGTATTTTTTAAAGTAAATAAAACCCAACAGTAACAATTTCTGTTGTGCCAATAATACTATATACCTAAATCGTTTATTGTAGTTAGGGCGATCTGTATACCCGTTTTTGTTAAATTTGCTCCTTATTTCATCTTTACAATATTTTCTGACCCTTTATGGTCCAGACAATATGAATAGTTAGTAATGAATTAATTACGCTCAAAGTTTAAACTGTTAGGATTCGGTGGCATGAATTCATATCTATGGCTAAACACTGATTGTAGGAATGATTCACTGTTCAACTTACAATCACTTCTGTTTTTTTAGATTGTTAAATTTGTTCCCAGCATTGTTGTTCCGTATGCTGGCACTGATTTTAAGGCGGTTGGGATCATACACTACAATATTAAATCTGGAGACCATGTTTTTTGTGTTGAATTGTACTTACATCAATGTCCTTAAGGAAGAAATGGTTAGTTAGTGCTTACATGGCTAGCACTCATTTTATAGCACCATTGCTAAGATCCGCCGGGAAAACTTACGATTACACACCATTGCTAAGCTTAGAGGGCCCGGCTATTTACTTCTTAGTGCATAAATTCCCTGAATTTGGATGGGCACCTTCGTTACTCCAACAAAAACAAAAACTGAAGCAAAGAGTCAGCTTCACTCTTCATCAAACCTGCTGCGTAACATCCCAGCTGTTATTTTATAATCAATTATTCTTCGGACTGCTGGTGTTGTACTATCAACAAAATAACTGGGTTAACAGGACGTATAAAAACAATTTGAAGCATTGGTCGCGGAGGTTGGGAGAGAGAGGATTATTACTCAGAAAAGATAAATTTATTGAAATTATGAAAAACAATTGCTGTAGTAGATAAATAAATTATTTTACTTATTAGGGTGATCATTCTGATGGTATTGTCAGGAATGTCAAGTGAGGTATGATTGAGTTCCTAGTCAGCTTCCGATCGGAAATGTTTTCCTGTTGCAGTATCCTCCTCAATAAATATGCTAATCCACAGATGATGTATGTCCTGTAAGAGCTACTGCCACCATCCGATTCCTGAAAATCATGACTGTTCAGTAACGCTAGCCGTGAAGCTTTCCGGAAAACTGTGTGCAAGTAAGCTAAAACGAAAACTGCATATTTCGTTTAAGAAGCACCGCTTTCTTCTGCTTTGCGACTTCTCTGGTTGTCTCACTCTCAATAATGGTGAAAAGATTAGGGCACTATCCCGGATAGTGCTCAGTATTTATGGAAGATAAGCAAGCTTGGTACGTTAAATATGTTACAAAAATGTTCAATAACAGGACGCAAGGCGGTATCGAAACAGGCAATATACCACAGCACAAGGAAGAAAAATGATTGGACACGACTCTTCAGCAGCAAGAAGACAATGCTGTCGCAGATGTTATGTCCTATCTCATGCGATTAATGGTGATCTGCTTCTATTTGATTGCGCTCCCAACCACTCCTACGAATTTTCCTGTACTTGGATGTGTGGAACTGGTTCTTGTGAGGTAAGTAATAAGTTGTAAGGAGATGAACCCTTGAAGAAATAACTAATATCAAAATTGTTGCACTGATTGGTTGTTATGGTAGAACTGCTTTAACCAGCAATGTAACTACGATGCTAGAAGTAGTACAGCTGGATTCCTATTTCAAAATGAGTAGTCACAAGTAAAGAAAAGCTAATCATTTAAGGTCCTGATGACTTTTAATATGGTAGGGTCTGTAACTGATTCAAAGATATATATTAGTACCATTCACTGAATAATTTCCTCACTCACATATTTGTATATTTGTTTGTGTAAATTTTTAAAGTATTTTAATTTCTCTTTGAAACTATTTTCTTTTTACATCAATGAACTCACCCACCGAGTTCACAAATGGTTCACGTACATCAAGCTAAAAAGAATAAATTATATTTTTTGTTTGAAAATAATAAAGACACATGTGAAACGAAGTTCAAGAGTTTAATCAATTCTATCTTGCAGAAAGTTCTCTGTTTAATAGCAAATATACAAACTACTCTCAGAAATTCTCCAGCTGTCACAAAAGTAACAACCAAAGTATGGATTAAAGTTGCTCCTGTGAAAATGTTACCTAATTTTACATAAAAAAAGTGTTTGATACTCTTTTTTCAATTGACTTTAAAAGGCAAGTATAAATTTTCAGAGCAAATGATAAATATAAAATTTCGCAGAAACTGATTAATTTAAAATGCCCAAAATTTTTTTCTAATTGCCAGTTGTTATGTAATATAAATTTTTTGTTTTCATGCATTGTGAATACCAAAAAAAATTATGGCCGTCTTATAGTTAATAAAGATACGTGTGAAATGAAAGATCCGTATGAGGGTTCTCAAAACAATACCACAAATCCGAAATAAAACGTTGTATTTGATTATTTCTAATGGGCCAATTTTACTTTAAAAATCAAACAAATAACATCGGAAACAGGCTTCAGGTCTCCCAAAACATGAATTTCATAAATAACTCAAATTTTGTATTATTATACATTTTACTCTGACTTTCCATGTTGACCTGCGTTTTCATGGTATCGTCATACGTATTTAAGAACAATATTTACTTTAATTACTGCACCAATAAGTCTGTAAGGATATTGGGAATCTAGAAGCAATATGGAAATAATGATCATCTATAGTCCGATAGGATTGTTTCCGCCGATTAAAAGAACAACAAACATCTGAATCTCAATGTCGGGGGTATGTACTTGAAAAACATGTAAAATTCAGCTAACTTGTGTTGGGCTATAGTCACGCAAATATTTTAAGGCATATATGGGCAACCCCCGGCCCGCGGGCCGGATCCGGCCCTCCACTAACTTCAGTCCGGCCCGCGAGAGATTCAGAAATTTCAAATTACGCTTCATACTCAAGCCTCCCATTAATTTTCATTTGATTTTCTATCTGTTTTTGTTCATTTGATTTTTTTTATGTTTGATTATCCTATTGTAATTCTAGTAAATAAAAAATGTGTGAATTTTTATCGCTTTTTTATTCACTACTATCTACTTCTTTCTTACCTACGGCCCGCGAACTGATTAAGTCCGGCCCGCGACCTGATCAAGTCCCGAAATTACGCCCTCAGCTAAGCAAAGGTTGCCCATACCTGTTTTAAGGTATATTATGAACCGTTCCATCATTCGCCTTAAGAGCATTAGATAACAGTAATGTGGAACGCCCGTCATTCCTGCTGCTGAAATTGATTTCTTATTTGTCATTATTTTCTGTGGCCAGTAATCCGGTGTCTAGGAATACCACCGAGTTGGTTGAGTGTGCATCTGGGCTCGAATTAGGGAGTACGTGGGTTCTGATCCCCGTCCGTGCATACAAATTTGGATTTTCCGTGGTTTCCCCAAATCTCTCCAGGCCAAAGCCTACATCCTTCTCCTTACTTTCCCCTATCCTTTCCCCCATCCTATTTCGCCTCTAATGACCTCTACGTTAATAACTCGTAAAGCCATAAGCAAAACAAAAACAAAAAAATCTAAGAATACTATAACCTTCACTGATAGTTAAATGGATATTTTGTTGCTAAGCTTAGTGTAAGTTAGTGGTAGCATCCTGCAAACTCTAAGTTTCTGTTTTTCGTTAGATCTGTGTTTAATATTTCTGACGAAGTTTGAAAAACTCATGCATAGTTTACTTTTCATCACACCTATTGACATTCGTGAATGTATACCTTACTAATTTCATTACCATATTTCTTTAATAAATATGACTGATCTGACAACAAAAAACAGTTTTTGTATTTCCTATCGTTAATAACAGACTTGCTTAAAGTTTTACTGCGTATACTTTCGCGATTGTTGTCTGTATTACTTTAGTTCTTCGGGTGAAGCCATATTGGGTCATTAAAAAACTAACGTTCACCTATCGTGTTGTGGCTTTCATTAGAAGACGATGGCTAAAACGTTAGAATTTAATAAACCGACTCGTCTCCAGCCGGAAATCTAAAATAATATGCCCAGTTTGTTTCCTGTTTGTTCGCATCCTTCATATTCTTCCAGATATTTTAATTAACTCTCCTACAATTTTAGCAAATATCATCAACATCATCATCAGTTTTCTGCCCTAAGGCAGGTTTTCACTTGGCTGCTCTCTATGACTTTCTGTCTTCTGCCTTTCTCTTAAGGTTTATGTAGTTGCCATCTTCCTTGATGTTGTCTGTAATTTTGCACCTTCTTCTTCCTATTATTCTCCTCCCATTAACTAGACCTTCCAAGGCGTCTTTTATCAGGCACACCTTCTCAGCAAGTGTCCCATCCAGTTCTTCTTTCTCTCTTTTATGACTTGGAATATTTTTCTCCTTTCACTAAACCTATCCAGCACTTCAACATTACTTATTTTATCCACCCAGTTTATCCTCTCCATTCTCCTCCACATCTCACATATCCACATGCTAACACATTGAGATGTGTTAGGAAATAAAACGAAATTAACAATTTTTTCCATGATCAGATAAATCAATGATATGTTATTCCAAGTTGTTTAGTATCTGATGCACAGAAAATTCTTCAAAGTTAACCATCAATTCTTAACTGTCAGCTACCACACATTGCCACATTTTCAATGATACAGTTTTTATTTAATTCAAAATTTTCTACCTGTATAGTTTTGTCGGATGAACGTGACTGTTATGTTGTTAGGACCACTACTAAATTAATTTATGTAATTGTAACACTCTGAAAATCCCTGTAGGTGTTAAACTGACCCAAACAAAAGATTTTAGATAGAAACGTTTATGTTAGTTTCTTGAAGTCATTAGAAATTGATCTGACCATACCAACAACCTGCGATTATAGTTTTCAAAAGATCAAACAGTAACCTTATTTTTAGTTTCGATTACATTTATTGCGGTATTCCAAACGACGTCATTCCATTAATAATTATTCCAATAGTTTCGAGTGAATCTCTGACTAATGGAACCGGAACTGGGTTTTGGGCGAACAAGTTTTCTGAATGACTTGTTTGCTGACATGTTCGAAATGCTATAAGGAGTCTTGTGAGCTCGATGGTCGATTTCGGGTTGAGTTTTTCTGGTTGTCTGCACGCGCAGGAAGTGATTGTCAAAAAAAAAAAAAACTGTAACAACACGGGACAACCTGTCTTGTTCATTTAACGAGGAAAGACCTCGCAGTGCCATGGTGAGAGGTGTAACTTGCAATGTAGTTTAATTGCGATGTAGTACGCGCTCTGGTGGCGATTTCCCTACACACTCACATTTTTCCTGTACCCACCTACTTTGGCCCTCTACAAATTTAATCTTCACTTTGTATTAATGCTTTTGGAAATTATTCATCATTTCTCATGATAACTTATTCCGATCCCTGACCTCCTAACCTATGAAAGAAAATATTCCCACACCCTTGTGCCTGAAATCAAGTGCCAGCTTGTTGTCATGATCATCTTTTCGATTCCATGCATTACTCCTAATTCTTACACCAATATCGTTTCACGCCTTATCACTAATATACACCTTGTACACTCCCAAAACTTTCTTCACTCTCTTCCTGTCTTCCAATGAATCCCATTCCAGCTTTTTTATAATATCGGTTACTGATTGTATTCTGCTGTAATTTCCAAAGACGAATCTAGCAGCCTTTCTTTGCACCACACCCAGTACCTAAAGTAAATAACTTACCGATAACCGTTGTTTCAAATCAAACATTGTATACATTTTCTCAATAACTGTACAACGATAATAGACGTTAAATTATGCGTTCGAATGTATTCGTGTAAGTGAAACAAACAAAGAATTTTACGAGACAGTACGGTCTGCAATAATAAAGAGTAATAGCACTTCGTAATAATCGGCACGCAGATGTGTGATCACTTAACGTTAAATGTGATACAAATTATACCTTCTCATTAATCAGAATGTCAACTCCAGGAAACAAAAGAATTAATTAGTTTAATTATTATATTAAGGCGGGCAATAACAATTAAAACGAAGTAAATTAACTTGAAGCAACAAGTCTGAGCAGAAAAATACTCTTGATTATAACGGTTCAGAAGCTAAACAACATATATATATTTCACGAAAATTGTTCTGCGTTTTTGTTGTAAGATTTGGGAATCAGTGCCAAAGATTAATTTAAAAACCTAAAATACAGTTTTCCAGCGTAGTTAATTACCTTATTTTAAGGAATGCAATTATTGATAAAATTTATTTATAATAACCATACATTAATTACTGGGCATTGCCAGCACTCCATATTTCACCAAATGCTGAGCAAGAACGGTTAATTTGGAGTTAAACCAGCTGAATGTCCACTTCATCCAACTTTACTAAAGGCATTCAATTGCATTATTACCGTTATATATTTCGACATTCAGTAGTGGACATAATTGTTATTAAATGCGCAGGCTTTGCGATTTGGATTTGTGATATAAATCATCATTATAATGGTAACTCGTAGCTAATGCTTCTAACTTGAATGCTAATAACTTGAAACCATAATGGATATTTAATGCTTGTGTGCTAAAGACTTGAAACCCTAATGTACATTTAAGACGATTGTAATCGTGAATGAAATTACTACTTAGATGAATCTTTTAGCTGCTATTTCGCTTCGATACATTATTTTCAAAGGTCTCCCAAATTTCATACTTGTGTACTAGTATACTATCAGTCAATAATTCGAACCATTATGCGTACAAATAGTAGCCTACCACGCACCTAGGCCTTAATAACGTTTCAGTGCATTCCCATTATTAGTGTCCATAGAGAAAGTAAAGCTTAAAGTCAATTTTTGCTGCTTTTTTCGTTGTAGTGAACGTAACATATCGTTTTAATTGAAATGAATTGAAACGTTTTCTCATTGATCAATAGGTTAACCTACTTTCCAAAACTCATCCAGTCTGGCAGCATTAGCTATAGAATTTGACACGTACTTTAATCATTCCCTGCCTGCATACACACTACAGTGAATATAATTTACAGAATACAAAAAATACAACATTATAAGAAATTTTTCTCACCTCACGGAACAATTGTGTATTAAATTTGTACTTCAGCACAGAACTCAACAGTCGACATGACGTCAAACTATAGCTAAAATGTAAAAATCCTCCTAAATCACAAGACAGGCAGATTATCTTTTAGGTCTTTTGACAAGTTTAATCACTTCAAAGTTTTATCGATAACATATATGTGCTCATTACTCCGTATCCAACCTTCGCTGGAAACTCATTTCGTTGTTTTCCTCTTTTAGTTTGTATGTTTTTTGACCAGTAGCAAAAGTTGCGATCAGGCTCAGAATCGTGCGCCTCGGTCCCCGCACGATTTGCGGCTCTATTGGATGTGTCAGACTCACTCCTCCAGCAGCTTACTCCGAGGAGTATACTCCAAGGCATACAATTGGCATGTGTCTGAGAGGAGTTGAGAAGCCGTTCCAGGAAAAATCCTTGTTTCCATCACGGATCGATCTACGGACAACTCGGCCACAATCAGACGCTTTGCTACATAAGTAACGTTGTCCATTTTTTATTTTTTTATGCTAGGTCCCCATATTAAACCGAATTTGTTGTTAGGAATACTAATCACATACTCAACACAAATAGTATAAATTTTCATATTTTTTAGAGTAAAAGTAGCAGAGTATCTGTCAGATATTCTCGTATAAGAGAAGAATTTCACAGCTCCTGCAGGCTTTTATTCTCTTTAGCATAAAATTTAATAACAGGCAAATTCTTGTTATCTTATTTTAATAAATAAATATAATTCAGGCGGCATGACGACCAAGTTATTGCACGTAATGCCTCTACCGTGGTGGGGGGTTCGAATCATGAAACCTCCTAGCGTGCTTTACATGAACAAAGAAAAGCTTTGTTGGAGGTTGAGTTCAGATTAAATCTTCATAAAATTCCGTGGTGGATCGGAATTCGAACCAAGAAAGTTGAATTTTAAACATGAGCTCATTAAACAGGGAGCTACCTGAAGGTTGACCAAAAAGATGATCAAATTAGTTAGTCAGATGTAAAGCTTATTTTGTTTATCCAAAAAAGTTTTCCAGTAATGGAATAATATAAAAAAATAAAAGTTCTTTCCAGCGTATCGGATCTAAAACAATTTCGTTAAATATGCTTGCTAATGGCAATCAACTTTTTTTTAGATTTTTAAATTGTAAAATTAGATATGGGAGACATGACGTAAACGCACAGATAGAAAGCACACAGATAATTAACCATGCCCAGAAAAAATATTTCACTGCATTTTTTAATGTCTGTTCACCAGTATCACAGTCAGTGGTGTGTATGAAATTGATATTTTCATCCTTTTGGCAGTATTAATGTACTGAAACATTTTGTGGTCAATAAAACACCTGCTACTGTGAATTTTCAACACAAACTATGCAGGTGTGCTGACCTACAAGGCTCTTTGTTCGTAACAGACTTGGATTATTTAAGTCGAGCAAGATATCTTATTTCAGAAACATAGCATACAAACTGTCAACGCAAGTGCTAGGGCGTTATTTATATTTTTTTTTTTATTTAAGGAAAAAGTGTGACCTACTGCACTAACTTGTCCAATGGTATAACAGTTAGGTTTTTTTCCAGGAATATATATATCTTTGAGCAAAAAGATTCCATTTAATAATTAGAAAAATATTAACACAGAAACATTAATCCATATAGTAATATAGATACTGGATTAAAATATAGGTATAAAAGATTCGAAACAAACTTTCATGTAAATAATATTATCTAATTTACAGGAATATTGATTATAAACTCAACCTTGAACTTGATATTTAGTAACATAAAAATAAAAATAATATAATCCCAGTATAGCTGTAGCGAGTAAAATAAACTAATCATTTGATAATTTTTTAGAAATTTTAAATGCACAGCTAAGTAAAAAGTTCAAGAATATTGAAGAGCATAATGCCTTGACATAGAGACACCTAAAGCAAACGAAAGAAACACAGAATAAATAATAATTTAATATTACTGACAACAATGATTTGAGCAGGCATAGAAGTACATAAGAACCAACCAATGATGCTATCAGCCTCTACGTTTAGTCACACGACTCCTTGCGATGAACAGGAAAGGTGTGCTGGAGAGATTGTAAGTCAAAGAATGGAAGGTATGGAGAAAACTCTTTGTCCTGAAAAAAAAAAAAAAGATTAATAAGAGAGGACACGTCAACCATAAACTACATACATGGAAATATATGATTCGGAAAAGAACGATTGCATTTTACGGTCATCCAACCCGAATGATAACAGATAGAGGTAATAACGGAATCTTTAGCTAATTCCACTTTATACAAACTAAAGGGAGAAATACAAGACTACAATCATGGTATCTGCAAAATAAACATCGCATATTTCATCATTTATATTCTTCTTCGTAGTAAATTCCTTTTATTATCAACTATTTTAATAAATAACCTACTGTGGAATAGTTGATTCTCCCGTTGTCAAATTTCGTATAGTAAACAATCTAGAATCTTTAGGGGTTTTTTTCTTCTACATTACAGAACCATTCAAAAGAAATTCGGAGCTTGTTAAAAGATTATATTACCTCCCTTTAATTGTAAACGCAATACGAAATTGCGTCATTTCTGCCACTGACAAAATTCATTCGTAACAGAAGATTATCGTCATTTTCCAATTTTTTTATTACTTAACAAATTAAAAGCAGAACCCTATCGTTTTAAGACAATCGTTACATTATTAGTCATTAGAGTTGGTTGTAATAAACAGAACAACAATTAGCTAAATAACAGTATTCAAAATATTGAAAACCATAAGCCTGTATCATTTTTATATTTTTCTCTTGTGATGTGGAATGAATCGTGAACTGCTGGTCACAACTTGTTTTTTACGAAAATTCTGAAATAAATTTTTTTTTTTTTTTTTTTTTTTTTTTTTTTTTTTTTTTTTTTTTGTAGCTATTACGTTTCTCATACATTTCATACTTGAAGTGTTAACCAATATCTCTTTATGTAGGCCGCCTACGTACTAGCGACTTCCTCCGCTTGAAAGTGTGTTATGGTATAAAAGTTTTTGTTATTATTCAGAGTAGTACCAGCTGAAAAATTTCTCCTTTAGGGTTGAAAATATAGTCAGTTGCTTCCTTGGCTTATATTCTTCAACGAAAAGTGTACCTCAAAGCTGGGACATAGGTACCGAAGGTGTAACGCGCGCTGAAAGAGGCGATTATCTACATTACTCACTTAGCGGCAGTAGACGTCTTGAGCAGATTCTGACGTCATTATTGTCAGAATTCGGCATGGCAGCTACCTGCTGCTCTCCAAATCCACTCTGCACCATGGAATATTAGTAATCATTCTTGTCAAGGCCGTGTTTCAACCTTACCACAACCTTAGATAGTATGTTTCCTTGGAAATCAGAACATTTTTCAAATTTTGATTTTTCACATATATTACGAACGGAATTACGGTGTGATACCTGAGATATTACAATATTTCTTGTCCACAACTGAAGACATCTTCTTGGGAATTTACGGAATGTACGACTTCCTGCTCTGATACTATTATTATTGTTCTTTTGATACAATTTAAATACAACGCGATACATGTCGCTAAACTGGTACTCATGAAAGGAGCTTAAATTACTAATAAAGATTCAGTTTCATTCTGGTTCAGGCTGTATTTCAACCAAGCCACAAACTCCACCAATATTTTCGCTAGAAAATAAATGGTTCTATCACACACGCTTTAATACATTCACTATACTGCATTGCAGTGCATGAACTGCGATGTAAATTGGATCCACAATTTCAGATCGTGATATCAAGAGAACCGCTAAAAACTGGCTAACAAATGATGTTTGGAATATGGTGGTCGTAAAAGCGAAGTAAATAATGAATACATGTGGAACTACACCCAATCACAAGAACTTTGGTATCAGCATCATGACCATCATTAAAGTAACGTAATTTAAAAATATATACTAAAATGTTCGTAACTTACGTTGTACAACGGAAAGTCCAGAATTTACTACAACTCTTAACAGAGCTTACGTTATTATTGCAGGTCAAGTTTACATCGAGATATAGTGATTGTGTTAGTGTGCGTGCTTTAGTCCAGCTGCAAATTCATACTTAAGGTGTATAGTTAAATAAACTGTGATAATTTATGCTAAGCTAATAAGGAATACTGATATAGAAAATGTTGCTACTACTCGAAATTATTTCCGATGAGTTTAATGTGTTAAGGTGTGTCCGTATCGTTTGATATTGTGGTGACAATATTAGCGGGCTAGGTTGAAATGTTGCCTGGACCAGAATATTCTTGTTATATTATGAGACAGCACGATTTTAGTTATTATTAGTAATAAATAAGCTGCTTTCATAATCGCTTTATTAGTGACGACGTGTATCGCAAAGTAAGCTATTGCTATTATGGCTTCTTGAAATGAAAATTTTCTACTTTAGACCATTGAATACATTCGTTTTAAGAGAAGGATTTAATAGTTGTTTGTAGAATATTGGACAGTAAGCAACAAACACTTTTGTTTATCGTAAGCTACAGTTTGAACTGACTTCTGCAAAAATTGGGCAAAACAACAAAAAATGGTTAATTGTTAAGTTTTAAATTTTGGTAAAAATAATTGGAAATGTTGCACAGAGCGTTTAGTAGGAAAAAAAGAACCGAGATTTAATTGAAACTGTTACATATTATGAACACACACAAAAATTTTACTCACTACAATTTTATAACTTTTAGTGAACCGACTTTTGTGGTGGTATACACTTAGTATTGTGCATTTTTTTTAAGCTTTGATTTTTCAAGTATATTATGACGCATATATTATGAACGGAATTATGGTGTGATACCTGAGGTATCAAACCATTTCATGCATGCAACTGAAGACTTCTCTTCGTGAACTGTATAATTTAAAGTAATTGTAAGGTTAAGTACACAATTATATTTCCTAACTATTGTTTGTCATGTGCATCACTTTTAGCGCTTTAAAACTAAACACACACATGCATATATCAGAAAGTTTTTGATTTATTTCTGAAAAGAAGTGTTTGTAATGTGCGTAAAAAGCAAAGAGGAAACGTTGCACTGCCGTGTATCAAGTAAGAAAATCTTTGGAGTTTGCGAATTTATAATGGCAATTTCTGAAGGAACTATTCGTTTTTGCGGGATAAGAACTATCCTATGTCACTTCGCACACAATTCACTAACTTCTTGCCAAATTTCATTTAAATCTCTTGAGCTATTAAGGCGTGGTTGTGGTTGACTTTATAATCAAACATACATTCAAACTGTCTAATTATATTTATGTACATATAAAACAGAAACGTATGCTATGTTACATATAAAAAACAAAAGTATACGATGTAACGTATTTAAAACTGATTTGCTTTGTTTACGTTCATTTTCCTATACAACAATTTGGAATGATTCTTTTCATTTTATCTCTTTGCTCTTGTTGCAATTATCCCGAAAAAAAAAAAAAATAGATGAAAAGAAATCCGTGCTATTAATTAAAAGAACTAGCAACAGCACTTACCGATGTTAATCCTTAGAATTAATGTAAAAATTGTTTCCTACTGCTTACCGAGCGCGATTGTAACATTCAGATTCTATTTGTGTAGCCAGACATCCTGTTACCGTTCTTGTTGCAGTACGTTTACTCCAACTACTGACAACATCTTGTACGTTGGTTTAGCAACAGCGCAAAAACAAACCAGTTAATTGAATTGAGAGCACAGCAGAAACAGCGTGGAGTTAAGGGCGAGTTCGGAGCGTTTCAGTGTCTAAGCGCCGTTGCCAAGCGACCGTCGGTTCGTGCTTTTTTGTAATCAGTCCCATCCGGGTCAGCCCCTTCTGTGTAGGCAGACCGTGCAGCGCAGTAGAAGAACGGCGTCCGTTCCACTGGTTGCAGAAGCTGACAGGTGAATAGCGACCAAACTAATCACTTTTCTGATTTTTTGTTTTTTTTTGTTTCTTAGTCAGGTTTCCTATTTAGGGACACACTTAACAGTACATTGAGACTTTTTCATTTATCCTCTTCTTTAGCGACAAACTCTTGGCAGAATGTCGCGCTGCTTAATATTTCCAGCGTTCCGATCAAAACTTAAGGGACAGGGATACACAAACAGTTGCTACATTTAAAGTTGTGAGGAAAACTACTAGAAGGAAGAAGAGGAAAATAGAAACAAATGTTCAAAACACTTTACACTCTCTTCTGTTAGTTCGAATCAATGAAAGTGGATACGTATATGTAAAAAAGCTTGTTTTCACTTAATCTTTTACTTGAATTCAACAACTTACTTTTGTATTGTTAATTGGTATTTTTTACTAGCTGTGAAAGAGCTACATGTACTACATTTCTTGCGAGTAAAATCTGTCCGATTTAGGCCAAATTAAACAGAATTAGTAATCAGTTTCTGAATGCAATGGCATATGTAGCGATTTACACTAATGCAGTTTTTTTTAAAAAAATAATCCCTTTCATGAAAGAGCACATAAAAGGATGATTAAGAATAACACTTCCCTAATATAAAATTCACTGGTTAATTCGCATCACCTGGAATATGGGAAGCATGAAAAAATCAGATGTTTAACTTTCTTCAACCTATAACTCTTTAGATACATCAAAAAACATAATATAATCATATGCTTACTTGAATATATAGCACACTAGCTCGTACCCGCGACTTTGTACGCGTGGATTAAGAATTTTTTAGCCAGAATTAAATATAGAAAGTTGTTGGTAACGAAGGATGAATCCCAAACAATATCGAGTCGGAATAATATGACAGGAAAGCTATCACTATATCATTCTACCGTCGAACCTGTCTCTTGAAGAGAATCAATTTCCAACATGTTTCTGTCACCATTCGATAAGGTCTCAAAATTTCGTGACTACAACTGTTAATCATACTGGAAAAAATATCCTGTGCTCTTCATACAGATTTTCTTATAAAATACCATCACAACGATATAGCCATTTAGTCGTCAAAACGTAACAAAAAGACAGAGACTTACTTCCGTATTTATAATAATATTACTGTGGTTCACACTCACACACTGACTGCGAACAACACCTGAGGGATCATTATAACGTAAAAAAGTGTACGCCTACAACATTGCAAGACTACCTACAATTTGCCTCGCATTGCACCCCTAACTTTCTAATATCTACAGTTTAACATCCAATCCGAATAACCTACGGCCCAGGCCTGACTCTTACGATGAAAAACATTTTTTTTTTAAATTCTAGCCTCCACGGAGATTTGAACCGGAGACCACGACGTTCGTAAGGGAACGCTTTAACCACTGAGCTGCCAGTCCACTACACGGAAACGCGCTACGGAGACGTCCACATCCAACGTGTCTGTCTATCGCCATATTTCGAAGTTATGAGACAACATGTGTTACTTATACAGATAATTTTTCAACCAAATGTAGACAGTATGTTTTCCTTGTTTCAAAGGATAAGTGTGCATATGTTCATCGAGATCGGATGAAAATTGTGGATTTGTATGAAGAACAAACAAACATACATTCATCTTCATATATAAATATAATATATAAATATTTTTTTAATCTTCTAGAAATATTTCAAGTAGCCACATCATTCATTACAAGATTGTTGTTCCAGTGTTCAAGAGTACGTAACACTTTTCTAAAAATGAGTTGTCGCTGCAAAGGATATAAAAAGGAAATGACGATTGTCTACGAAAGTAGAATGTTATGGTGGATAAAAGATACCTTATATTTATAAGATCAGTCAATAGCTCCTATAAGAACACATTAGTTATATTATATATTGATAGTAAATTACATCTGGAAGCCTCTATAGGCAAGAATTGGAGACTCGGATTACGATTATACTGAGAAATCAATAATTGAATAAAAAAATGGTACCAACTTTGAATAAATGACGCAACAACTTCATATAGTCTATTTTGTTCTACGAAGACATAATGATTCTTGTAATATAATTTATAACTTAAATAAATCTATGTAAGAAGAAGTTGCTCAAGTATAAGTAGTTACTAATGATAAACGCAACTGCGATCTTTTTAAATTTTTAGTTTATAACATTACGCATAACAGACACATAAATCATAAAGAGAAAAACACTTGTAACTTATCTAGAAACCGCAGGCACCAAACAAGGGACGAAAGTAAAATTTTACGTATCAGTTGCTGTAAAAAAGGATTGTATATAGAAATGAAGCAATACTCTCAAGATGGAATGGAGTTAATGAAATTTAATCAACCTAAATCAATTTCTAACGAGTTGTTGAACGTCATGATCTATATGACATGGCATAAGTTTCAAAAGTGACGAAAAAACAGGACAATAGGTAATGATGAGATGTAGGAACGGCTATCGAAAATCACCCGTAAAACTGATGAGGATGAATTTGTATTATTCTCGTCAAATATCAGATTCATAAAACCAGAAAACTTCCAACTATGCGGTGTTAGTCACAGAGATCCATTTTGTTCCAAGTCATTCGTTGTTTCCCGGATTCATTGAATCA
The DNA here is from genome assembly GCA_031002005.1 of Vandiemenella viatica. NCBI lineage: Eukaryota > Metazoa > Arthropoda > Insecta > Orthoptera > Morabidae > Vandiemenella > Vandiemenella viatica. Next base: position 104,967,547 of record JARYHS010008074.1, on the reverse strand, counting down.
TTGTTCCAAGTTATTTACAGCACACTTATTGGAATTCCTCCATATTCCTTTCGAATAATGCATTGAGAGGGAGTCCTTATTAACTAGTTCACTATGCTGCAAATAGGAGCTATTAATTCGAATGTTAAACTATACAACCATTCTTCCCTTTAAGATGTTCCAAAACGTCGAACATTAATTTTATCTCTCCGCTTCTTAAAATAATGTTACGCTGTTCTGAATACTAATTACTTCAGTGGATAAAATTACCTTGATCCATAATTCTTTAACACTTCTCATTTTATTCCATTTTTTTTATTTAACATTTATTTCATTACTTAGTGCTTCACGAAAAATCAAACATATTTATTTAAACATGAATGTCGTTTTTTCATTACTTACAGTTACTTCCTCGCCATTTTCCTCGCTAAACCAGTGAAAATCATTGCATTCAAATCAATCTTACAGGCTACATAACTTAAACGCTATTCCCTATATTAATACTCATATGTTGTGCCGTTCTATTTCCATGCTAACACATTATACCACACAAACTACTTCAAAGAAATTTAATTTCTTGAAGTCACCTCACAGCATTATTTGAAATGAAAAGTTTATAGACTACGATAACTTGTGCGTTATACCTTTTTCAAATTAATGGGATATCACTAAGAAGAAATTCGCTCTTATACGTTACTACGTAACATAATTGTAATTCAATAAGAGCATAATAAACCAGGCAAACATTTAAAAAAAATAGATATACTTTTTATCGAAGCTCGTATTTTATGGAGAAACGTCAAGTATTTGTATTAAAATCAGACGATACCGGATATATAACCATATTTGTTTTTGGTAACATAGGGCATAACAAAATATGCGATAAAAATCATTTTGCTATACCATTGTGTTTCCAGAAAAATGACGATTTTCTGAGATGTGTTTCTTTTTAAAAAATACTCAATATTCAATATGGATTATGAATAATAATTCATTTGCTCAAAACATAATGTTTCATCCATAATTTCGGTAGTATGTTTTTGAGCTTGATTTGATATGAATATGTTTGTATTATTGAATCCTAATGGGAACGTATTTTCGGAAGGAACAATGTTGTTACTGTGCGAGTGCATATAACTGCTGTCAGTTTGACTGCTGAAACAGATTTTGCGAGATGGAAATGCGGAACCAGATGCGAATGCGATAAGCCGCTTAAAAGCCACACCGAGCCAGCTGGTGTTCATTCCATCAAAACTCAAGCCTGCTTCCAAATCCAGGGGAAAATATTTCCAGTCCATTTGCATTTGCATATTCAATTCTTTTTGAAATTGCCTTACTAAAATATCTAAAATATATATGGCTACCGGAAAATTTTAAAAAATTATATTAAATGAATAAATTGTGAATTTTTACTATTCAATTCTGATTGTACCTACGCGGCAGCACAATTATTTGTGTAACAATATATATCAATTATATTAATAAATACAGAATTGTTATGGTAGGGGTTAAATAATTTGATCTCATCTGTCTAAGTGGCTAGAAATTTCATACAATGTGGACATGTTGAGGTTTATTTCAGACTCACTGAATTTTGTATTCTGATTATAACAACTTGGGAAATGAACAAATTTATGAAGTGAAAATATATTTTTAAACCTACAATAACATTTTCAACTAAATATTTTCTAGTGTTTGATTTATCGATTTATAAACAAATTCGTAAACCTGTAATGAACTCTATCCGAAAATAACTTGTTATTGATTTTTTGAAACGTTTTTACAATTTTATATATATATATATTTTGTAGATACTACTTAATTTAATTTAATACATAATCATTTTACCAGAATAACTTCGTAAATCTTATCATGTGAGCATAGGAAATATGATTCTGTTTTATCTTTGGTTTTGTTTCGTAACATCCTTTGTTATAAGAAACTCTTTATTAGGCCAACAACGATTTAGAATGGTTACATTTACAGTATTATACTGAGTACTTGATTACGATAAGGTCTGGGTGAGTTGTTGACTTCTCAACTTACTTCTGAGACATTACCGTTAATATAAATTCATTGTCTGGATACATTCTATGTACACTTCTTTCTCATAATTATTATAATTTCCTCAAGTCATGAGATTTTGTAGTTACGGGCTAAGTTCCCAGATTTCAATAAAGCACAATATTGTTTTGTTTAAGGGCAGCAGAATGACTGTATAACGTTACACACGTTGAATTAAATATTATTCCATCCAGAAAGTAGGAACCAATTGTTTTTAAAAGATAACTGGAATGTGTTTTTTTTTTAATATGTAATTACATGTTACTGCATACATTACACTACACATCTGTGTAGTCTCCATTTTTATTGAAGCATTTGGTTTATCGTGACACCAGCACTTGAATACTGGCGTCGCAGCAATTCACCGCCAAACCTCTGTACAAGTACTGTATGGTGGATGTTCAAAAATTTTACAACCAAACTATTCAATTATGTGCACGTCGGTGTGTAGCTACGCACTGTCGTACAAGAGAGAACTCCAGCAGTCAGGAGCCCATGCCCTCGGTTCCGAATTTCCTCACCTTTTCCTCATTCATGTCATTTTCGCTATAAATTTAAACAATTTTCTGTAAATTTCCTTAGCACAAACATTTTTCGCATGTAGAAAGGTTATCACCAACTGTATTACTCAGACGGCGGGACATTCGATTTTATCACCATGTTTAAATTAACACAACAAAGCGAGAAACGTTTGTAGAACAATATAAATATCGTGACCATACATCGTGCTTTGGGCGGGACAGTCTCGCTGTTCCCAGCTTGGGTAAAATTGTCCCGCTTTCGCAATCAAAACTAAAATTTATATCTCTCTATTGGCTTTTGAAAGCTATTTTCTGCGCATTGACAAAAGCCCAATTATTTCAGAAAGGTTTTTTTGAAGATCCCAGCTCTGAAATGTGGTTATATATGCTGCACTCACGGGCAGTGACATATCGTCAAGCAATGTTGAAAATCGAAGAACAAAGAGTGTCTGGAAAAGAGTCTGCGAAAGAAATTAATTGTCTCAGATATAACTTGGTACCTAAAGAAAATTCACTAGTCCTCTCTCACACCATCCGCTATCTACCAGTAAAATTAAAGAAACTGACGCTGCTGTTGATCAACAGAATGTAAAAACTGTAGCGGTTGAATTTCATAAGGAGAGTAAAGAATACTGGGAGCAGTGGTGTCAGTTCAACGCAGAACTAGAAGCGTTTTATGGCAAAAGTACCTATGTGGGATGATGTGCAGAATATGATGATTTGCTGACCACGCAAGAATTTATAAGCAGCAGTCAAAATATGGAAAAGTTCGACGAGTTTTTGCTTATTTCCAACTACATCTCATATCAAAAAAACAAATCATTAAGTGGATCGCTGAGAATATTGCTGCTGAAGATCGTTGGGTGGAATTATTTCAGCATTTTCATGCTAACAATCTCAACTGTTCGAACTTTCGCATAACTGTTGAGTAAGTTATGTGTCTGCCTGGAAATAACGCACCTGTCGAAACAGTTTTTTTTCTCTAGTAAATGAAATAAGGACAAGTGACAAAACACAGTTAAATGTCGTGGTATTGAAAGCCATATTGATTACCAAGACTAATGTCAACAAATCATGTAACGAGCTCCATTCCTATTTGAAAACTAGACCCGATATTTTGAAATTGATTTGTTCCACCGATAAATAGAAAAGAACTGCCTAGTGAGACGTTATAAAAAATACTGATTCTAAGTAACTCAACTTACAGGTAACACATTTTGCTTATTATAAGTGTTCTTCATTTCTGAATAAAAACTAGTAAAATACGAAAACAAATTACAAAATTCTTCAGGTGTTCCGCTCTGACGAAAAAGATAAATGCTCACGTTAAATATACCTCAAATAATTGTTGCACTAGACATTCAGTAACCAACTGAATGTGATGTAATTGAAATGACGTAACCTGCACGTACGCTATGAGAAAACGATTCTCACTTTCTGTCGTATATCGTACGTACTAATATGCTAATTTTGTTTTTTGGAATTATTTCTATTTTCTTAATGTGAACACATATATTATACGTTCAGGTAAATAGCTGTGGTTTCTATTCCCATTGCCCGATTGGGTGCTGAAGAGTTCATACTTTGAATTCCAGGATTTTGGAGGAGTTTAAACTACCATTTACGTCTGTCGAATATTGTTCTAAGTTTTTGAACTGCTCTTTTTTTTCTTACGTTTCTGATTCCACGTTGAATTGGAGGCTCATTTTTACTTTCGGATTTTCGTCTTGTTTTAAGAAACCTTTTTGGAGCTTTTCCACAAATGCAGCCGTACTACATTGCGCTATTACCCAGTCAACAATTCTGTTTTTGTTCTGATTATGGTGGCTTTAATGAAAGATCAAAGTAATGCGCATACAGAACTAAAATGAACAGCATGAGCACATACGCCGTTTAACCCTTGGAATGATTCGTTCTTTAAGTATTTTAAATATAACAATCCAGAGAAATGTAAATTGTAATTAGCAACATAACATCAGCGTAGATCTCGAATTTCGCCTATATAGCAGCATAGGGAAGACTCTGAATGTTATCGTGCAAAAACCCGACTTAACGAATCGGAATCGGCTGATAGGTATTTTTAAACTTGTAATGCAAGATTTCACAGTAGTATGGATCGTTGACAAGCATGAGTGTATTTCTTCATGAATAAGGTCTTGAATTTGCTAAGTTACCTTCGTCGTACCCACGCGTTTATCTCAGAGAAAAAACTTCGAGACATGAGGAAAAGCTTACAGAATTATTAAAGTGGTATCCTAATTCTCTTAGCAGTAAAATACTTCTGGCAAAACGCAGTATCGCCAGTTTTTTGTCATATAATCTTATATTAAAAAGTTATATTTGTAATTAGACGAAAACAGTTCCTCTTGGAACAATAGACTAATTAGTGTAAATTTCACAGAATAATAGAAGCTGTCATTATATTTTCTGGAACAGCAGTAAAACCAATAATGTTCAATTGGTATTAAATGGCTGAGATAAAGTTAATAATTCAGTATTTTCATCAGACAGCAACAACGTTCTCATTACTACATGCTCGTTATGATAAGCCAGTCTAAAGGCGAAAGTTAAGCAGAACAGCAATCCAACTAGTTAGGACGAACGTCGTGCAATGAACGCTTCTGCAAACGTATAAACGGCTTACGTTGAGTAAACGCATTAAGGAAATGAAAAGCAACTTTCAGCTACGCTCCTCAGATTCTGTCCACTGCTAGCACTTGGCAGCTTAAACACGCTAAAGAAAATATTCCTGAACGGCATGTTTATTCAGCCAACATCAATTATGTTTCAGAAAAATTGAGCATAGCAGTATCAAATGAAGAAATTGCAAAAAAAAATGTAAAAAAGAAAAATGATAGTTTAAAAAAACTAAGATACACGCTTTAGTAGCAATGTAAACTAAAAGATTAAAAATAATCTTTATCCATAAAATTTTTCTTCAACGGTGCTAGTATGTCCCACAATTCAGTATAATTTTTTGATAAGCCTAAAATAAGTATAAAGTTTCTGATTCAAAAATTAACTTCCATATAAAAAAACGTGGGCTGCTAGATACAGATTCATAAATTTAGACTTCATGGTATGTAGAGAGCACCCCACGCTTTTTTTATACATTAAAGTTAATTTTTTAATCAGAAACTTTATACTTAATTTAGGCTTTTTCATAAAATTATACTGAATTGTGGGACATTCTAGCGCTGTTGAAGAATTTTTTCTATTGGTAAAGATTATTTTTAACCTGTTAGTTCACATTACTACAAAAGCGTGTATCTTACTTCTTTTAACTATCATTTTATTTTTAACTTTTTAGTTCGCATTGCTAATAAATTGTGTTTTTTTTAGTTTTTTAAAACTGTAAATTAATTTTTAACTTTTAGTTCACTTTGCTACAAACTCATGTTTTCTGGTTTTTAAAACTATAATTTTGTTGATACACCAGACAAAATCGTGTTAAAAAGAAATATTGCTGCTATAATTACACTGAGTAAAGTGTGTGTCATTACAAAAACACAAGTTAAAAACACATCTATAGTATAGTTTATTCTTTAACAATCGGAACTTTTTGTGTTTATAGAATATATTCAATATAAAATAAATAGTTCACCTCTGGATATTGTGGGCCATTTCCTGAATTGTGATAGGATCATTTTATGAATGATTGTGACGCCAATGCAATTGAAATTGTTGTTTTATTTTCCGAACGCGTTTCGCTTCATTTGCGAAGCATCTTCAGCGGTTCTGTCTATGGGTATTTATACATATAATTACATTTATTCTATTTTACAATTTAAACATGAAAATTTTGGGTTACAGATTTAAGTTTACTTACATTTTTCTTTGGTCACTATGCTTATAATTTTACAGCCTTTTAGCATCAGTTATGTTTGTAACTGCAGTATATATTATACATGTTGGTTGCATTTTTTTGTGATTATTTGCGTAGCACTGTAATACATTGAGTTCTGATGTCTTACGTTTAGTTACTGTACATCGCTGATAAGCAGGTTTGTTTACCGTTTGTCTTCTGTTTTAGTCGGTGGGTGGCGCGCTTTTAATATATGTTCGTGCTTAGTTTGGTGTATTATTATTATTGGCTGTGTCCTTTTGTGGTGCATGGTTGTGTTTATTATTTGGTTTTGAGTACTGTGTGTAGTGTTGGGTCCGTCGGGTTCGTGTATTCGTTTATTATGTTCTTTTCTTCTGCCAGTGATTTCTGGATGTGGTAGTTTTCCTGAAATGTTAGCAGTTGTGGTTTGCTGTTATTAATGGTTAGTATTTGCATCTTTGACTCTATGTTTGTGGGCACAAGACATCAGAACTCAATGTCCCCTAAATTATGTAATGGCACAAGATTAAGCCTGAAATAGCTGCTAAACAACATTACTGAGGCGGTAATCATAACCGGAAAAGAAAAAGGAGTATCGGTTTTCATACCAAGAATCCCACTAATTTCAAATTATTTGTCATTTTGTTTGAAACGGTTACAATTTCCAGTGAGATTAGCTTATAGTATGACTATAAATAAGGCAAAGGGTCAAACATTCCACTATTGCGAAGTTAATTTGAAAGAATCCTGTTTCTCACTCGGTCTACATTATGTTGCTTTTTCACGTGTCGGACAAGCAGAAAATCTATTTGCATATGCTCCAGACACCAAACAGCGAATATAGTTTATAAAAATTTATTTCCATAAAATTATTCAACATGCAGAATTTTTGTATACTTAATTTGTAAGATATTTATGTAGAAAACGAGTAAAAATAAAGAAAAGAAACTATAAACAAATATATGTTAATCCACACCTTCTATAACAAATATAAAAAAATCAACTGATGTACCAAAAAAAAAAAAAAAGCGAAGCTGGTTGTCCTCAGCTAGTATATAATAATATTAGAAACAATTTCGAGTGGTCTCCAGTCAAGATCGGGATATATGTGTACATATGATCACCCCATTTTGTTAACATTTTAAATTTCATTACTTAGTCCCTTCCTGTAACACTATTTTCGATTTATAACAGACATAGCAACTAGCTTAATACAATAATTACGAATTAACAACAATCTTTAAATGATGTTGAGCAGCACTCATTACATGATACAGTAACTCCAGATTCCATGTGTTATTAAATTTGCCAATTCATTAGCTACTAGAAACGATTCTGAGTATTATTTAAATGTCAAAGTAAACTTTTAGAATGAAGTAGCGTAAACAAACAATTATTATTAAGAGTTGAATAGGAAATCGAAACCTTAATCAGATCAAGAACGAATAAAAGCAAACATCTTAATGAAATTCAATATCAAAAGGAGAACCAGTTCTGGGCTCTTGTAATAACTATGTAGACAAAAAGAAAAAAAAATCACAAATATCATTCCGTTCAACGCTATCAGAGAGGGAAAAAAGTATAGAAAGACTCTTAAAATTTCGAAATTAAGTTTTTTCACGATTAGAATTTTCTCGCTGCTGTATCGCACGTGCAGGAACAAATTAGTTAAAGATTTACTAAACTAATTACTGTAGATGCCTCTCGTAATAACCATGAGTTTCACAAAAGCGCTGAACATATAGCGAGCATGTGTTAAAGTCACAGCAGTTATAATGACATGTGTGTTTCTCATTTCACAACACTCACGGGCAGTGCGACACGTAATATACATTGCCGGTACAGCACAGCGCCAAACAAATTACTGGGCTTGTTGTCAGATGGTAAACAAATGGCACACGCATTAGCCACCGTGACGCAAACCACTACGCCGTTATATATTGCCTCGTGTGTCCGTTTCCACGAGGCCGTTATTTAACAAAGTCCTCAAATGCTCTATTGTTCACGATGGGCGTGGGAAGTGCTTTTGTCCGAAGTTGAGTTGGAATATAAGCGATTAACGAACGCGATAATATTGGCGGTATTATTTGGAAACGAGTATATTGTTTCAATTGTTCTTATGCATCCGCACATCTGCCAAATAAATACCAGCTTAGATTCTCAGTCAGTACCGAACAACCAATATCTGAAACTATACCATTACTTTGAACTATAGTTCAAGAACTGCTTCTCATTTCGCGTGCAGAAAAAAAGTATATCATTATTTTTCTCACATAAAAACTTTTGAAGTAAAAATGTTCGGGCATTCAGCTGCTGAGATTTTCTCGAAACACGAACATGACGCAAATGTGGTCACATTGAAAGTTAATAATACAGCTGCATGCAGCTATAATGCCCAGTTTAAGGTAAAGTTGGACAAACTACGTTACTATGTGTCTTTAGACAAATTCCACCCCCGTTAACATACTACTCCGCGTAAACTTTTAGTGTGCCCTGCTGGATTCAGATTTTCATTTTGAATGGATGTGTTTTAAAGTGTGTGTGTGGCAGGATATAATAATTCAATAACTTGATTGGGATGAGAAATTATTGAATATTATTTTAATAAAGTACATTATTCCATATTTAAAAACACCACGTCGTATAATTGTATTTTATTTAGAATATGCCCATTTGGAATCTGAGACTACATTTAAGTCCTTTTGTTTTCTTTTCTCTCCATAAATTATTCATAAGTAAGATGATGGTCCGCTTCAGTGCATCTTACATCACTCACTCTCTTGTGTTAAAGTTTTGGTTGGAATACCGGAAATTGTGCAACTCTATTCTCTGTTGTTAATGATGTCTTTCGTGATCTTTACTGTTTCCAAATCCCCTCTTATTTCTTTTGCCATTTTTTTTTTTTTAAATTTATAAATGCATTGTAACATTCTCAGTTATCCACTCTGTATTAGTGTCCATAAAATTGCACTCCTCCTTGAAGTACTCCTTTCTTCAAGACACCCACCTAAAATGTCTTAAGAGAATTTGTCGAATCTTAAGCTAACGTGTACAAACATTTATGACACATGTAAATTTTCTGTTCCGTCAACCGTCCGGGCTTCCACTTGGAAATCCTATGCCTACACTATCACTAGTAGGAATTCGTCACTTCTGCACTCAAATCTCCATTTCACAGTATCTATCAATAAATGTTTTTAAAGGTACAGTGGACATTATAGTATAAGCCATAGGCATTACAATACTGACACAAATAGAAAATTTTTAACGCACTCACAATAACACATTATCTGACTAGAATGATCTAGATGCAATAGAAGCGATTGGTATTACCCAGTAAAGTGGCTCGTGGGAAATCCAAAAGTTCCCCCTACTCTCAGAAAGTGTGCCAGCAGGAAAATTTAAACGGCCAATAAAAAAAAAATTCTTTTGTTCCTTTTACCAAACAATATTTAAATAACTATTAGAACTAAATAAAACAGTTGGATGAAAGGGACGCCTATTCGTAATATGTTACCAATGTAAAAAAAAAATAGCGTGAATAATATTGTATTAGTCAGCGATGGTTAAACCCAGTATCTTAGAAAAATATAATTTAAATTAAAAGAAACAAGAATTTTAGACCGTGAGAGGGATTTTTAGGATAGAGTCATCTCTAAATCTGTTGATATTAGAACAGCTCATCTGTTAATCAACAGGCGTACTTACTACCAACTTGGTTAGACTAACAACCGGAGGTCAATATTGTTATGTGTTTTTAGGGTTCTTTTATGGTTGAACATATTATTTTCTGTATTTAAGGACATTACCTAATGCAGTGGTATTATGGACCGTAGACGATCCATTGCCTCGCCAGTTAGGCTTTTCCATAGAACGCTGTCTCTCCACTCTTCTATCTAGGATGTCTGCCTTTCTTACGTGTTGCTTTATTGTATGCAGCCTCCTGAGTATCGGTCTTCCGTGTGTTGTGTACCCTAAAAACGTTCTTCTATCACATCTTTGAAGAGGCTCTCATCCCTTCTGAGTATTTGGCCTTACCCCACCTTAGGTTTTGTACTTTTATTTTTGCCATTATGTCAGGTAGTTTTTACAGATTTCTTAGTTCTCTATTTTTCTCCGCTCTTCTTCCTCTTGAAATGGGCAAAAAATCTGTATGATAATTCAATTTTCGAAAGTTATTTATTTATTCACAGCTCCTTTCGTCAAAGTCCATAATCCTGCACCATACTGTACTACAGGCTGTATAATACTCTTATATACCTCAAGTTTTGAAGTTCCCCATCGAAGAACTGTACCCATTTAATGCCTGTATCTATGGCAGAATCTTCCCATTTTGTTCCTCATTTTTACGCCTCGTCGACGGCTAAGGTCATTAGAGGCGGGATGGGACTGGGGACAATGAATGGGAAGGAATTCGACCATGGCCTTTTTGGCCTGGAGTGATTTTGGGAAACAACGGAAAACCCAAATCTGGATGGCCGGACGGTGATTCGAACCCGCGTCCTCCCGAATGCGAGGCCAGAACGTTAACCATTCACCCACCACCCTCGGTTTGTTTTTCTGAATGATCAGCTCTCAAATGAAATTGAAATCTTCTACTTTTTCTAAGGCTGCTCCATTTATATCTATCACTATAGTTCGTACATTCTGACTGCGACTGTTAGGAAGGTATTTTGTTTTTTCATCACTTATCTCCAACTAAATTTCTTTGGTTTTATTTTGAACTTTATTTTGCACAAATGAATACAAACGAAACTGCAACGGATGTTCTGTTGCGCCGCAAAAGTCTCTAACACCAAGTGTCTCTCCATCAAAGATATTGACTCCAATTAGTTAGACACTTCATAATTTGAATTTATTCAGGGTACAAATACATACATTCCTCTACCAGATATGACAAAAATTTCATCAGAGTGTAAACAAATCCCAAGCATATTAGCTATTACCTGAACACTTAAATGATTATGTAGCGCAGGACACAAAGCGTGCTAAAGAAGACGTGATCTGGCCTCACGCAAGGTCGAAGTTGAAGTCCACTCTTCCCTTCTGGGAGATTGAGGGCGAAGATGTTGCGGAGATCGAATAGAATGAAGTCCGAGTCAAAAGATAGCTTCATCCGCTGATCAAATCTTATTTTTCTCCCTCTTCGGATGTCATGGCGAATCCACGAAACGGTAGCCCTTATCTTGTCATTCATTCGTCGAAAACATGAAAATATATTAGTGCCGTCCATTTATGAGGAATAATTTTTTCAGTATTTAATTATGTAACCAGGTGTATCAACTCTGAGGCATTTTTTTTTCCTTATTGTCTTGTTGCTTTAGCTCGTGTTCTTTCTGTCTTTGAATATCTCTTCCAGATAGCCTCCGAATTTTATTTTATATTTCGCAGTTTTCTTTAGACTTCATTGTTTTATTTTGAGCAATGGTAGGTATTCTTCCAAGTTCTGGGATGTCTTCTTCAATATATCCTGCACTGAGTGACTTTGGATCCATTATAAACAATCGTGTTTTTCAGGAGGGGTAATCTTGAAATCCGGCTTTGCTAGAATTGTACTTAGTATTTCCCTGGGCGGCTTTTAGGATATACGCTGCCACATGTTTTGTCCACATCCAGATTGATTCCACTTTTCCACAAGAAAAACAGTACATAAGCGTATTTGTGTTTCCGCAAGTGCCACATCTATCGGTTTTTTTATTTATTTATTTATTTATGTTGGCTTTTGACCTGGTCGGCCATACTGCCAGGTTCTTTAAATTTAATTTTACATTGGTTTATGTTTAATGTTTCAGTTAAATTACAATTTCTTAACCTTTATTTTACAATGGTTCATAAGTCCCATGAGAGATGGGTTACAATTTCTTTATAAAATATATCAAGTTATTGACTTTTCAATTGCACCGTGTGAGTCGTCGCCAAAAGCCCAGGGACCGCTTTTTGTATCTTTCCACCACAATTGAATATTCATGAAATAGTTCCTGTGATTGCCTTATCTATTTGGATCCTTTGGTGTGGATAATGTTGCGTACTTGTATTTGTAACTATTCTCATTGGGTATTGCTTTAGTGTGTATGTTCTAGATAATGTGGAGTATTTTTGAAAGGTTAGTGTATCTACTTAGTTTATGACTGTTGGTCTAGGATTGTCTGGTCCGCTTTGTCTTATATTTGAATATTTCCTTCTTTAAAAAAGGACATTATGGTTCTGTATATTGAGTGGTTGTGGGAAGAGAGTAGGATGGCTAAATTAGTTGGGAAGGGGATCTTGCACCTTGTGAGTTAATTCAACATTTTGTTTTGGGTGTTGGTGTATTTTTGCAGGAGAATAGCAGGTGGTTGATGTCCCCTATTGCTCGGTCGGCACAGTCACATCTGGGGCTATCTCTTAGTCCTATCCGGTTCAAGTGGCTGGGAAAGTTGCCGTGGTGGAATCTGCTTCTGATTATATTAATTAAGTGGCGTTGTCTTAAGATGTATGCGATGTAGCTTTTCTTTGGTAGCCAGGGTCTCGTTAACCACTTTGACCCACAGGGTTTGGTAATCAGATGGAATTGTCCTATGATGATGTTTCTCCACACATTTTTCCAGTTAATATCCGGATATTTATTTTCTATATGAAAGCAGCAGTACGTCGGTAAGTTGAAGAATCTTCAATGACGTCACTGCCTAGGTTCGGCATTTGTCTTCTACCGTTTCCGTGGCACCGCCGAAACAAATAATTAATACGCTACTGTGAATTCAGTTGGTTGAAAGCGAGGGAGGAGACTGTGTCCTAAAAGAGTGATATTTTAACGCTGCTGGGAGCTCAAGACTATTTCATTACACAGTCACCACAATTCATGTAAGTGTTATTTTGAACAAAAAATGAAGGTAAGACAATCACAGCTGTAATGACATTCTAACAGTGTTTGTTATATTTCCTGTTGACCAAAATTAAGTCTTCCTCTCATTTATCTGCGTATTTGACAACAACGGTGTAAATGCAGACAGCAAAAGAAAGTTCCATTTAAATATCTTTTGACAACTGCATTACGATATTATTTTTTCTTCCACTTTGATGTCATTTAGAGAGTTTTAAAAAAAAATTGCAGTGAGGTTATATTGCTGATTTCAAGTTATAGTAAGACAGCATACACAAAAACGAACACTTAAAAATAATTCTGAAAGACATGGCTTTTGCATATGATTTATTTGGAGATTAAAGGGAAAATAATAATTAAAAGTTTTAGAAAATCATTCACTGACATACAATTATGCTAATTCTATCGTCATAATGGCTGATTGACGTGAATGAACATTATATTTTTAAAAAAATGATAGACAAAGATTACTTAGAGGAATTAGGAAAAAGGCAAAAAAATAAGTAAATAAAAAATAAAAATTTACAGGATGCTATTGAAATAATTATAATAAAATCAGGCTAAATAACCAGTTTTTAACCAATGAAATGGGAAAATACAAGGATTCTGTCGTTTAAGAAGTAAAATTAAAACCTATCAAATGTCATTTCACATTAAAAAAAAAATAAAAAAAAAATAAAAATACTAACTTCATTGTTGTTAAATCGGGACATTTGGAAGGATCTAAAAATTTAATCTTCCTCATCTAATTAGAAATAGGTATGTTCTGGTAATGGTGGTTGAAGTAAAGAGTTTATGTAAATATCTTACACGAAGTAGAAATACGATTATGGTCAACGTGAAACCTTAATTTATAAATTGATGGAACACTGGTATCTATAGAGGAGAGCTAAGATGAAATTATTTAAGGTGGGAGAAAATGTAACACTGAGTATGTAAATAAAGATATTAGCGCTAAAAACTGTCCGCTATAGAAATAATGTCAGATCATGAATATGTGAATATACAAAACATTAGCCCGTTAAAAATACATTATTCCGTACTGTTTGTGTTATTTGCAGTGTGTGTCAAAAACATACATTTCCTAAATAAATGTTTAAAAATCAAACATTTATTGAGCTTCCTGTCAGTGTATGTGGGTTCCAGTCCAATGCTTCATGTGAGTCAAATAAGGGAAATCTGCCAAACATTAATCATTTTAGTTGCTTACTTGCAGATGCACCAGTTGGAGTCCGAGTAGGTCTACAGTCTAACATGACACCCCGTCTACCAGTGGCTTTCATTTGGTTCTCCACATGAATTAAGTGCTTGGTTGTTGGCGACGTGTGGGTTTATTGTTATAATTAACTGAGAAGGAGCATATGCTACTCTTGTAATTTCCCTACATATTTATTTTTTAATTATATGAATTATCTTTTCAATTTTTTTCACTGTTTGAGGTTCCGTGAGCCGCGTGTATTTCGATAACTTGCTGCTGTCTTTTGACACCCCGGTCTACAAATGAAAATTTTCTTAATCCGTAATGGTCAAAACCGAACGCTGGTTTTTGGACATGTTCATCTCTGCCCTTAGTATTCTTAATTTTTCTTTCAATATTAAAATATGACTCATCACTAGGGTTCGGATCTTTAGGAAAAGTCATATTTTTTTCCTGCCTTCTTTTTGAGCTGAAATGCAGAAATAAACACTGATTCAACGTTTCTGATTGTATTTAAATGTATTTTATATAGCCTATAAATGCATATTTGGGCCATTTTCCTAATTATGGTCATATTTCAGCAATTTTTATGGTCATATGGTCATATTTTGAGGAAAAAACTGGTAATTTTTGATAGAAGTTGTAGATGAAAAGAAATTAAGATTATTATTCAGATAAATATATTCCTGTTATACATTGGAGAAAGAAACGAAACTAATTGTAACCAAATTGTTCAGAATTCACCAGTCAAGAATTAAAGTTTTAAATTATTGTCACTCTCTAACCGTTAATGTTCCTCCCGCTTTTTAAATTAGACTATGCAGCAGCAGCATACCTTTGTTGAGCCGCGTCAATCAATGTCTCACTTGTGACGGTATCGCGGGAATTGAGTCCACTGCAGTGACCCACCGATGAGTTGAGAGGAATCAATTGTCTTCCTATGATTCAGTACGGCGAAACTGCTGCTTAACGGGAAACCGGTCCCTACCTGGGTCAGGTATTCCCCACATACCAGACTCTACGCGTCGAAACAACCACAAAGCCTTCAGCCACTCACGCACTGTCACCAATGCTTTTGAAAATAATCCTGAACCAGTGTTAAATCTGCAGTGGATCAGTGAGTACCGCCCTGCCGAAAACAAAACTTTCTGAAAGTGTAAAGTTACAGAGTTACGTAAAGGAATTTGGAGAGGAGTATTTTAGCACAGATGAAAGAGTTCTTTTCTGTAAATTATGTGAAACTAAAGTGAATGCAAGAAAGCGATTTCATGTGCAGCAGCACTGCAATACATCAAGACACGAGAATAACGTAATACGACATTCAACTCGACAAAGCAAACAGCGACTTTCCTTGGATACATCTACAGCTTCGTCGTCTTCCAAATTATCAATTTTTTCTAAAGAACTCTGTGAAATGATGGTATCAGCCAACATCCCACTTAATAAAGTGAACAATGAGCATTTCAAATCGATCTTGGAGAAATACACAACACAGACGATTCCAACCGAATCAACATTGAGGAAGAACTATTTACCGTCTTGTTATTAAAATGTATTGCAGGCAATCAGAACTAAGATAGGCACCAATAATATCTGGGTATCAATGGATGAAAGTACTGATGCTTGTGGGAGATACGTTGTAAATGTTATCGTTGGAGCCCTACTTTCTGACAGACCGGGTGATATATTTTTACTGGACTGTGAAGCTCTTGAATCAGTAAAACATTCAACAATTGCCGTCCGTTTCGACAACGCTATGAAACTGTTATGGAGCGGTGAAGTTAAGCGAAAACATGTCTTACTATTTGTGACCGACGCTGCGCCGTACATGGTAACGGCTGGGAAATGTGTGAAGATGTTGTATCCTTCGATGGTGCATTTAACCTGTCTCGCTCATGGATTACATAGAGTTGCCGAAGAAGTAAGACTAAATTTCCCTGATGTTGATAGATTAATATCAAATGTAAAAAAGATTTTTGTTAAAGCTCCAATGAGAGTGGCAAAATTTAGAGAAGACGCACCTTCCATACCTCTTCCACCAGTACTTACTCGTTGGGACACATGGCTCGATGCAGTTACCTATTACTGTGAATATTATGAAAACATACGGAAAATAGTTTCTAATTTTGATAGCAGTGAAGCATCTTCCATAAAAATTGTCCAAGAACTGTTTTCCAGTAATTTGTTCAGAAATTTGGCGTACATAAAGTCAAGTTTTTCAGGCATCACAACTGTGATTTCGCGTCTTGAAGAAATTGGTCTAGAACTGAATGAAAGTTTGGCGGTCGTTAAAAGTGTGGAAACCGAAATAGGCCAAGCTGAAAAACAAATTTGATAAAGTGTTGTATGGGAATAAGGGATATAAAACAACTTGTAAAATTAGTGAAATTTTACATGGTGGCGAATCTTTTTTGACTGAAGACGACCCACAACTAAATTGCAGTGACCTGACTCTGTTTAAGTACGCTCCCGTCACATATTGCGATGTCGAACGAAGCTTCTTACACTACAAGACAGTTTTAAGTGACAACCGGAGAAAATTCCTCTTCGAGAACTTGAAGATGCATGTGGTGATATACTGCAATGCTGGCATCAAACAAGAATAAAAAATGATATGTACACTAATTCGCAACAAATGTATAGTAAATTTCCATTTTTAAAAGTAAAATTCTAGTAATCCATTCTTTTACAGGAACAAGAAAATAACTGTCAACAAAATTAATTTCCCAATCGTACAGTGAGTGCATAGAAGCAAATTATGCTGTCTACTTGAAAGCGACACAGCTACATAAAATAAATTATGTACATTTGAGCATTTTTAAAGAATAAAAAATTTAATGTTTGGTCATATTTTGTCTCTTTTAGGTCATATTTACCTATTTTTAAGGTCATATTTGCCTGCATATTTCGCGATTTTTTTGGTCCTAATGATCCGAACCCTACTCATCACCAGTATTTGACTTATACTCACCCAGAATCTTTTGTTCTTCATTCTGTATTTCAGTGACTTCCACCGAGCTCCTTCTTCGTAACAGTTATTTTCACAGTGATTTTCTCATTCTACCACCTTCAACTCCTCTTTGGGTACCCGAAACGCAGGCACCACACTACATACCCCACGATACTTGGAGCAACGGTTTTACCAACGTTTTTTTTATCTCATTTCCCACACTTCCGTAGTACATCGCCTCATCGCCTTTTCCAGAAGAGGCAACACTTTGAATCCTCTCCCCACTATTTGATCAATTAAGTTTATTATCACATTATATTAAAAGATTTTTTGGTTTATGCCTTCAACAAAGAATTTCTCCTCCACCTTATAATCGTTCAAAACCTTTATATTCATCTCTGCGTTAGGAATAAGATGACTCGTTTGGGCATTTATATTAATTCCTAACCTAAATACTAAACGATTAAATTTAATGACATTTCGTTTACCTTGCTAAGAATTATCTGTGACGAATTTTTTGTTCTTGAAGTGAATAACATGAGCGACTGTGATATATTGAAAAGTTGGTATCCAAATGAATGGTTTTAGGAAAATACAATTCCTGCACAATAGTGTTACTTAATCTTTTTTCCAGTTGCAGATATACAATTAAATAATGGGATGGGGAAAAGTTTTTGATCTTTACATATGGAAAATGCTTTCTTTTTTTTTCAGAAAAGGCATGTTTACTGATTTCAATAAACAAGAATTAAAAGTACGTGGTAATATTTTGCTAATGTGGTATGTGACTGCCCAGTCTGTCAAACGGTAATCTCTGTTTGGAACGTATTGCTTTATATCAGTTGCCAATATGAAATCAGACGGAAAAACTGTATAATATATACTGTATATATATATATATATATATAGAGAGAGAGAGAGAGAGATAGTTTTTATTAATTTATTGTTGTTATTATAATGAAATCCAGTGTTAATTCTAATATATAATTAGTAATATTAAACAATTCTTGAATCTGTACTTGATCATAAAATAATCAGAGTGGTACGAAAGCCTAATAGTTCTGTTTGATCTCTCATACAAGTCGATACTGATCATACCATAAAAAACAATTCAACGTAATTGACTCATCGAATTCTTAAATGATGAATATCAGCAACATTAGTCGGTATTTTTAGGATAGATAGCCGGCCCCTTGGATAAGTAAACTTTTTTATCTCATATCCATAATTTCTGGGGTACATCATAATATGTTTTTCGCAGCATATTTTACATAGGTATTGCTACACCGAAATATATAATGTAATTTTATTTGCAATTATGGCATTAGTAATTTTCATATTATTTTTATACTATCGATTGAACTATTATAGTGAAATACAGTTTTCTTGGTGTAATAGGCAGTGATTTTCACTAAATAATGATAGTCTTCAATTATTGATACAATATCTCTCCTGGATTTGATCGAGCCATTCACTTTACAAAAATGCGTTCAATCTGCAGACTGTAAGTAAAGTGAATAGTCCGGTAACCTACGGAGTCTCGATAGTGCCTAAAGTGCTAGTTACAGCGGCTGCCACTTCAGTGTTACTAGGCTAACCATGAAATTTCAAATAAATAACTGCACTTATATTGTTAAAAGGAAAAGTAACTGTGATGCCGTTGAAGAAGGGCAGAGACAACGCAAGCTAAATTCGACGTTCGTTTAAATTTACATATTACTATTTCTTATTTACGACGGTTAAATACATAAATTTATATAAAGAGAAGAGTTTCTGGTGCTTACGATCTATTCTAGTAGCCGTTACTACATATTCTAAAAATTTGTCGACAAAAGATAAGAAACAGGATAGTTTATTAAGAACTCAGGGAAAGTTTTCACGAAATGTAAGAAACCACGAAACATATCAAACAAATAAATAATCATTATTCTTTTTACAAATTATGCTGTCATTAGAAACTTTTTTATAACAATAAAAATTTCTGCCACTGTGGACGGCTTTTGTTGAAGTAATTGCAAGTAGTAAAAAAAAAATAAAAAATAAATAAAAGCGGAGATAAAATAAATATTATAAAGCCAGACACAGATGCGATTTTAATTCTCTCACTGTGAGTCTGATTTAATGATTATGTAATCCATTGCGTGTTGTGGAAAATGTATCTAAAAAATCGAAGAGCGGTGTGGAATTATACTATTTTTATCACAACCTATGTAGTGGTTAGCGGTAAGGGCTTTAAAAATTTTCAATAGTCACCACGCTGCACGTGTAATCGGCTTTAGTAAGAGATAAAATGATAAGAGAATAATAATGATAAGCAACGTCGTGAAGTAGCTATTATCGCATTCGACCAGTTACAGGTATTGTATCAACCAATAAATCGTTAGGGGACATATAACAGACATCACAGTTTTTAACGGCAGCCACTTTAAATGTGAAAGTTACGTTCGGATTCTAGCTGGAGTTCGCTTTTATCTCGGTGGAGCACACCTCTCGTGACCCAGTTTCTGCAGTCCAGCCATTAACAGCCGCGGTCAGCTGCTGTCAGGTGCCACTCACGTCCAATAAGGCCGCGCCTCAAGTTCTTTTTTATATTTTTTAGCGTTGAGTGTCAAATACAGAGACTGCTTCCGTACAAAATCGCTCGTATGCTCTTCGGTTCAATGTCACCCATTGGAGCTATTGTTTGGACGCCACTAATGCTATATATCACTAACACTATAGTGACAGAATATGAAATACTTAATTATATATCAATTAAAAACACGTTTTCAATATTGATTGGTCATTGATCCGATATTATAAAACTTTCATCTCAAGGATGTTTTTAATTTGTTGTCGAAAACAGTATTTTTATTATCTTTGTTTATAGCTGGTGCATTACCAAATGTTACCATTCATATAGTAAGCACGAAGTTATGTAATTGTGACATAACTTTCTCTATTCTGTTCGTACACTATAAACATCGGTTCTTTAGGATTCCATACTTTATTTTACTTCAGGCTTTATGATGTACCGACGCCCAGGTCATTGGAGAGGGAGTGATTTGGAGTCAGGAACAGGAAGGAATTTTTCCTTGTTCTTTTGAAGGAACCATCCCGATATCCGCTTGAAGTGATTTCAATTAACTATAGCTGGCCGGATGGGGATTTGAATCCGCGTACTCCCGAATTCCAGGCCATAGCGTTACCGCTGTAAGCTTCCCTCCTTTCGGCTGCTTTTTGTCAGCTTCTACAAATGACTTAAGTGCTCTAGTTCAAGCAGGAATATTTTTTGCTGTAGAAGTCGGCACCAAAGAAAAAAAAAAAAAAAAAACTCTGCAACTCAAATATACAAATAACACACGACAGGATAATATAATTAACTCGAAAAATTCACTCTTTTATTTTCCTTTTTCTTCACAACATACAAATACACACACGGCTCATAAAACAACTTGCACTATTTTTATCTCAATACACGTCCGACAGCTAGAAATCAAGCATGTCTGCCATACCGTGCTTTCTCTGTCTTACTATTCCTTGCGCAGTTCAAAGATTATTCACCTAGTCCACTTCTTCCAAAGAGTCCTCACTCTCTGTTCTTACCTTTAGTGCTATTTATGTTATTTAGCAAAAAACTTCAACATAATTCTCTTTATACAAAATAAAACATGTTTTTAAATATTATAAACACCAAAATTATAAATATAGAAAGGCGACCTTGTCACCTTACACCGCTCACCCACTACTTTCCATTAAACATTATGGAACTACCCGTTTGTCAGTCTATCCGGACTCTGTCACAGCCTCATAACGTCTGAAATCCGTTAAAAAAAATTTAATTGCACCCTAATTTTTATTCCTACTACCTAAAATATAATACACTTAAATTTGGCGAAATCGTGATGTTAAACTAATTATAGGTAGATCTGTGATAATCTTAATGCGTAATAGAAGATGACAATCCACCAACTCCGAAAATGATTTGATTTTCGTTTGTTTTTTTTTTTTTTTTTTTTTTTTTTTTCTCTCGATTTGGATGAGATTTGTAGGAATCCCATTAAAAATTAAATTACCCCTTTATTTCTGAAACTATTATACCGTGCGTTCTTCAGTAATGTATAGTGATATTTATCCTCTGCAGTATTGTGAATAAATTATAATGAACTTTTGGGGTTCAAATAAAAGAGTAATTTTAACAAATTTGATTTTTCAATACATAATTTTTTAGACTATAAAAATAATGTATAACTTTTGATGAAGGATACCGAAGCTTGGAAAGAAGAAATGCCATGAAAATACGTTTTAAAACAAATCTTAAGACTTACTGTAGGTTATAAAACATTAATATATATCATTTCTAAATGCTACTTGAGTTTGGAAATTTCCAAGTATAATCTATATCTATATCAATTTTTAGTAACCAAAAACAGCTCGGGATAAGGGTCAATTACATGAAGTGTGATAAAAGACCAGAGACGTAGCTTATTATTTCTAGATCCAGTGCACAATAAGAAATATATTAATTTTGCTCGTTATATAGAAGAACACCACTCAGTTTTCGGAATCATCGGCGCATACAGATTAGACTCCATACAAACAATTGTCATCTTGTTGATTCAATACAGTAAAGTCGGTGAGTACAATATTGTTTTTTTATTATTATTAATTTTTTAAATCAGAAACTAGTACTGAATATACTTTTGCCATATGCCTCTCATGAATAAATTTACAGACAAATTACTTATTTTTCTTGCATTTGTTACGTACAATATAATATCCTCTTGTTTGACTTACAGTGGTCTCAGTGTTGTGAAAGTTGGTAACATACTGTCTCTGATCATTTCCCTCATATTAACAAACACTTAAGGTTAAATTCAATCAAGTTTTAAATATTAAACAATTAAAGATGCTACTAGGAAAATTAAGCATTTGCTGGTTTTGTTATGAACTATTCAATAAGTAAGAATTCGTAGATATTAATGGTCTGGAAAATTAATCTTCCAGTCACTACATATCAAAACATTATTAACAATCACTATTTTGTGAATCATCGAAGAAATAGGTTCGGTTATGAAAGTACTCAGTCTAACGACTAAGCTCTTCTTGAATTCTCTTTCTAATTTGTCAGGTTTCATACATTCCACTAGAAAAAAAAATTAAAAAAATATAAGAAATGTATAAACCAGTGTTTTTACATATCCTCTTATTTAAAATGCTAATATTGAAACTGCGCACGTCGTCTATAGCTATTGGCTAGAGAACGGTCACGTATTCAATATTTACGCTATTTTATCTGTATCAGTTATAGAAACTATGTTATATCATAGCCTAATAATTTTTTTGGCAGACGTTAAGAATCAATGAAGTTTATTAAAAACTCAGGAGACGTATGTAATCTCGAAATGTTTCAGTCAAATAACTAACAGTAATCCGTTTTCGAAATTATAGTCTCCGTCATGTAAAGTAAAATGCATTTATTTATGTAAAATCCTAACCAAATACTCTGATAATCTAGCGAGAGTAAGGTACTCTTATCATGAAACATATAATTAAAAATGATTCTTACTCGTTTTTGCTTACAAGGTTTTCCAGAATAAATTCCTACTACTATCATAAATGATACCCTTAGTATTTGATAAACGTGATAGCTATTAAATGAGATTTAAGTTTACCCTTTTATCAACTCAATTTATAAATCCTAATTCAACAATTATATTCTTGCAGCCAAATAGTGGCGAGCAGAGATATTAGAAATTATTTACACAGTTTAATAAATACGCAACAGCTATGAAATTAATTGCCATAATACAGGCATTAATTCTGATTTTCGTAACATTTTATTCTTAAAATAAAATGTGTAAAAACATTTCGGCTAAAAATTTGTGGAACTATGAGTATTTTTCAGTAACATGTAGCTAATGAAAGTAAACTTTAATTTCTCATGGTCTCTGCTATAACGTAACTGCGAGGAAATCATACCTTACAAAGTTACAATTGGTACGTTTGTTTAAACTTCCATGTTGATTTTTATTTATTTACGACAACTAGATACATAAATTCATGCAAGGAGAAGAGTGTTCCATGTTTGCGATATATTATCTGTATCAGTTATAAAAATTAGGTTAAAACCTAACCTAGGAATGTTTTTGGGAGAAAATAAACAATGAAGTTTATTAAAAACTCAGAGAAGGTTTACACAAAATGTGCGAATCACGATTGTATCACTCAGATATTATATGTTTCGGTATTTAAAGTAAAATACATTTATTTAAACAAATCATAGTCAAATACTCCGATTATCTAATCACAGTATGGTATTAATATCACGAAAATATCATTAACACTGATCGTTATTCGCTTTTCCATACAAGCTTTTCCAGAATAAATTCCCGTCGCTATTTATACGTGGGTACTATGTTTTTCGAATGTAATATTAGTGTGTGTTGTGGCTATGTTGACCAGAATCGCAACTGATACATTTTGTTGCAGCATAATTCAGTTTTACAAACCATTTAAACTGGTTTCATAAGCGCGATGTTACTAAATTTATTAATTAATGGGGTTGAAATTAGTTCTATATGTATCGTGCTGAATTGTGCCTGTACCAGGAATAAAACTGGTATTACATGGATAGCAAAAGTTTTTGGGATTCCTAATTTGTTTTCATTTTTATTGGTTCTATACTCAGTAGACATTAAATCAGTAGAAGTCACTTCTGTATTGATATGTGAACCGCAAATGAAATATATAGTACAATGCAAAATCATGGCCACTAGCATTATGTAATTAAAATTCGGTATAATTAACCGCTGACAGAATATTGCATTCAAACCGTCAATTTTTTAAGGGCTCCAAGCTATTAGGGAATAAGTGACGCATTTACAATGATTCTGTAAGAAATTTATGCGTAAAGAAAAATAAATTGATGTGAATAAATTGGAACTCATGAAATTTTTTGCAGTCGAGATTAATTTAGTTGGAGCAACTTGTGACGATGTAGACGAAAATACAATTCTCCAGGTTGGATTATAACAATGGTTTAGAAGAAGTGAAAGAGTACTAGAATGGTAACCGACAGAAAACAAATATGGCTGTTGTCCAAGAAGGAAATGGAAGGACGAAACTAAAGGAACCATTGTGCGAGAAAGTACTTCAGGAAGATTAATACCCAGAAAGAGGGGACATAAAAGTGATGCCAGCCTTTGGATGGATATATACTGCACAGAAAAATAAAAATACAGCGATACTTGTTAATTCGCTGCTAGATAATTCTGCTTGAAATTTTCCGCTAGACGACGAAGATAATGAACACAGCGTCAAGGAGATTTCAAACCTGAAGAACAGTGAAATTTACTAATCAAAAACGTTCCGTTATTACAATACATTCCAAATATTATAGTTTACAGGCATTCATCAAATACGTATTTTTCATATACCACCTTTGCTTTGAGGTTACTTTCGATTTATATTTTAATTTTTCTACCGTAGGTTCGGTTATTGCTGTCGGTTGGTTAATAGTCTGAGAAATAAAGCAGAATACGGAAACAGTACTTCTTATTATTGCTGTTTTAAACGTTTACTAGTATACTCTCCTTGATTGAGTTGTATCTTAACCAACTACTTTTTGAAACAAGATAAAATTTACGTGTTCAAGTGTCTGCTTCTACATATGTCTTCTTCAGCGTATGTTTCCAATTAGGTCAACATATTTGGCCGTGTCCGTAGTAAATTATCATAAAGCACGGAAGCAATGACAGAGAGAATTTTGCTTTCACAGCTTACTATTTTAAACACCCTCAAAAATGATGGGTATCATCTGTAGTGGCATTAAGAATTTATTCTTTAAAAGCTTCAAAGGATAAGCGAATAACGATTAATAATTGTCTTATTTATTGATATTTTTCGTGATGTCGACAAATTTTCTCTGATTAGGTGTTTTTTTTTGTTTTTCTGTTTTTTTTAAACCGTCTCTCTAACAGTGAGGTCTTTAGAAGCATCCCGGCATTTGCCTGGAGTGATTTGGAAAACCATAGAAAACCCAAATCTGGATGCCCAGACGGGGAATCGAACCGCCGTCCTCCCGAATGCGAGGCCAGAACGTTAAGCGTTACACCACCACGCTCGGTCTCTGGTTAGAATCTCGGAGTACTTGGCTAGCATATTTTTGATTCTTAGTGACGAAATTTTTATTGATATGACAAGTTCCTAAGAAAAGTATAATTTCAAAAACGAATAAAGATGATTTATTTTTTGGTATATTTTGTGATTTCTGTCCATCATGTTTTTGTGCAATTACTTCCACAACAAGCAATTGCCTTACAGTTAGCATCGCAGTTAAACTTTCTTTTAGGAATGTAAGTGCAAATAAAATAAAATTCTATTATTTATTTGATATTTACACTTACTGTTAACAATATAAGTACACATAAAGTCATTGCTGTTATTCATTCGAAATTTCCTGGTTAGCTAAGTAGCGCTGTGGTGGCAGTCAGTGTAACTGATACTTCGGGCTTTATAGAGACTCGCCGAAGATTGCCGAACCATTGATTTGCGTCCAGTCTCCAGGCAAAACAAATTTTATGAAAGAGGATCCTACCGCATTCAGCATAACCGTTGTTGTGGATAGCAGGCCAGTGACAGAAGTTCGCAATAGCTATATATGTATGAGCACCTATAGATGGCTATTCAGTTGAATGGAGCGTTAGATGAAGGGATGTATTCCGATAATACTTTACAGTTTGAAAATGATAACCACTGACGAAACTTGTTGATGTTTTGCTGCATGTTATGGAAGAAAAGTGTATAGCAGTTAGTCGGTGAAGCGGTGGCATTCTTGGACGAGAAATTGGTGATGGACTTCCAACAGCAAATTCTGAGCGAATGGATTAAATGATTAAAGAAGTCAAGCGAGTAAAAATGCGAAAGAATCTTGCCATTACATGTATCGCTATATACCTTGTTGGGCTTGGTCAGGTTTACTTGCTTTTTCTAGAGAGTTTAATTACTTACGTACTGATTCCAGCAACATGTGATGTGAATTTGACAGTAATCACTTAATTCTTTAGCTATGATGCAATATTCATTTACATCAGTTTATCAAAATCTGATCATGCCTGAATATCGATGCTGGATGGCTAATTGCGAATTATAAACAACAGAGAAATCATGCTCAAAAGCTGTTTAGGTAAATGAAAACAAATGTCAACGAAAAAAAAAAAAAAGTCATGAGGAGGAGGATGTTGTAATGTTTGAAAATCGAAGTTTTATACATCTGATAGTGACGTATATTATGATATATGGGTACATAAAAAAAACACTTTAAAGTTGTGTAGCTGAGGACTGGAATAAAATTGTAGTTTAAAAAATTAAAATCACGCTTTCGTAGTAATGTGAACTAAAAGGTTAAAAATAATATTTAAATATAAACATTTTGTTTAACAGTGATAGGACGTCGCACAATTCAGGATAAATTAATTTTTTTTTGAATAAGCTTAAAGAATAAAGTCACTGATTACAAAATTAACTTTAATGTAAAAAAGCATGGGGTGCTATTTCAGTTGTCTTATATTTTTTGTCGTTGGCTGTTTGTAAAGACAGAGTCATTGTCAAAAGTTATGTAGAGCGCACCCCGCACTTTTTTAACATTAAAGTTAATTTTGTAATCAGTGACTTTATACTTTAAGCTTATTCAAAAAAATTAATTTATCCTGAATTGTTGGACGTCCTATCACTGTTAAACAAAATGTTTATATTTAAATATTATTTTTAGCCTTTTAGTTCACATTACTACGAAAGGGTGATTTTAGTTTTTTAAACTACAATTTTATTTTTAACTTTTTAGTTCAGATAGTTTAAAAAGTATGTTTCTTACTGTTGGCTTTTCTTCGTTAATCTCTCTTTTTCTTTGAGTTGTAGTTTCATTATTAATTATTATTCCCACGAGTAAAATACAATTAAATGGTCAACTCAACAAAGTTCCAATAGCACGTAAACGAGGAAGGCTACTTTTCTATAATAGTACGAAGTAATATTTCGAATACTTACTATTCAACATCACTTTAAGCGACCTCAGACAGAGAAACCTTTCTGGATAGGAGACAGCAGAAGACGATCGTCTACAGCAACCAAGGCTCGTAAATCACACCCGGGAAACTGGAGAACGATGATGATGATGATGGCTATATTGGGTGGGAAATCTCCGAAGGGTGTGGCCGCCAAATGACGAAGATTTCTCGAATCGCACCTGTGCACTAATATCGCTGCTGCATTTGCCTAACTCAGTAATCCCATCAAGTTTAGGATACACTGACAACGTGGTGAGAGTGAAATTATTGAATTTTTATCGGTTCTTAATAAGTGTGCAAAATTTAAAACGATTCGGACGTCAGGAAGCGGGTAAACACTGAAATGAAAGATTGCATTACATGGCAACCATTTTTCTATTGTTACCGTCAGAGTAACGAGAATAGCAGGACGTTGCTAAGACGTATTGTCAACGGTTCTTAAAACGTGTGCAAAATTTTTATGTTTCTACTGTCATCGTAATCAGAATATCAAGACATAGCAATGAAATTATTGTATTGTAATCAGTTATCAATACATGAGCAAAATTTCAATCAACTCGGACATCTGGAATTGGGTTAAAATTATATTGCAAAATTCCACGACATTCAACCATTTTACTGTTGTTACTGTCAAAGTAATGAGCATAGCAGGATATAGCTATGAAATTATTGTATTGTCACCGGTTCTTAATATGTGTGCCAAATTTCAAACAGCTCGGACGTCGGGAAGTGGGTCAAAATGGAGTTGTAAAATTTCGTTACATTCATACATACATACATATGTACATACATACATATGTACATACATACAAGTCAAGCTAATATAAAGCGTGTAATAAAATGGATGAGAACGAGAGTGACATCGCAGATTTATTCCCATAGCTATTAATACAGGCTGAAAAACGCAAAGCCTTCTCTAAGCAAACACTTCTGTTGTGCGGATTTTCTTCACCGTCTCGACTTACTTTCGATCACGCTTTTGTGCGAACGCCCGAGTCCTCATTATGCCCTTTCTGCGCCACCTCTCGCGTGCTCAAAGCGCAGACAGAGAATACACGAGATTTGAGAGACTGCTCGGCGCTTAGCCCGTTCGCTGTGTGTCAGAGATAAAGTTCATTAGCGTGCCTGCGCTTTGTGTGTTGGGTTGGCAGCCCATTCTGTACTCGGTATTCACGGCGCCCTTTCAAGGGAACCGCCATTAATATGGGCGACGTGTGCCGGAGACGGGTCGAGCTTGTAGACTGCCTTCCCGCCTTACGAGGTTGTCACTTGTCAGCCGAAACGATTGTTCTTACGGAGCTGGTGCTGGAGAGAGCGCATCTCTAGAGTCTGGCTGTCTGGTCTGAAAGGCAAGTTGAGCACCGTTCCACTACACGTAACGTCTGCCTGTGAGCCATCGCAAGGCTAGGTAAGTCGTTGAGGTATATAGGCAAGAAGAAGAGATTCCACTCTGTTGCCTATTTCTCACAATATTTTCAATACTTACACAATTTGTAAAGCGTTTGATAAAAACAATCGTCGTAGGATACTTCCTAATATTGTGTGGGACACTTTTCTACCGACAGTGCTGGAATTCAACGTGTTATTGACTCAAAGAGCCATCGGAAGTCCGCAGAAGAATATTCAGCTATGCTTCATCTGCAGAAGCCTGTATTGGCCGGCCTCGGTAGCGTAGGGGCTAGAGTGCTAGCTCCGCGTACCGAAGGTCGCCGGTTCGAGTCAGGCCGAGGGCATGGGTGTTTAGTGTTGTGTCTGTGAATGTCTTGTCCATGTTGTAGTTTCCTTGTGTCAATACTTGATAGCAACAAATCACACTGAGCTGGCTGTATGGCCCAGTAACCGAATGCCATTAAAAAAAAAAAAAAATCCTGTATTGGCGAAATTATTGCCACTTCAGGTTGTTATGTGCAAACTGATCTTTCAATAACGTCACAGATATGTT
The DNA here is from genome assembly GCA_031002005.1 of Vandiemenella viatica. Classification (NCBI taxonomy): domain Eukaryota; kingdom Metazoa; phylum Arthropoda; class Insecta; order Orthoptera; family Morabidae; genus Vandiemenella; species Vandiemenella viatica. The sequence continues at coordinate 104,938,162 of JARYHS010008074.1, read as the reverse complement.
CAACTGAATTTATGTATTGCAATCTAGGTGACCTAATTATTCTCCGGAATTGCCGAGAAAGTTGTTAAAACCAGTCGTGAACAATTTTGGCATTGACCTCCTTGATACGTCCACCATTGTTTGGAAGCATAAAGGCCATGAATTGTTACAAATTATCTCCAAGGGGGCATCCATAAATTGCGTGAGACTTGGTGATATCTGACTTGACAACCCCCTCCCCCCTGGTGACATCGATCCCCCCCCCCTGGAAATCACCCTCGCAACTTTTTGAGACGAGACCTTTTTTTTTAGGTCTCACCCTTCCAAAAGCCGGTTACACCCCCACTTTTCGACGAAAAATGCCCGTAAAATCGCATTTCGCGTAATTTGTAGACCTTTTTTTTTATTTTTAGATCTACAGTTCAACAATTTTTCACGTGAGATTTGGTGAGATTTCGCCGGCCCCCCCCCCCCATTTCACTTCACGTAATTTATAGATGCCCCCCAAGCAGCTGAACATGACCATTTTATAACCAAAGTCGGTTCAGCTTGACTCTACATTCCAGTACATGCCATGTTAAAACAGTTCATACCTGGATGGAGTCACCTACAACCTGCACTGCGCCTTTCTGACAACCTGGGTCCATGGCCTTGTGGGGTCTGACTCTACCTTCAGCACTTACTGACTGCAATCGTGACTCATCTTACCACGTGACCTCTTTCCAGTCACCTACAGTCCAACCTATATGTTCACGAGGTAGAAGAGAGACAACAGCCGCTGACGGTTTGTACTCACAACGGTCTTCTGCTGTCATATCCCTTCAAGTTGGCTGCACTGCCCGGACGCACATTTCTGTAATTCGTCCCTCATTTAGTATAGCTAATCTTTGCGCAGTCTGCCAATCCTGACACCTCGACGCAGATGTCACTTGTCTCGGTCATTAACTAGACATGGTCAGCCACTTCGTTGTCAATGGCCGGAGATAATGTCGGAAGTTATAATTCACGGCACACTATTGACGCTGTGGTTCCAGGGACGTTTAAATAACTAACAATTTCTGAAATGGAATGCTCCACGCGGCTAGCAGCAACTACCATTCCGGTTTCACACTGTGTTAATTCAGGTCGTGTGGCCATAATGACGTGGGAAAACATTTCACGACTCACGAGAGCACAAACGAAAGCCCGATATTGCACTGCGCCTATATACTTTTGTTTCGCGGTGTTACCATTATGTGGATATTTGACTCTTCCATTCCCATCTCTTCTGGCGCTGCAGTGTATAAATATAAATTTATTTCCCAGCCATTTTCATTCGACAACTGATGAAGTCTCTTAGAGTCATGAGTACTGACTGTCATGAATTTCGAATAATACAAAGTATAATCGCCACACTTGGTGCAGTGACAACTTAAAATTCGATTTTTTTTTATTTTTTTTTTGCATTAGGGGCGGGATGGTATTGGGGCAAGGAACGGGAAGGAATTCGGCCATGGATTTTTTGAAGGAACTTCCCGGCATTCGCCTGGAGTGATTTGGGAAAACCATGGAAAACTCAAATCAGGATGCCCGGACGGGGATTCAAACCCGCGTCCTCCCGAATGCGAGACCAGAACGTTAACTGTTCACCCACCACTCTCGGTTTTCAATTCTAGCGAGGGAAGCTATAGTATTGCCATCTGCCATCTGTGTAACGTGTTATTGTTTGTGAAATGTCTATGTGTCGTATCGCAAGGTTCTGATTGACTCAGTTGAGAGGGTGCAGAGGAGAGCCGCTAGATTCGTGACTTGTTGTTACAGCCCTTATGAAAGCGTCACAGAATTGATACATAGATTGGGCTGGGATATTTTGGAAGACAGACGACGTAGCTTGCGTTCGAATTTATTGGAGAATATGCGAAAAAATTTAAATTTCGAGTGCAATGAAATACTTCTTCCGCCAACCTATTTAGGTCGCAATGACCGGAGGGATAAGATTAGAGAAATAAGATGCCGTACTGATACTTATATGTATTCCTTCTTTCCTCGCACTATTCGGGATTGGAATGGGCGGGTTTAGGATTGGTGCTTAGCACCCTCTGCCACCCACAATTTTTGTGATTTGCAGAGTATGAATGTAGATGTAGATGTAGAAGAAAAAATTTGGGACCTTTTCATCACTCGCCTTGCTGATCGCAGACATTTACTTAAATACCGTATCAGGACAGGACGGTAGCTACGCGGGGGTCAGCATTCGAATCTGATCCCGTTGTACCTCCCAGATCTAGTATGGTGGCAACTTGATGCGCACAGCCACACTGGCCGGTACATACCTGACTGATGTTACAATAATCATATTTCTTGTAATTGGTACAGCCGTCCTTAGATATGTATTACCTAAAGGCGAAGCAGCTACAGTAAGGACCGGTTCACACTAGCGATGAAATTATGTCAGGTCAGATTAGCTCACGAGCCACGATTTCATCAGAAGCCTTCTCATCCGTGGTCAGGTCAAATAATACTATGGAGGGATATTGGTTAAAGAATTAGGAATAGATGGAAGGGGAAAGACGATCATGACTACAATCTAGCACTAGATTTCAGGCATAATGGGGTCGAAAAAATTTCTTTTGTTGGTAAGGGTGTCAGGGATTGGAACAAATTACCAAGCGAAGTGATGAATAATTCACCAAAAACGATAAGGAATTTAAAATTTAAATTTGTGATGGGAGAGTAATTCAACACTCCAACTATAGAATAAAATTTTAAAAAAAGCGGTAATTAGATGACTAGGGGTATTGCCACAGAGCGTTAGCTCCATCACAATTAAAATTAATAATAATAATATTTTTTAGAATTAAATAAAGAAATTGACCATTATAAATTGTTTTATTATTGTTTAAACCTAACAGTTTTTCACTATCAGTTTAACAAAATAATTTATTTTGCTTTAACAAACAAAACAGAATAATGAATCGAATTCTCAATATTTTCGACGGGAGTCAACTTTTTGGGATAATTCTCCTTGTTGTGTAATATTGTGCAATTTTATATCTTTTTAATTGCTCATATTGTATGCTTTTTGGGATCTCTATATATTGTATAGATTTGTTGAGATAAATCGCAATATTTCTATGAAAGAAACCATACAATTCACTGAAACTCCAAACAACGTGTGATTAGTTCGTTGTTCAAGATGATGGGATATGACCTCTCTTGCACATTCACAATAACGGTCAGATCAGCTTAGGTCAGGAGTACTCCGTATTTGACTGTTATGATCGGTGCAATCTTCATGAAGACCTGCCTTGCCCTGACATGACCGAAAAGGGCGCAGTGAGAATGTTCTCATTGAATTACGGTTACAGTGATTTTGATCTTTTCCCTTATTTACTTTATCTGACCTGACACCTCTAGTAAGAATCGGCCTTGATTACAAATCCCTGGATTGATTTCCATGGAGCATGAAATATATATTCAGTATTAATCCGTGAATAGAAGATTTTAAAACTAGTAGAGCACCACGAAATTTCAATTAGATTTATATTCATTTCATCAAGACTTTTAGATGTACAGTACCTTTCATTACTACATTCATAACGAAAGCAATAAGACAGTGTAAAATATATTTTAAAGGGAACAGGAAAAATGTTGATTATGGACTTGTTGTGTTTTGTTATTTATATGTTTTAAGGATTTCGCTGTCAGATAATAAGGTTGTCATGCCTCATTTTCTACCGTAGGAAGGAAGTGTGTAGAACGTGTGTTACACTTTATGTCAATTGAGAATACGTAGAATAATGACCAAAATACTAACTAAATCCCTTTAAAATTCTATCTTCGTTTTGTTTTCCTTATTGATAATATGTAGTGCGTACAGCTCGGTTTTTGTTGAGTAACTACTGCTCATGCGTTATACTATGATAATCAGTTGGTTATGCTTCAAACACTAAGCTATATCAGCATTTAGTTTTTAACGCCAGAGGTGCTTCAGATACAGGTGAACAACCGTATCGGTTACGGTGTAGGACCGTAATTAAATTTTGTTGGATTTGTTTACTCCATGCTTAAACTTACTTTCTATTACCCTCATAATAACTTGATTAATAGCAGTTTTTAATGGTTTATGAAGATAAAAGATAAATAACAAACAAACTCCCCCTATTAGCTGCAGTCTTCGCGCTCACCTCGAAGCGGATAAGTATCAAAGTTTTCGCATAATGAATTCCTTCCTTGTTTTATGTAGCAAGATGCTGTTAAAAAGTTTTGTGTAGTGAAAGCCAACACTCTTAAAACTTGGAAACTGTATTTTTTGTTTATAGACATAAACTCATAATGCTACGCTCCTGTTCAAACTGAAATAATTCAGTGGAGAAAAATAACTGAATAACATTTTCCGTTATTTCCAAAATATTTCGAAGTAGATTTACATGTATGTAGAAACTTTCTAATTTCATTACAGGATGTGCCTTCTGATAACCCTTGGATTTTAATTTTTTACCATCTATTCTTCGTAATAACTTACACTATTACATGAAATATTACGAAGGCTTACGTCTGTTAGGTAAAACATTAGATTCATAGAAGTATATCGACTTCATGCGAGTAATTTAAGCCGGTAAGATTTTTGTCAAATTTTATTTATTCCAGCAAATAGTGTTAAAATAAATTTAAAGTTACAAATGGTGTTTGCATCGCACTTTTGACAGAACCAATTTTTTTAAAAAAAATTATGGAATCTATTTTGAATCAATATCCACGCCTCTTCCCCTATTGTCATCGTTATGCACTACGTGTTTCAAGAATTTTTTTTTAATGATGACTGAAATCATTTGTAATTTTCCAGCTATTCGAGTAATTACTTCGTAAATCACGGTCTTTTAAAGTGACAGGATTCTTTTAATAAAAATCGGGGAACGAGAAGATGAGAAATTTTGATGCTCATGAATGTGGTTGTGCTTGTAATTGTGGGATGTATATGGATGGCTGACGCGTGGGTTCTATGGGTTTTTTCCTACGATGCCCTATGACTTGCGCCGACTATCTTCGTGTTTCTTCTACTCTTGCGCTCTTTGGACCGGTCCTCTTCTTCTCTTGTGCTACTATCAACTTCTAATTAAACATGAGCATCAAGGGTTGAGCTTGCATCTAGGAAGGGGGGAGGGGGCGGACAGCTAAGGTTTACTTGAATCAGACAATATCTTCTGGAAACGTCATTTAATCCGTACTAAACAGTAAATCAACAACAGCTGAGGATGTACAATAAACGAGGGGTACTCCGTAACCCGTGCTACTCAAGAGAATTAGCCCTACACTATACAACTAACATAGAATGGTAAGGTTGGTGGACTAACTAACTATTCCGAGGCCTAGATAACAACTTATTACCCGTTAGTGAAGAAGGGAGTGTGATCCATGTATTATGGATTGCTGGTAAAGTATAGGCTTGCGTACTCAGCACCGCACGTGTAATTTGCAACCTGAACTGACGATCGGCAAAAAGTCCAACAAAAACAGAACGTACTAACTCGACGTCTGGCTGTGGTGAAACCTACCAAACTTACACGACTTTAATACTAAAATGTTAAACTAAATGACGTCCCGTTACAGTATCAGACCACGGATCGTTAATCCACTATATGAACATTACGACTAACATATTTTGTTTGTTTTTTATTTAGTATAATCCTTATTTCTGCTGCTTATGCGGATACATCTATTTTTGGAATGTGTATCTTACTTACATCGTAGAATACTCTTGACAAGAAGAAAGCATTTCAAATCCATCGATCAAGAACAATGTAAACATTGCACATGTAAGTTCTGTACTAAGTAGTGAATCCCCTGGTTACTTCTGGAAGAACAGGTCTGAGTGCCACAGCACCAGGTTTCATCCTGTTCCTTCATTTCTCTCTGATTCATAACACAAATAACACTCTACACACCCTTCCTCACAGTCACCCATGCTTACAGTACCACTTACGAACTCATTCACAGTGGGGAAGGAAACAGGATGCTCTCACACACACACAACGTGCTTCAGAAACATAAAACGTGTTATATGAATTATCTGGAGTTACACGGACATTTTGCGCAAGTCGATTTAATATCTCAACATCAGTTACTTTCGTTTGTTCTAAAATTTATCTGTTCTACATCTAAATTAGGTCTTGTGTTCACGATGATTGCATTAACACAGGTAAACAGATAATTGTGAGTTTGGATTTGTCTCATCCGCAATTATCTCTATTTTTCAATTTTTTTAATTTTATTTTTTTCCCACGATTCATGCAGATTTCCTTCTTTCTTAACTCTTGTGATGTTAAAGTGCTTTTATTTTTTGACGTAGCTTCGATTATCACTGATGATCCTAGCCGTGGATCAGCTTCAGTATTTGTTTGACATCACGAAAGCTTACATGCCAAATTGCTTCAATAATATAATTTTGAAATGACTGTATATTTGATGTAAACATGTTATTGGGCATCATACTACTAATACATGTTTTACCTTGATTATAATTCATAAATGTGTCAGATGGTCGTGAGATGACTTACCGCATTTTGCAGGTTGAATTATAACAATTATTTATTAACAAAACGGAATGGGGATGTTTCACAATGAGTGTATTTATTTGTTAATAAATTGAATCTCTTGCAGCATAACGTTGCTAAAAAAAACTTCTTTCTCACTTGGAAAATTGTTGAAAATACACTGCTGTATTATCATATTTATGTGTCGATATGTTAGAGCTGTATTTCCAACTCTCTGACATAGCGGTGTTTGTGAACCAGTTATGTCCATTACGTTATTAGTCTCAAAACAGTTTCGTGGACAGCAGTCCAACTCACCAATTACGCAAGTTCTGACTGCCATCTAAATGGTATTACAGCCTTGGGCACCAACGCTTCTAGAATAACCTTCTCCCAGTCCCCTGTTTCACAGTTCCGGCAGGAAATATTGCCGTTAGGTAAAAACGTCTCACTCTGAATGGAACGGTTCCTATACCGTTAAATTTACTTTAAAACCTTTTTTTTTTACTTATGGCTTTACTCCTCGACGTCGTCGAGGTCATTAGATGGAGTCAAGGTGGGAAGGAATTCAGCCATGGTCTTTTGAAGGAAGCATCTCGGCATTCACGTGGAGTGATTTGGGGAAATTGTGGAAAACCAAAATGTGGATGCCCGGACGGGGATTCAACCAGGCGTTCTCACTAATGCGAGGCCAGAGCGTTAACCGCTCAGCAAACCACGCTCGGGAACAAACTTAATCATTTTTTAATGATTTTTTGCCAATATCACTCAAATCAGAACAACATTTAAAGATGGCATGTTACTCCAACGTTTCGTTTTCAACTGAGATTCAGTAGCTACTACCAATGAACCTGCAATGCAACATGCTAAAATTCTAAAAGCAGGATGTGTCAATATTTACATAATTTACTCATTAAGGCATGGCGATATGTTTCCATGAAAATAAAAAAACTTTACCACCGTAGATATTTTATAGTTTCAGAATGCATACCTAGATTAGTAACGATAGCTCAAGAGGCAAGTAACTATATCATCCAAAAAATTGGATCAAAACTCACAATGAAGATAGAAGTGAGCGTCGATGGTAAGCTTTAACGCTCAGTCCTCCCATCCGGGAGGACGCGGGTTCGAATCCCGGTGCGACCATCCAGATTTGAGTTTTTCACGGTTTACCCAGGTTACCCAGTGAATTCCTGGACGGTTCCTATAAAAAAGACCATGACCTAAATATTTCCCGTTCCTTGTCCTCAGTCCTTTCCCGACTCTAATGACCTCGAAGTCGATGAGGCGTAAAGCCATAAGCAAAAAAAAAACAAAACAAAAAACAAAAAAAAACCTTAAGATCACTTTTTCTGCGGCAGTTTGGCAAAAAAAAGAATTACTGCTTTAAAACATACACTGATCAGCCAAAACATTATGACAACCTGCTTATTAGTGTGTTGGTCCATCTTTGGAGCGCAATACAGCAGCGATTCTGCTTGGCATGGATTCGAAATGTCGTTGTTATGTTTCCGGAGTTGTCTGGCACCAGATGCCTACGCAGTCTACGCACATGTCACACAATTCCCTTAAATTACGGGCTGGTGATTTCTGGGTGCGGCACCTGGGAACTATCATCTCGGATTCGTCCAAGGCTTGTTTGCTGCTCGCATGCTACTGTAATGAGCATACATGTAGAGTGGTTGAAGGACGGTGAAACTACGACGGGGAGGAAAGCTGGTGGACGTCTACGCCCCATCATAGAATGTGGAAGTCGGAGGATTGCCCACTCTGTTAGGCGGGATAGGCAGCGATCTGTGGCAGATCTGACAGCAGAGTGTGCTCCGAAACACTTGTGCCTGCACCAGCATTGTACTATCGAGCGTGGTGGTGTAACGGATAGCGTTCTGGCCTCGCATTCGGGAGGACGGTGGTTCGAATCTCCGTCCGTGCATCCAGATTTGGGTTTTCCATGGTTTCCCAAATCACTCCAGGCAAATTCCAGGATGCTTCCCTAAAAAGGCCATGGCCGAATTCCTTCCCATTCCTTGCCCCCATCCTTTCCCGTCTCTAAAGACCTAGCTGTTGAGAGACGTAAAGCAGTTAAAAAAAAAAGCATTGAACTGTGCTGTCAGATCTGCCACAGATCGCCTCCTATCCCGCTCAACAAAGCGGACAAGCTTCCGACCTCCACGTTCTGTGATGAGGCGTGGACGTCCACCACCTTGTCGCCTAGTCGTGGTTTCACCGTCCTTCAACCACTCTACATATATGCTCATTACCGTAGGACGCGAACAGCCGACCAGCCTTGCCGTTTACGAGATGCTCGTTCCTAGACACCGCGCCCACAAACCACCGGCCCGTAATTTAAGGGAATTGCGTGTTCTGTGCGTAGACATCTGGAGCCAGACAACTTCAGAAACATAACAACGACTTTCCCAATCCATGTCACGCCGAATCGCTGCTGTACTGCGCTCCAAAGATGGACCAACACACTAATAAGCAGGTGGTCATAATGTTTTAGCTGATCGGTGTATTTGCAGTTGCTTTTGGTGTGTTAAAATCGTTTCTGATCAGTGACGGACTAACCACATAGAATATGTTTTTCTGCAACAGCAGAAGAATTCTTTCCTAACTGCTCGTATGTACACTGCAGATAACTTACATACTTAAAACTGGACTGTCCATCTTACTCTGTGTGGAACTCGTAACAGCGCCGTCTACGATTAACTTAAATTATTAACCATTCGTTTAACTGTGATGGATTAATAACAGATTTCCATTTTCATAGTTCATTGAAAAACATAGAGCATCAAGTGCTGTTATATAGAACCAGTCAACCTACTTACAGGAACAGTAGTTTGAATTTGTAGTAAATATTGCAGCCACATCGACGAAATTGAGGTAATGTTTCTGTTCACCCAGAACATTTAATTTTCCAGACATATTTTAGCGCATAAGTTACTATAATCTAAAGAAGTCTTATACACATACGAGATGTTTGTAAAAGCAAAGAAGTAACAAAAGTAGAAAGGTATTTATATTTTTATTTCTGCAGATATATTCCATCCCGAATTGTGCTTGAGTAGGACTTCCAACATAATCTTTTAAAATGAATTTCAGCTAGTCGAATCACAGCCAGATGTAATATTTTATTTATTCCCTCAGTGAAGTACAAATTTGAACAAGCTCAGCAAAATCTGTCTACATGACACAGAGATCAACAGACGAACACTACACATTATATAAAAACATCTATGTTCAGGTCACGGCTCAAACTGGCGTCGTGCCCAATCCATTTGGTAGCCTCGGAACTAAAGCTGCCTGCTGACTGATACGTACAGATCACGCAGATATATATTACTGAAATTAACAAAGCACTATTAAAAACAAGTTTCATGTAGGACTGTATATTGAGAAATTGTTTGATAACTTATGGTTAGAAGAAAGGTTTCAAAATAAAATCGGAGATATGTGAACAGTTAAATACGATCTTTCATTTAAACCTGACCAACAGGATATATCTATGCACCTACGAATTTTACTTAAACACACATACATACATTCGTACAAACACGATATAACCCTCCTGCCCACACGTTTAATAATTCTTGGCTAATTATTAATTATCGGACTTCTTTCCATCGGAGATTGACTGCATTTCATTTTTCAGCTATCCGCTGATTAACAGAAAGGTTGTAAAGGATAGGAATCATTAAAAAATAAAATAAGTGGGTAGATTGAGAAGCTTACAAATTCAAATTATATTCTGTCCGATACAAATATCCACACTAGAAATTGGAACACGTATACAAACCAACTATTTCATAAAATTAACTAATAATCTATAGTTCAACTATCTCCAATTTTTCAGCACCTAAGATTCACATGTAAGCAGCTAACAAATCATCATGATAGAATTAGTTTTCTTAATATCAAGACCCGCAGCGAGAGTGAGTTATTTGGCAGAGACACAAAGAGAGAGAAAGAAATATATATGGATTTACATCAAACTGTGCAGGCTTGCGGCTTAGGCATTGAGCAGAACTGAGCAACTGAGGGCTCTTCTGTGTTCAGCGGGCCTTAAGTACCCTTTGAGTAACTGTTATTTGGATTGCCTGGTGTCTTTTTGGCAGGAGCACTGCCAACATCACCTTCCTAACTTCCCAGTTGCCGTATGTACAATCTCTGCCAGATGGAAGAATATATTGGCTCCCACAGATACTACCCCTCCCAAAAGACGCTTTTTGGTACCCGTGGGTTGGCGACGGGCAAAACCTTCTCCACGCCAACGGAGATGGCGGGAAGGGGGTGAGCATCAGAAGCAGAACGAAGGACAAGAGAGGAAGAAACTCAAGAGTAAAGAACAACCCAAATTTGACTACAAGCACTGCCCGTGGCTAAGGCGGTGCCTGCACCAGGAAGACGGCAAAGACTCAATTCATCGTAGTGCCTCTGGAAGCCAGAGGCACCTTCTCCAGGGCTCAGGGGGGTTGTTTGCCCTGATTCCAGGAGGGAACTCCTGATGTGGGAGCAGGAGGCTCCCGGGACAAACCGGAGAAGAATGAGACCGCTACCTGGAACGTGAAGCTGGCTGATGACACTTTGTGGTCAGCATGTCAGCAGTCGTCCCTCTGCTTCAGCAGAGACAGCTGGTGGCCTGGATGTCGACGCAGGCCAGCAGTGATAAAAGAAGAACATATATATACAAATAGACAGTTTATTAATTAGAAGTATGAAAATACAAAGACAATTGCTGATTATGGTGTCAATTAGTAAGATGGTAGATTAATTAGTAGATTAGTTGGTAGATTAATTGGTATATTAATTATTAGAATAATTAGTAGATTTACTATTAGAATACTTAAATCCAATAAATCCTTAAAAATAATTATCCAGATATATAATAAAACAAAAAAAAAGTAAATTGTTTTAAGAATAAAACTGTAGAAACTAAGGGCCTACTTTAGGTAACAAGGTAGTAGGCTATGTAAAATCAGGAAATAAAATAAAATAATAAATAAATAAATAAAGCTACAGCAGCCTCCTAAAATTTCAAAATAAAATATACAACCTTCTTCACTCTCGCTACCGCAATTACAAATTCCTAATTCTATTATTTATTAACTATTTAACCCTACCACTTAGAGTTTCTACTTACAGCGGTTCTTAACACTTTAAACCCCATGTATATGTCTTGTGGCATCATAACGCCTTGCACTCTAACCACACACACACACACACAGACACACACACACAAATATAGACTATATATATATATTTGTGTGTGTGTGTGTGTGTTTGTGTGTGTGGTTAGAGTGCAAGAGAGAGAGAAACACAGCGAATATGTGAAAAGAAACACTCTCAGATGATACCAAGATACATAATTCCCTCACTTTCCCACATAAAAAATTTAATTTACATTGAAGGAGTCTTAAATTTAGTAAACATGAATGCGAGAAATCACTTGAGATCCTTGCATAAAGACTATAAGGTAGACGAATCATAGTAAAATAATTCATAAATAAATAAAAAGTTATTTCTCAAGTGACATTTAGCTGAGATTTTCATTCATGTTCATCTTCCAGAGTAACCTGTCAGCTGTAATTACTGCCCTCACTGAGAGCAACAAAGGGCTGAAAAGTCTAATTAAATGGAAGCTAAAGGACAAAACACGAATTGTAAAACAACTGGGGTCATTTGTACATCTAAGTGGGGACTCGCTGCGGAGAAAACAAATGGTGAAAGAGGACACGGTGACTTTTTCCTGGCCTATTACGAGGCTCTATACTACGATAAAAATAGAATACACCGTCGTCAAGTTAAGGAGATATTCATTAGATTTACATTGAGTCGTGTTTATACTAAATTCACTTTCGATACAAAGACATACAAGAATGTTGTTAATCCGTATAAAACAAATCTCAGAACATAGAAACACCCTCAAACAACCGTGCAATCAGGCAGATATTATTAGGCGCAGATAGAAATAAAGTATATAAAAAAATTCATTTCATTTGTAACATCAAATTTCTATGTAACTTAACAGCATGGCTACACTATAGATCATTTAGCTAAGAATGTCTGCCGTTTTTGTGTATGACTATTCTCGTCAGATTCTGGTAATTGGATGCTTGTCTGAAACTAGAACTAAAGTGTGCCTCTAAACGCTTATTTGTCTTGTTGCCTATGGGAGCAAAAGACATAAATTTAGATTCGAGTTCTGTTTCCGACACGATGAACAATTAAGAAAATACGTAGTTTTTTTTCTCATTTACTTTTCTGTTGATGGATTATGTGTTTGAATAAGTCCTTTTCTAGCGAAAAAAATCTTGACTGATTTAAGATATTTTCTTTTTTGTATTTCGCTGCTACCTTTTTATCTGATTACTTGTTTGGAGAATAATTTTAATTAATTTTCATATGTTGAAATATTAACTTTTACATTATTTTTTTATTTGTTGGTACACCCCAATATTGTTTTATCAGTGTAAAGAAACATATTCCTATGTTGAAACTATCTTAGGTTAATTACATTCGACACTACGCATTTCCAGAATAACTATGTGTAGAATGTAAAATTATGTTCTTCAAAACTCTGTATCGGAACTACTTTAATTTTTTATTATTATTATTATTAGTCATTATTGCCCTTGTGGACAATTTTTAAACTCAAATTATTCATGATTATTCAGTTTTTGTTTCTATTTGTCTTCTTCATTTTCTCTTGCCAAAACCACTCCATACTTTCACTGTGTTTCTATTTCCTTTGTTCTCTTCGTTTTGTTACTGTTTTCTTCTGTATTTTAAATTTTGTGTTCATAATTTTGTTCCTGAATTGTCCCCTTTTCTGTGTCATTTCCTTGCTGATCCTCTTCTATTTAATGGAACCAACTGGTTTTTCTGAGCGAACCATTTACCACGTAAAAAACCTCTTTGTGGGTCTAGTGTTGTTCATTCTCTGTAAATGTCCATAGAATTATAATCTGCGTCTTCTGATCATGTCTGCCAAGATATCTGTATGTTCGTCTAGTTCTTTCGCTCGTCTTTTCATCCATATGCCGTCTTTATATATTGCTCCAAAACACTTTCTGTTGATTTTGCGCTCAACTTTTTCTGCTTCCGTGATGCCTGAAGCCCTAATCGTGGTTGATTCTGATGCATTTAATGCTTCTGGCAGTACCTCTGTATGATAAGTTTTGGGTTTGGCCTGCCTTGATATATTTCTTTTGTTATAATATGCCCGTGTGAGTCTGTATGGCTTTTAATTTTTTTTTTTTATCTTTCCACATTTGACAGCTTGTTAGATCCTCCTATTTGTATGTATTCCCCTAGATATTTTAATTTCTCGACTCATGATATGTTTCCAAATTTTGTGTGTATTGTTTGTACGTTGTTGTTTTGTTTTTTCATGCGTAATTTGTATCCCTCTTGTGGCGGAAATTTGATGTAGTTGTTCCAATGCGTCTTGTGCTTCTTGCCTATTGTTGCTGAGTATTGTCAAGTCATCCGCAAATGCCAGGCTTCTCATGATAGTTTTGGTATAACGTGTACCTCCTCGTAACTGTATTCCTTTGACCTGTTATTCCCACTGTTTGATAACTGTCCAAAACCATGGTGAATAAAATCGGTGATAATTCATCTCCTTGCCTGACAACAGTGCAAATTTTGAATGGTTCTGATGTTTCTCCCATAAACTTTATTTTAGATGTCGTATCAGTGAGCGTTTATTGTATCGGAACCCTATTCTTCTTGTCTATGATGTATTCTTTCATTACGTCGAAGAGCGTTTGTCTGTCTACGGAGTCATATGCCTTCAAGAAATCCACAAATGTTACTACGATATTGTATCTTCAGTAGTGTTCTCAGATTCCAGATTTGTTGGATGCATGATCTTTCTTTTCAAAAGTTCGTCTGGAATTCACCTATTTGTGGATCTGTCTGAGGATCTAGCCTGTTGAGTAGTGCTTTGGAGAAGATTTTATAAATGACTGGCAGTAGTGAGATTCCTCTATAATTGTTGGGATCCGTCATGTCACCCTTTTTATGTAAGGGAAGGATTAGTGGGATTTTCACTGTGACCCAAATATCTGTGATAATTTATTGAATTTTCTTTGTGATATTTTCGTCTCCAAGCTTCCAAAACTCGGCAATAATTCCATCATCTCCCGGTGCTCTGTTGTTTAATGATCTGCTTTATCTCTTCGAGTGTGGGTGGTATAGAGTCCGGATTTGGTGCAGTTGCAGTTAGGGATAATTTTCCCGTCGGTTTCTCTCAGTTATTTAAATTTATTCGATATTATACATTTCTAACATTACTTTCTAACATTAATTTCGCCAAGTTTCCGAAAGTGGTACAGTCCCCATTTTATCTATTTTCAAGAGTTGCTCATATAATAGTATTAGATTGGATGGAAGGAAGTATATAAAGCAATTCTATCAGAGGTGGGACGGCCAGTTTCTTTGCTCTGGGACCTACAATTTATCGTAGAATCCCAAACACAGAATGCCCCACCGTAGTCCATATGGTTAAATACAAATCTTAAAAATTCTTGCTCCCACCGGAATTTGAACCTGGGATCGTAGCCAGAATTTTTTAAGAGCTAGTGCAGTAACCACCTTTTCCCCCACTAATTACATATTTGTTATACATTCAATCTTACTTAAGAACTGCAGTCGGCTGAATAAATATCGTGAATAATCGTCATTCTTCAATTGAGTCTTTACTGGGCGAAGTTCGAGTAACTTCGTTGAGACGATTTTCTATTAGGTTTTCTTGAAATGATTAAATTATAACTGCTAAGAAGTTTTTGTCAAATAAAGTATCTCTTCTGACAAAGTCAAATTTTAAATATCTTCTTTCTAGATGTTTTACAATACAACTGGTAGTAATTAATGATAACCACTTTTTCAATATTTTTTCAAAGAAGTTATGTAAATATCAGTAACACTTCTGACAAAGCCACTTTTTAAATATCTTGTTTTGAAATGTTTTACAATTAAACATTCAGCGGTAGTATTCCCTCGAGTCAGTTAGCATACAAAAAATATTGATTTAAATATATAAGATCCTTGAAACCAAAGAAAAATATATTAGTTAGCTTCCTGGTACCTGAATCATCTACAAGAGCTATTTTCGAGATACCAAGAGCAAAAATTGTTCGTACTTTGTAAAATTGTTTTTTTTCAGGGAGGAACACTATTCAGATAATCTTAAAAGTCAAAATGTTATCTAAATATGAAATTTAATCCAAATCGTTGGCGCCGTTCCCGAGATCCAAAATACATATATACAAGAATTGCTCGTTTAAAGATATAAGATTAATAATAAATTTTGATTGTAGTTAGTCATTATCTTACACCATTCATTGTCCTGTAACAGATATTACAGGTTTTCATGTGATTCTAAAGACGCGTAGAGATTAAAACTTCATGCAGATATATGCTCGTAATAGTAAAATAAATCGCTACTTCGAAGCTCACTATTTTCTTTCGTTATAGTTCTATTCTACCCATAACTTTTGTCCAAAATTTATATTCGTATCTACTGGTGATGTTGGAAACATAATTTTTGGATGACCAAGAAAGATAAAAACAAGTAAGCCACACATGATTACTGGATGTAGTGAATTTAATTCAGTCGAGATGTATCTTCTTCATCTTCTTCTCATTTGTTTTGCTTATGGCTTTACGCCTCGTCAGCGGTGAGGTCATTACAAGCCGGAAAGGACTGGAGGCAAGGAACGGGAAGGAATCCGGCCACTGTCTATTGAAAGAAGCATCCCGAAATTCGCCTGTAGTGATCTGAGGACCATGTAAAACCCAAATCTGGGTGCCTGGACAGGGATTCGAACCGCGTCCTTCCGAATACGAGGCAGAGCGCTACTGTTCACCCACCACACTTGGTCGAGATGTATCGACGAATTAATATCATCAGTACAAACAACCAGTACTAAAAATAGCATAAATAACTTTCGCTTAATGCTCCTATTTTGCATAATTGCTGTTACTGGTTTTTCAGTAAAATTGTTATTGAATTATATTTTTGAAATCAGTAATACAACTAGGAAAGCACTTATCCCTGGTTAAGTCGTTGGTTTTGGAATGTCTGTCATACTAATTACGGTCTTTTTATGGGTGTTTACCGTAGTCCTTTGACAAACGCTGTTATTATTAGCTTAGGCTTTACGACGCGTCAACGTAAGGCTATTGCAGAATGGATCAAGAATTAATTCCTCCATGATCATACGGATATACTATGTGGGTATTCATCTGCAGCATTTTCAGAAAATATTGTAAAATAGAAACCTGAATGGCTGAATCTGAAATCGAATTCCTGTCCTCCAGAACGCCAGAACAAAACGGTACCGCTCACCATCAAAGTTCAGGAGCAAGAACAAACTAATACGAGAGGAATATATTGAACTTAATATATTGTAATAATTATTAGAAAGGGCACGTTTCAAGAATAATTTGTTCTTATTAACAGCACGAAGACAAATTTTCTCGTACTTAGAGGTATGTGGCGATTTATAGCTATCACTCTACGAAGGAACGCGTATTTTATTCTTATGAATTGACAGCGACGAGCTTGGTCCATTACGAAACCAGAGGTAAACATCGGCTTGTGATTTGAAGCGCTGACAGTTAGTACAAAATGCGCAACTGATAATTTATATAAAACACGTACAAAATCAGTATTAGGGTGGAGCCCAACAGATCATCACGGACGGAGAGGAAGATTCGATGGGACAATGACATACGCATGTCGACCCTGGCAGCGTAGGGGATAGCGTGCTAGCCTCGCGTTGCAAAGGTCGCCGGTTCGAGTCCGGCCCCGGGCATGGGTGGTTTTAATTAAGTGTTGTGTTTGTCTTGTGTCGTCTTTATCATGGAGAATCTGTAATACATTGAGTGATACAATACATACTTGCAAACTACAAAATTACATAGTGCTGGCTGTATGGCCTCAAAGCCAAATGCCATATTTAAAAAAAAAAAAAAAAAAAAAAAAACTGACATACGCAGGCTTGTCGGAGTTAATTGGTAGAGGAAAGCCCAAGATCGTTCGACTTGGAATAGACTGTTCAATCTCTAACTTTAAGAGGCTACATCACTTAATGATTGAACTGGATGATTATGATGATATAAGATAGATGACTATCGACTGGGCTCATTATTGGACTAATACTAATACTGTCTTTCCGCCATTGGAAACTAAGTGGAAGTAGGGATTAAAACGCCATTCAAAGTTCTCCTGTTCTTCTTCCCTATTCGAACGCCGCCAGTCGCATTTGTAACAAACAGCAGACGTAGACTTCGCTTGCCAGCGACAGTGTAGCCGTTGGTTGGTAATCACATCCAGCAGCAGATCGACAACTTCTTGCAGGTTTGCTCTACTCAGCCAGATCACACATCGACACTCAAGCTCGATCTATTCTCAGTTGCACTCTGTAATCGATTTTCCACCGCTTGGCCTGACAGGGTCATCACACATAAGTTAGGACTGAATTCGTTTCGACATTCAGAGCAGATGTTTCAACAGTAACGAAAGGACGTCTATACCGTATAGTAATTAATTTTCTCCGGCCTCGGTAGCGTAGGGGCTGGAATACTGGCCCCGCGTGCCGAAAGTCGCAGGTTCGAGTCCGACCGAGGGCATGGGTATTTGTGTGTCTGTGTGAATGTCCCGTCCTACAATATATATACTGGATGACTGATTCACTGGAAGCTATGATAATCACATTGAGCTGGTTGTATGGCCTCAGTTGCCAAATGCCATTAAAAAAAAAAAAAAAAAAAAAAAAAAAAAAAAAATAGTTTTCTGTTCTTCGGGGGCGTAGTCTAGAATCTACTTTCTCAATAGAAGTTGTAACATATTTTATGTAAACAGGACTAGTTTTATGATCCCAGTTCCTTCAGTTTATGCAATTAAATTCTATATATCCTAGTATACCCTCTCATTCCTCGGTGGTCACGAGTGTGGCTGTACCATTAGCGCCAAGTACATTTATGATATAACACTCACATTTACTTTACAACATGTTGAACTGCTTTTTACCCCAATTTCCGTTCGTAATTCAACGGCCAGTCTGTTGAATTTAGTGGCGTTGTGTTTAATCACCTCATAGACATTAATAATTAATAAAGAGAATTACAAATTTACAAAGCTGTAATTATTTAACATTGTAATCGGCTATAAATGGCCCCACAGCGGCGGAATGATTAAGTTCCTGGCAGTCAATGATGTGTTTACGCAGAGGTGGAGCCGAAATTTATGTTGTCAGCTCAACAACACGAGCTTAAATGGACAGTCTGAAATTAGCATGGACTGAATACGGAGGCGAGGAAACTGTTTTTTGTACATGTGTTGCCTAGAAATTTATCTCTCAGTCTCTGGCTGTTATTGAATAAACTTGCTGCGATACGGAATTTACATCGTATATTTCCGTATATTTCCTATTTTTTTTTTTTTTTTTTTTTTTTGTTACTAAAGACGATTTCACTAAGCATTACAGTTGCATTGAAACATTTGAGGGTAAATATACCATTTCTCTGTGTGTTATTATTTGCGTTAATGGTTGTTTGTTAGTTCGATCAACGTAAATAAAAGAAATTAGAGAAATCATATTATTATAGCTCAGGCATCTATTTAAATAAATTACTGATTAATTTTATGCACATCACTTAGTATAATTTTTTTTCTAACTCACTGCTTCACCACACCAACTACTAAAACTATTTTTAATTTATTGGGACTTCTTTCTTCAACAATTTCAGGCTTATAACTCACGAAGTGTTAATTCAAACCGTATGTTCAAACACAAAACATTACTTATTTAAAGTTTATTACCTGGGTGACCGATCATCACTCGGCATCTTTCAATTTCTGTTCAATATGCACGATTTTCAGTAAAGGTAACCTTTTTTCTTGAAGGCTTCCTAGGTATTTTTAAGTACACAGTTCCTTGTATGGAGAAGCTTAACTGACATCAGTAGGCTTATTTGTAACTTAATCCTACGAGATGAGGTTAGAGCTGTTAAATCCCCTTTTTTTTTGTAAAACCGTATTACAAACTTCAAAAGAAAAACTTTATCTACATATGAAATTTCATCCAACTCGCTGGAACCATTTCCGAGATCGTCTGGTTTACCATCTCATAAATTGCTTTTACAGAAAAATGCTATTATTATGTGTGAACGAAGACTTTCCCGGCGTGTCGATGCAATGAACTCTTCACAGGTTTGCTGCCGGATAGCGTTTGTGAAAACACAAACGCTATCCGGCAGCAAACCTGTGAAGAGTTCATTGGATGCTATTATTATGTTAAATATAAATATTAATGCTAATCAGGGATTAATTAATGGTGCAGGTTTAGCGGTAGTTCTCTTAGACTAGTACATCATCAGTGCTAAATTAATTCACGCCGGTAAAAACTATGCCCTTACCTGGCATTAACCTCACACCACCAAACCAAACTATGCCTTTTCAAATTATAAGAAAACAAAATTCCCAATAGAAGTTTCATTCGCTACGAACATTAATAAAGCACAAGGTCAGACGCTTCAAAAAGCAGGATTGTATTTATCAGAACCTGTTTTTTGTACGGATACACGTACCTGGTTTTTTCAAGAGTATATTAATTAATCTTTATTTTTGTGTTAGGGAGACATACGGTCAAAAAGTCAAGGATGATCACATTATAACTGCTAATATTGTTTTCAAAGAAGATTTTTAAAGTAAAGATGATTGAAAAAATGGCTTCTGACAAAGCCAATATTTTTTAAATATTTACTTTTTCATTTTTTTTTACAATTAAACATGGAGCCCATAATTGAATAATAACGACGTGAGAAGCGATATTTATTACCACTCTTCAAATTAAAATGCCTTTCGCTAAAAATTACTTGCTTTTACTTATTTCCTGGGTGACCGATACACGGTACTGCGCGAAATATTCGCACGGGTCAGTTAGTATACATAAATTTAAAGATATAAGATTTTCTTGTTGAAACCAAAGAGAAACCAACAATTAGTAGTCTTTCTGGTATCTGAAACTTCTACCAATGGCGTAGAGCCGTTTCCGAGAAAGCAAACACAAAAATTGTCTGTTTTTCGTAAATTCATGTTTCTGCAGGGAAGACACTTCTAATTAGATAAACTTAAAAAGCAAAACGTTATCTAAATATAAAGTTTCATCCAAATCGTTATCTATACTATTATATATCTGTAAGCAACCTACGTGTGTCTCTTTACTTGAGCGGGTATCGCGCAATAAGTACCGCAGCCATTTGGATGTGGTTTTCAAGAGATAATGGTCCGAATCAAAATCTGCTGAAATAGCTAATGACTTATACGTAACTTCGGAAGGAACAGTCAATTAAAAAACTGTTTATATGGAAAATTGTATGTTATGGAACATTATGCACTTTCAGACATGCACTACTTCCGCATAAATATGACGAAACTTCGCACAACTTAACTAATGATTGTTTAATATTTTGACCTCGAATATTTAGTTTTTCAATTTTCTGGAATGCAGCAAATAAACGAAATACGTGAATCAAACGTAATGATCATTACTAATATTTCATTTACTGTAAAAATTACGCGTTTAAGAGTTTGACCAAAGATGAATATACTAATCTTTGAATTGTTTATATTGTCTATGGTTATAATTACTCGTTTTTAGCAATTAGTTAAACTACTATATATTATATTAAATCTTCAATAAGAATAAAGAATTGTGATATTTACGGTAAGTAACTAAGAGCTTAATACGTATTTTAAAGGTTTTTATTGTCGTTGCAATTAGAGAAGTGCATTATTTGAAATATATGTATTTCAAATGCAAAATACATATTTCGTATTTAAAATACTTTCATTTAAAATGCATTTTGTATTTTATTTTAAGTGCTTTTCCAAACATATTTTCTATTTGAAAAAATACAAAATACTTTCCTTTGTTTTCATAATATTTAATTTCATTATGACAGTATATTTCATGATTATTGATTTATTAACTCATTCAGACTATTTGAAACATTAACAAACAAAAGTTCGATAAGAACTTGGTGTTACACAAATAACAATGGGTTTGACAATATTGACTCATCTGATGACTTACATGTTGTGATTATTTTGTTAGTCGTTAGTATGGCAGCTTTATTCACTTGCCTACATTTTGAAAGATATGTAGAAAAATATAATAGCAATTCAATAGGTTATATTAATTTATTATTGTCGTTTTGTAGCACCAGTACCAAAAGTTATTCTGGTCTGAACATGTGCCAAACATGTTAAAATTTTTATTTGTTTTCATTTAATACCGTTGTGCTGGTATACCCCTCTTGCAACTATCTTACCAAATTCAATTGTTTTTGACAAGTTAATTGTGAATTTTGTAGTTTATACTCTTCACACACACATGGAATGTGCAAAACGATTCATTTAGGGCTATAATTGCAGGTGTTATTCAGCAGTTATCAAGCCCACCAAAAGTGATGTGCCATTGCCCTTGAAATAAGAAAAATTGCTAAAGAGTCTATGCAATACAAGTAAAATACAAAACTAGCTATAAAAGTGACTGATTTCGTATGCAACGCGGCAGATATTTGGTATTTATCCAAGGGATGCTATCTGGGTGTGTCCGTTTAACACATTGTAACATGTTTGAAAGAAAACGTTCCTACACTTTCTTGATGGAAATTTAAAAGGGGCTTGTACATTTAATAAAGTAGCAAACTGATTGTTGACATACATTATGAGTTAGATTCCAAATTATCGAAAATTGTTAAATTCTGAGATAAAAATCCAAAAGTACAATAGGTGTTCCTAAAAAGTAATACATGTTGGCAAAATTCTTCTCTAGAAGAACATGGGATTATATTGAGGCCTCATAGCTTGAGCGTGAAGGATGTCTTCACTGAATAAGTAGTGCTGTTAGAATCTACGAATTAAGTGAAATAAATCACATGCATAATAAATGAACAAAAAACTATTTTATTTTAATAAAAGTATTTTTAAAATACCTATTTTGCATTTTATATTTAAATACGTTTTAAAAACTATTTTGTACATCTCCGGTTTCAATTTGATTGTGAAATCCAGTCCGCATTTCAACCTAACCACAACCGCTAACTTTACATTGCCATACAGTGGATTTATTATTGCGAGTGTTTTAGCCCTGCTGCAGTTCAAAGTAAAGATTTATTAAGAAACTGATTGTTATAATTTATGCTATCTTAAAACTGACAATGTTGTCACTACCCATATTGTTTTTAGTGAAATATTTAATGTGATTAGGCGTATCTGAATTGTTTGATTTTGTAACGGCAATATCAGTATAAGTCACGATTAGTTTGAAATGCAACCTGACCCAGAATGTTCTTGCAAAAATATAAGTCATGAGGAATTAAATTATTGTTAGTAATTAATAGGCTGTTTTAATGAATGCCATGTTAGTGAGTGACATGTATCGCGAAGCAAGTGTTTCCTGATGGCTTTGGCGAAATTTGTTTCTGGTTCAGGCTATATTTCAATCTGAATTACAGTGAAGGAAAATGGCTCGAAATGTGGATAGTTGTATAAAAGCCATTAAGAAAAAATACTCATGTGATTACTCGGAATTTAGGCCTACATGGTATTAAAAAAGGGGATTCTACGATTACCGTGGATGATGGATTCTTATGTAACTCGACGAGATAAATTGAAAGTAAAGAATATTTTTTTTAATATATCTCGCTTAGTTCTATAGATGTCGTATCTCAAAAGTGAGGAGGTTAGGGCGAAATCCGGCATGGACCAGAAAAAAATTAACCGAAACTATTATATCTACACGGTGGAAATCATCTATAGGTTTTTTTCTAGGTGTTTTATTTTCTTCCTTGTGGTTGTTGTTAGGTTGAAATACAGCATGCACTAGAAAAAACGCCACCAAAAGCACAAGGAACTATGCCTATAACTAATTTTTGGCATGCTATATCTCAAAAACCAAGCGAGATATCAAAACACACACACACACACACACACACACACACACACACACACACACACATATATATATATATATATATATATATATATATATATATATATTCGATTTGTTTTTTCGAGTTCTATAAGAATACATCATCAAATTGTGGCGCCACGGTAATGGTAGAACTGCCTTAAAAAATCTTGTGAGTGATCGTTCCTGCAATACTATCGTTGGCGGCGTAGATAGTTTAGAATTAACGGCCATTACTATCGCAAACAACTTTCGTTTTGCGTTATATCTAAGGTACATGTCTTTTTTGCTATAACATGCACTTTATACGGAAAGGTAT
Organism: Vandiemenella viatica; assembly: GCA_031002005.1. NCBI lineage: Eukaryota > Metazoa > Arthropoda > Insecta > Orthoptera > Morabidae > Vandiemenella > Vandiemenella viatica. The sequence goes on along the minus strand of JARYHS010008074.1, from coordinate 104,914,364 downwards.
GTCCTCAGGAAATTTCTGACCTGAGGGATTATTGATTCTCGGTACGCCCTTACTGGAATGTTAGTGATAATGTTTCACGAAGCTTTAGTTTCATATTTCATAAATTATACTGTGTTAAAATATAAATCCTAAAAAAAAATAAAAAAAAATAAAAAAAAACCTTTCGAACATCAGCATGAAAACCGCATCTAAGGTAATAACTAAAAGGAATTTTTTTAAAAATGAAATCTATATATTTTGCTTCTATGCATTAATATTTGACACTTAAAAGGGTAAAACATTTTTTTTGGGGGTGGGGGGAGGCTGCCTACTATTGGTACTAATCATTTAAAATTTTAATTAACTGCTTCGTTCTAATATCTTCACGTTTTGTACTCTCCTTTTTTTGAAAATTAAATTAAAAATGCCAAAATATGAGAGAGACGACCAGCTATTAGATGGCGCTGCAAAATTAATGAAAATCTATTGAAATGTTGGTTAAATCCTTTATTGTAATTTTTTTGCCGTTTATGCTTCTCTCAGTGGTAAAAAGTAGCACGAAATTAACAAATAAAAAATATTTGTCCGAGATGTAGTAGACCACACAACAACGATTGTCATCTTAGAATCGATACAAGCGATCGGAGACAATGCGTTGCTTCCGTTGTAAGCAAACACCCAATTTTTTAGATGGATGCCTCAGAACTATTTTCCCAAGCATTATTTTTCTTTGACTAGGCCGAATTTCAACGTAACCACGACCTCTATGACAAAACGAGACTGTTTAGGTTCATATGATCCCTGTGCTGATAATTTTTGTGCTATTTTTACAGTGCTGGCAACATTACGCAGTTGCGCAGAGTCTTATATTTCGGCATTTTCAACATAACATGTGGCACATTTTCTGAAGAAGGAGAGTGTAAAACGTGAAGAGGACATTTTGTGGAGGCAAATAGTTCAAATTTCCAAAAGGTTAGTACCAATATCGGATAGGTGGAGAAAGAGGCATACTACCCGCATTTCTACGTACGTCAAGATCCGCGTGTGCAAAGCAGCGAGTAAATGCCAGTATATATATATTTTTTTCTCGTTTAAAGATGTAAGATAAAGGATAGAACACTATTCCCGGAAATAGTAGATAGTTGTCGAACGTACTTCCCTGTTCGTGAGTTGTTTTAGGTTGCATGGATTACAGCGAAGGCGACTAAACCTTCTGGTGTACCGTCAATACAAGGAACGTTTCGGTTATTAGCTCTCACAGAACGAAAGCATCCATGCTCTACCTCAACGTGAATTAATTATTCTCTGCAAAATTTATATATATATTGAAAAAAAGAGATTCCATAACAGCTTATTAATCTGGCCGGCCAAAACCATCGCAGACTAATATCTGCATATAATTCATATAACTCAAACTTTTTATATTTTCATAAACACTCAATATAAATTTATACATCTGTAATCTGGAATTACTAATATAATACTCCCATCACAATCTGTTATAACACTAATCTCTAAGATAATTATTAATTTGAATGTATGGACAGTTTTAAAATACCAAAGATAAAAAATCAGCAGATACACAATTGATTTATGTTATTCCTAGCTGCTAACTGCATGCCTCTATTATTTTTGAAATGATATTATATGAGGTATCGGATAATATTTCAATACAACGTAGTCTCAGCGTGATGATGGAAACTATCTTTTGATCAACTGCACAGTGAACGAATATGGGATCCAAAAATTAACAAAACCGTTTCCTACATGCACTTGCAGCCAGATCTTTAAGTCTTTAATTAACGCTCCCGACTCTTCACAAATTTTTAGAAATACTTTATGGTCGTAATGATGCATCCACTTCACAAATAATTGTTGCTTTGAGGACCTGTAACAAACTGTCTTGTATAGGCCTTGTTCGAAGAGACAGAACTTAATAGCTCAGTCGAATGTTCAGCAAATAAAATCGGTCATAGAATTGTTATCAAAAAGAAGATCCTCCAATGTTCCTCCAACTTAGAAAGAATTACAGAAGCACTATGTTACTTACCGTCCGCTTCTTGTGAACAGCAGGATGACTCATAATAGATAGTGCTCTTTGAACCAATAATTATATACTAATATGTACTATAGGTATGGTGTCATACTGTTAACGTTAATTATAACCAAACCATGCCCTATGAAACTAAATTAATCGCAGAGTTACGGGGGACGTGTATAGTGAATTCGTTTTCTCTTCTGTGAAAATGTTTTCAACGAGTCTCCTTTGGACACACTGTCGATTACGTCGGGGGGGACCGAATCAATATTTACTTCTGTAGATTGGAAGCGTCTCACCTGGCAGCCTGCAGCGCTCTCTGCCGTCAGCCCATCGCATACAGGTTTGTTTGTGCTGCTGAAGCTATCAGGCGGGGCTGTTGATCGCCCAGCTGCTACAACACTGTGCCTGGCGGAATCTCCCGGGAGATGTGACGGCTGTGCTTCATCAAACACATATAGAGTAACCCATTCCACCACACTACAATTCAACAAAACACACTGTATAAAAAACTTATTCATATGGTTCATAATTCAACGTAGGTTCAGCATCAAATTATTAAAAAATTAAATCTCCAATCTTATAGAAACAGGCATACCATTGCAATTTTCCATTGTCTGTGATGTAGAATATTTGCAATGAAGGATTTATTTCTTATGTAGTGCATTTTGGTTAATGCTTGTGTGGATTAACAAGTGGGTAATGAAATGCTGTGCTCCAACTAGTGGTGTACGCTTAAGAAAAACAGTAAAGTGCTGCCAGGTTTAAAGCTCGCGTTTGACAGAATCGGCAGTGTTTTAAGCGCTCGCTCTGTAACACCTGCGAATGAGTTTGGATTTTACGGCGGACTTAGAATGAGAGCGAGATGCTTTCTGTGTCATCTTAGTTACTGGGCAAATACTGTAGCCATGGTCAGGAAAATTGGCGGTTGGCGGCGAGCGCGCTGTTGCCGCATTTGGGAACATTCTCGCGAAGCTCTCTCTCTCTCTAACACTAGAAACTTGCAATGCTGCGCGTCCTGTGTTGCCTGATACGAGCATCAATGTACAGACTGTTACTACAAGTAAACGGTTGAATTTAACAGTTGAGTGCACGATTTGGCAAAGGGGCATTAGAAGCCCGCCAATACGTTTGATCACAGTTAATAATAATTGTCCCTGGCAGTGTAGGGGCTAGCATGCTGGCCTCCCATAGTAATAGTCGCCGGCTCAAGTACTGTCTCGGACATGCTTTGTTTTAATTAAATGTTCTGTTCATGTCCTGTTGTCCTCACTATAGTGTTCCAAGTCATATGAACTTTATACAACAGTTATTGCATAATAAATTGGATTTATGGTCACAGGGTCCGAGGACCATCTATTCTATGTATTATGTGCGTATGGCTCGTTTCGATCATGCATTGTTTTTATAATTTGCCTTTCTTATGTTCTATATGACACTCATTTTCTCTCCACGAACTGTTTTTTTTTTCTTCAGTTCACTGCGTTCCTGATCTCGTGAGAACAGAATATATCTGCAAAGTTTATGCCTGTCTAAAACATCCGAAGCATCTGTTCGGTATGCTATCTTTCATTTCTTACTTGTTGATAGAATTTTACACTTCGTATCCTATGTCTGCTGCTTAGGCAGTTTCTGTTGCTTTAATATATACATAATATATTAAACTAACAGAAATTGTTGTTGAGTTAGATAACCTCCAGTTATCACCTATGTATAGTACTGAACTTCAATCATATTGAGATCGAAGTTTCTCTCGGGTGGCGTTGAGAATTAATATAGTCTTCTCGCAGGGCTAGCCTAGTGAGCAGACTGTTTTTACACGATATTTCGGCTATCGGAATCTCTGTCGATAGAGTCACCCGAGAAGCCTATATTAATTCAATCATATTGTTCATTAGAGCAATATTTCCAACATTAGCAGTACTAAAACAAGAAACTTAAATTTTTGCAGACTGGATATTCTGCCAGTTTTTTCGTTAGCCGAAATCCTCTTGAGCGAGAAGACGGATTTAGAAGGGGCTTCAAATTACACATATAAATTTTCGAAACTTATAATGGTCATGTTAAATGCTGCCCCAAAACTGTATTCTTCAGGACGCCACCTAATTTTTGTTAATAGTAATGATAATGATATGTTCGTTATTATAATTACACTTAGGTTCTAAATCTCAATTTATATCCAGAAATGTGAGTCGAGTCTGTGCGTGTGCCGTTGTAATTATTGTTTTACGTAATCAGCTAGGCGAAAACCAATTTCTGGCTCAGAAACCACAAGAGTCATGAACAGAAAAAAAAATAATAATAACTCACAAGTCTCACGAGGTTTGCAGGCAAATAGATAATCTCTTGCCCTCGGCTTCGGATTAATGGGAGCTGAAGTATCAGCCATCTACACAAAATTAAAAAAAAAAGATCAAATACAATAAAAAAATAATTCTGTATCTCGATACTTGTAAGAAACATTTAAACAGTTATTCACGTTGCTTAGGTATGTATCGGTACCAGCTGTCTTAAAACATAATTAAAAATTCTACTAACAAACTTAATAAAGTTTTGGAAGCACGGAGTCTAGACATTCAAATACTAATCACTGGAGTTTTAATTCCCGCAGGTAAAACAACAAATCATTACATTTATCAGAAAATTAATATATATTGGCATTAATCGATATTACTTTTATGTTTTTTCACTATTATCATCAGAAAAGGTATTTTTCTTCTATTTTAGATACCCTAACACCCAGTTATCTAAAACAAGGCATTGATTTTACAGTTAATGTATTAAAAACTCCAAACATCTGCTTGTATAGTTTATGATTACAGTTGAGGAATTTCTATAGGGTTTTACAGCTGTTGCTGCTACCAGATTTCTTGGAGTTATAGTCAACAGTGGCCCTACTGTATAATTCATTTCTAAACACTGTATACTGAAAAAAATATAAGATATCTCTAGATTGCTATTGTTTCCACGCAACACGTATTGTTTTAACAAACATAAAAGACGTACTTCTGTCTTGTTGCTATTTGTGAGCTCTGAAAAATTATTTCTCTTGATATTTATTTATATTACCAACTAACCACTGTCACTCACTGTTTAAAGCATCTGGAAGTAAACCCATGCTCTGGTTGCGTGGGTGTTTTTAAGGTTATTTTATTTATGAATTTCTGTTCCTTTATTAAACATTATGAAAGTACTTCATGTAACATCAGTAGAATTTGAAATAACGACTTAAAATTATAGCCATGCATTAACACCAACGAAACGAATTAGTTAAAAACTTTATTGCAGTTGCAGATAAATTATTGTTCCTGTGTAGAAAATGAAGTGTGAATTTAAAAAAATGAAATTACATATTCCCGGAGTTGTCGATATTCTTAACAGAGATCTGCAGTACTATTGACTCTGAACCAAAACAGTTAGTTAAAAAATAAATTCATGTTACTTGTAGCTAGTAGTTAAGATGCTCAGAAACATTAACAAATTATGTCACTGCAAATATCAAATTTTAACACTTCTGTTCGTTAAAACGTAGATGAGTAGCATCCTGTAGACTGTCTTTGTCAAAGAAGACAATAAAATACATTCATTTTCCATTGATCCAAAAATAAGTGACTGGCTCAGTAGGATTTACAGAAAAACAACTGTATAACAAAATAATATAAACACCAGAAGATGTACTGTCATATCATGGTACATTAATTGTATTAACTACATTTACTCAAACTACTGACAGTTTATTTTGTAGATACCTCAGAAATAAAATCCTCGACAGAGTAAGAGTTATCAATTAAAAATTCTTTCAGGAATTTATTCTTATCATCAGCTAGAGATTTAATTTTTGTTGGGAGCATATTGAAGATATGTATCCCTGAATATCGAACCCTCTATTGAACAAATGACAGCGACTTGTAATCCTTGTGAAGATTATTTTTACTTCTAGTGCTATAATTGTGTATTTTACTATTTATTTCAAATAAAGTATAATTTGTGACTAAAAACGACATTAATGTGTATATATACTCAGACATCAATGTTAAAATCCCTAATTTCTTGAACAGCTCTCTACATGAAGTTCTATTGCAAACCGCACACCTA
>JARYHS010008074.1:104837354-104907252 GCA_031002005.1 Vandiemenella viatica | reverse complement strand
AGTGCTTCACGAAACATCAAACATATTTCTTTAAACATGAATGTCGTTTTTTCATTACTTACAGTTACTTCCTCACCATTTTCCTCGCTAAACCAGTGATAATAATTACATTCAAATCAATCTTACAGGCTACATAACTTAGACTCTATTCCATACATTAATACTCATATGTTGTGCCGTTCCATTTCTGTGCTAACTCATTATACAACTCAATCTAAGTAATAGAAATTTCATTTCGTAAAGTTACCTCACAGCATCCTTTGGAATGGAACATAATAAAAGTTTATAGACTACGGTAACTTGTACGTTATACATTTTCCAAATGAATGGGATATCACTAATAAGAAATTCGCCTTTATACATTACTAGGTAACATTATTGTAATTCAATAAGCGCATAATAATCCAAGCAAACATTGAAAAAATTAGAAATACTTTTTATCGAAGCTCATATCTTATGGATAAACGCCAAGTATTTCTATTAAAAACAGACAATACCGGATATATAACCAGATTCGTTATAGTATAGCTGCTATGAAAGGGCATAATAAAATATGCGGTAATAATCATTTTGTTATACCACTGTGTTTCTAGAAAAAAGACGATTTTTTGACACGTTTTGCTTTTAAAAAATTACTCAATATTCTACATGGATTATGAATAAGATTTCATTTGCTCAAAACATAATGTTTCATCCATAATTTCGGCATTATATTTTTGAGCTTGATTTTATATGAATATGTTTGTGTTATTGAATCCTAATGGGAACGTATTTTCGGAGGGAACAATGTTGTTACTGTGCGAGTGCGTATAACTGCTGTCAGTTTGACTGCTGAAACAGATTTTGCGAGACGGAAATGCGGAACCAGATGCGAATGCGATAAGCCGCTTAAAAGCCACACCGAGCCAGCTGGAGTTCATTCCATCAAAACTCAGGCCTGCTTCCAAATCCAGGGGAAAATATTTCCAGTCCATTTGCATTTGCATATTCAATTCTTTTTAAAATTGCTTTACTAAAGTATCCATAATATTTATGGCTACCGGAAAATGTTTAAAAAATATATTAAATAAAGAAATTATGAATTTGTTCTATTCATTTATGATTGTACTTCCACGGTAGCACAGTAAATTTCTTTATCCATATATATCAATTCTATTAATAATTACAGAATTTTTTATGATAACGGTTAAATAATTTGACCTTACCTGTCTAAGTGGCTAGAAATTTCTTACAATATGTGCACGCTGAGGTCTATTTCTGAGTCATTGAGTTTTGTATTCTGATTATAACAACTTTGAAAATAAACAAATTTATGAAGTGAAAACACATTTTTAACCACATTTTTTTTTTAAATCTACAATAACATTTTCAAATAAATATTTTCTTGTGTTTGATTTATAGATTTATAAACAAATTCGTAAACCTATAATGAACTCTATTCAAAACAAACTTGTTGTTGATTTTTTAAAACGTTTTTACAATTTATTGTATATATATTTTTTCTGTAGATACTACTTACTTTAATTTAATTTAATATAGAATCTTTGTACCAGAATAACTTCGTAAATCTTATCATGTGAGCATAGGAAATTGTATTATTATTCTGTTTTATTTTTGGTTTTATTTCGTAACATCCTTTGTTATAAGAAACTCTTTACGAGGCCAACAACGATTTAGAATGGTTAAATTTACAGTATTATACTGCGTTTTTTATTACGGTAAGGTCTGGGTGAGTTGTTGACTTCTCAACTTCCGTCTGAGACATTACATTACCATTAATATAAATTCTATGTACACTTCTTTCTCATAGTTATTATAATTTCCTCAAGTTACGAGATTAGTTACAAAGTTCCTCGATTTCGATAAAGCACAATATCGTTTTGTTTAAGGGCAGCAGAATGACTGTACAATTTTACACACGTCGAATTAAATATTATCCCACTCAGAAAGTAGGAACCGATTGTTTTTAAAAGAAAATTGGAACTTTTTTTTAATATCCTTACAGTTATTTTTTTTTTAAAGCCTTTGCCGTATCGTGACACTAGCATTTGAATACTCGCGTTGCGGTAATTCGTCGCCAATCCTCTGTACAAGTACTGTATGGTGGATGTTCAAAAATTTTACAACCAAACTATTCAATTATGTGCACGTCGGTGTGTAGCTACGCATTGTCGTACAAGAGAGAACTCCAGCAGTCAGGAGCCCATGCCATCGGTTCCGAATTTCTTCACCTTTTCCTCAATCATGGCATTTTCGCTATAAATTTGAAAATTTTCTGGAAATTTCCTTAGCACAAACATTTTTCGCATGTAGAAATGTTATCACCAACTGTATTACGCACACGGCGGGACATTCGATTTTATCACCAATTTTAAATTAACACAACAAAGTGAGAAACGTTTGTAGAACAATGTAACTAATTTGACAAAACATCGTGCTTTTGGCGGGAAATTCTCGCTGTTCCCAGCTTGAGTAAAATTTTCACGCTTTTGCAAAGAAAACAAAAATTTAATATATCTCTCTATTGGCTTTTGAAAGTTATTTTCTGATCATTGACAAAAGCACATTTATTTCAGAAAGGTTTTTTGAAAATCCCAGCTCTGAAATGTGGTTATATTTGCTTCACTCACGGGCAGTGACATTTCGTCAAGCGGTGTTGAAAATCAAAAAACAAAGAGTGTCTGGAGAAGAGTCTGCGAAAGAAATTAATCGTCTCAAAGATAACTTGGTACCTAAAGAAAATTTACTATTCCTTTCTCACACCATCCGTTATATACTAGTAAAATTATAGAAACTGACGCTGGTGTTGATCAACAGAATGTAAAAACTGTGGCGGTTGAATTTTATAAGGAGAGTAAAGAATACTTGAAGCAGTGGTGTCAGTTTAACGCAGAACTAGCAGTGTTTTATGGACAAAGGTACCTATGTGGGATGATGTACAGAATGTGATAGATTTGCTGACCACGCAAGGATTTATAAGCTGTTTTAAAAATATCAAAACGTTTGACGAGTTTTTGCTTATTTCCAACTATATCGCATATCAAAAAACAAATCAGTGTTTTCGTAAAACTGTTGATTAAGTTACGTGTCTGCCTGGAAGTAACGCACCTGTCGAAACAGTTTTTTTTATCTAGTAAATAAAATATGGACAAGTGACAAAACACAGTTAAATGTCGTGGTATTGAAAGCCATTTTGATTACCAAGACTAATGTCAACAAATCATGTAACGAGCTGCATTCCTATTTGAAAACTAGACCCGATATTTTGAAATTGATTTGTCCCTCCGATAAATAGAAAAGAACTGCCTAGTTATACGTTGTATAAAAAATACTGATGCTAAGTAACTCAGCTTACAGGTAACACATTTTGCTTATTATAAGTGTTCTTTATTTCTGAATAAAAACTAGTAAAATACGAAAAAAAATTACAAAATTCTTCAGGTGTTCCGCTCTGACGAAAAAGATAAATGCTCATGTCAAATATACCTCAAATAATTGTTGCACTAGACATTCAGTAACCAACTGAAGGTGATGTAATTGAAATGACGTAACCTGCACGTACGCTATGAGCAAACGATTCTTACTTTCTGGACTCGTTTAGTATAATCTGTCGTATTTCGTACCTACTAATACGCTAATTTTGTTTGTTGGAATTATTTCTATTTTATTAATGTGAACACATATATTATATGTTCAGGTAAATAGCTGTGGTTTCTAGGCCCGTTGCCCGATTGGGTACTGAAGGGTTCATAGTTTGAATTCTGGGATATTGGAGGATTTCAAACTGCCATTTACGTCTGTCGAATATTGTTCTGAGTTGTGGACTGCTCTTTTTTTTCTTTCGCGTTTCTGATTCCACGTTAAACTGGAGGCTCATTTTTACTTTCGGATTTTCGTCTTGTTTTAAACAACCTATTTGGAGCTCTTTCACATATGCAGCCGGACTACATAGCGCTATTCCCCAGTCAACAATTCTGTTTTTGTTCTTCTTATGGTGGCTTAAATGAAAGAGCAAGGTAATACGCATACAGAACTGAAATGAACAGCATGATCACATACGCCGTTTAAGCCTTGGAATGATTCGTTCTTTAAGTACTTCAAATATAACAATCCAGAGCAATATAAATTGTAATTATCACATAACATCAGCGTAGAGCTCGAATTTCGTCTATATAGCAACATACGGAAGACTCTGTCCGTTATCGTGCAAAAACCCGACTTAACGAATCGAAAACGATCGATAGACATTTTTAAACTTGTTAGACAAGAGTTCACAGTAGTATGGATCGTTGACAAGAATGAGTGTATATCTTCATGGACAAGGTCATGAATTTGCAAAGTTACCTTCGTCGTACCCACTTCGTGACATGAGGAAACGCTTACAGCAAATATAGAATTATTAAAGTGGAATCCTAATTCTACCAGCAGTAAAAGACTTCTGGAAAAAACGCCGTATCGCCAGTTTTTTTGTCACATAACCTTATAATAAAAAGTTATATTTTTAATTAGACGAAAACAGTTCCTCTTGGAACAATAGACTAATTAGTGTAAATTTCACAAAATAATAGATGCCGTCATCATATTTTCTGGAACAGCAGTAAAAGCAATAATGTTCAGTTGGTATTAAATGGCTGAGATCAAGTTAATAATTCAGTATTTTCATCAGACAGCAACAACGTTCTCATTAGTACATGCTCGCTATGGTAAGCCAGTCTAAAGGCGAAAGTTAAGCAGAACAGCAATCCAACTAGTTAGGACGAACGTCGTGCAATGAATGCTTCTCCAAACGTATAAACGGCTTACGTTGAGTAAACGCATTAAGGAAATGAAAAGCAACTTTCAGCTACGCTCCTCAGATTCTGTCCACTGCTAGCACTTGGCAGCTTAAACACGCTTAAGAAAATATTCCTGAACGGCATGTTTATTCAGCCAACATCAGATATGTTTCAGAAAAATTGAGCATGGCAGTATCAAATGAGGAAACTGCAAAAACTGCAAAGAAAATTAAAAAAAAACAATAGTTTTAAAAAACTAAGATACACGCTTTAGTAGCAATGTAAACTAAAAGATTAAAAATAATCTTTACCCATAAAATTTTTCTTCTACGGCGCTAGTATGTCCCACAATTCAGTATAATTTTTTGATAAGCCTAAAATAAGTATAAAGTTTCTGATTAAAAAATTAATTTCAATGTAAAAAAAACTTGGGGTGCTAGATACAGCAAGCTGTGCATAAATTTAGACTTCCTGGATATGTAGAGAGCACTCCACGCTTTTTTTTTACATTAAAGTTAATTTTTTAGTCAGAAACTTTATACTTAATTTAGGCTTTTTCAAAAAATTATACTGAATTGTGGGACATACCAGCGCTGTTGAAGAATTTTCTCTATTGGTAAAGGTTATTTTTAACATGTTAGTTCACATTACTACAAAAGCGTGTATCTTAGTTTTTTTTTAACTATCATTTTATTTTTAACTTTTTAGTTCGCATTGCTAATAAATTGTGTTGTTTTTAGTCTTTTAAAACTGTAATTTTATATTTAACTTTTAGTTCACTTTGCTACAAAGTCATGTTTTCTGGTTTTTAAAACTATAATTTTGTTTATACACCAGACAAAATCGTGTTAAAAAGTAAAATTGCTGCTATAAATACACTGAGTAAAGTGTGTGTCATTACAAAAACACAAGTTAAAAACACATCTATATTATAGTTTATTCTTTAACAATTGGAACTTTATGTGTTTATAGAATACATTCAATATAAAATAAATAGTTCACCTCTGGATATTGTGGGCCATTTCCTGAATTGCAATAGGATCAATTTTATGAATGATTGTAACGCCAACGTAATTGAAATTGTTGTTTTATTTTCCGAACGCGTTTCGCTTCATTTGCGAAGGATATACAGCGGTTCTGTCTATTGGTATTTATACATATAATTACATTTGTTCTATTTTACAATTTAAAGATGAAAATTGTGGGTTACAGATTTAAGTTTACTTACATTTTTCTTCGGTCACAATGCTTTTAATTGTACAGCCTCTTAGCATCAGTTATGTTTGTAACTGCCGTATATATTACACATGTTGGTTGCATTTTTGTGATTATTTGCGTAGCACTGTAATACGTTGAGTTCTGATGTCTTACGTTAGTAACTGTACATCGCTGATTAGCAGGTTTGTTTACCGTTTGTCTTCTGTTTTACTCGGTGGGTGGCGCGCCTTTAAATATGTGTTCGTGCTTAGTTTGTTGAATTATTATTATTGGCTGTGTCCTTTTGTGTTGTATGGTTTTTGTTTATTATTTGGTTTTGAGTACTGTGTGTAGTGTTGGGTCCGTCAGGCTCGTGTATTCGTTTATTATGTTCTTTTCTTCTGCCAGTGATTTGTGGATGTGGTAGTTTTCCTGAAATGTTAGCAGTTGTGGTTTGCTGTTATTAATGGTTAGTATTTGCATGTCTGACTCTATGTTTGTGGGCACAAGACATCAGAACTCAATGTATTACAGTGCTACGCAAATAATCACAAAAATGCAACCAACATGTGTAATATATACTGCAGTTACAAACATAACTGATGCTAAAAGGCTGTTCAATTATAAGCATATGTGACCAAAGAAAAATGTAAGTAAGCTTAAATCTGTAGCTCACAATTTTCATGTTTAAATTGTTAAGTAGAACAAATGTAAATTATATGTATAAATACCCAACAGACAAACCGCTGAAGATGCCTCAGCAAATGAAGCGAAACGCGTTCGGAAAATAAAACAACAATTTCAATTGAATTGGCGTTACAAACATTCATAAAATTTAAATAGTTCACATTTAGTATAAACGTTATGACGTAACTTGGCAAGAAGCAGACTTAAAAGTATTAAATGAATACGAGCTGAAGTATTTAACTGCCATGGACTTCTTGCAGCCAGTTTTCCCCTAGAGTCAAAATTGCTGTGAGGGCTTAGCAAAAGTTCCAACTTGAGCTCAACACGAATTAGTGGAGGGATGCGCTTCTGACAGGCTTAACTGTCAACTCACAAAAGTGGAAGGTCAAGAATTTTCTGTTGTTACTATCACGGTAATAGTATTTTAAGGATATACATATGAAATTATTGTATTCCTATTAGTTCTCAACACGTGTGTAAAATTTCAAAGGATTCGGATGTCAGGAAATGGGTGAGCAGAAGGATTTAACTGCTATGGACGTCTTACAGCCAGTTTTTCTCAGAGTCAAAACTCTTGTGAAGGCTTCGGACTTGAGTTCACTGAGAATCAGTGGAAGGATGCGCTTCAGACGGGCTCAACTGTCGCCGCACAAAAGTGGAAGGTAAACATTTTTCTGTTGTTACTGTCAAAGTAATGGCAAATTCAGAATATACATATGAAATTATTGTATTGTCATCTATTCCAAATTCATGTGCAAAGTATCAAAGGATTTGGACGTCAGGAACTGGGTGAATATTGAAATTAAAGACTCCATTACATTCGTCAGTTTTTATATTATCTGTAAAAGTCATGAGAATATCAGAACATAGCCAATAAAATTATTATATTGTTACTGGTCCTTAATACGTGTGAAAAATTTCAAACAAATCGGTCATCTGGATGATTAAAATTGAATTGAAAGATTCCGTTACATTCATTTATTTATACATACATACAGGTAGCTAATACAAAGAAAATCTTTGCCTCAGATGTATGTCACCTCAAAGGTACGAAAAATTAGCAACCCAAACTGCCATTCCAACCAGGTGCGATATGGCCGAAATTCACACAGCTTAACCATCTGAGCCACCAAACCTCTGCTCAAAGACGGTGACAATTAGCCACATCTGTCTTATGCCGATTATAGTACTTTTCTGTTGCTACTGTCAAAGTAATGAGAATACAAGGACATAGATATAATATTTTTGTATTGTCATCGTTCCTTAATACGTGTGCAAAATTTCAAAAAGATTCCATTATATTCATACAAGCTACTAAAAGCTTGTTAAAAAGCAATGATGATAGCATGAAACACATCTAATGTAGAATTTGTCCCTTAACCATTAATTTTTTTACAATAAAAAATACACTGATGTGCCAAAGAAACTGGTATAGGCATGCGTACGCAAACACAGAGATGTGTAAACACTCAGAGTACGGCGCTGCGGTCGGCAACGTCTATATCAGACATCAGGTATCTGGCAAAGGCGTCAGATCGGTTACTGCTGCTTCAATGGCAGGTTATCACGATTTAAGTGAGTTTGAACGTGGTGTTATAGTCGGCGCACGAGAGATGGGACACAGCATCACCAAGGTAGCGATGAGGTAGGAATTTCCCGTACGACCTTTTCGCGAATGAACCGTGCATATCGGGAATCGGGAGAAACATCAAATCTCCGACATCAATGCGGTCGGAAAAAGATTCTGCAAGAACGGGACCAATGAAGACTGAAGAGAATCGTTCAACATTATGGAAGTGCAACTCTTCCGCAAATTGCTGTGGATTTCAATGCTGGGCCATCGACAAGTGTCAGCGTGCGAACGATTCAACGAAACATCATCGATATGGGCCGAAAGCTCACTCGTGTAACATTGCTGAGTGCACGACACAAAGCTTTACGCCTCGCCTTGGCGTAAACTCCAGGAAATAGCTATTGTCTTGTCATCGGTTCTTAATACGTGTGTAAAATTTCAAACAATTTGGACGTATAGAAGTTGGTGAAAATTGAATTCAAAGATTCCATTACATTCATTCCTACTTATATACAGACACAGATACATACATATAAGCGGATAGTGAATACGAATTGAAGTGTTTAATTGCCATTGAAGTCTTGCATCAGAAGTCAAAAACTTATCTTGGATTTGTAATTCCATTTATTAGTGCTGTATATTTTAATCATTTCATACAACTAATAACGAAATTTTGTGACCAGTTATTCAAAAGAATAATGATTGGTGCATTTTGAAGTAAACTATGTATCTTTAGTACGTGTGTAATGTACATTGACATATTATGAAAGAAATATATAAAGTTATTAAAAGGACGTATGGTCTAAAACTCAACGGGAATAAGCTGAAAATCTTATATATATATATATATAGACGTATGTTTCCAGTTATTTCACTTTTCAACCACCACTAAATAGCATAGACCACTGGTGTTTGTGTGTGGAAGTAGCACGGAGTTTCCTATCGTGCTCAACGTTGGCCGAATACCGATAGCTGTAGGGTTGTGGGTGATATGACGGTTTAAAGTTGTCGATGCAGGGCATTTTCATACTCGTATTTCGACCAAAGACTTGTGTCTCCTTATACTTGTCTTTCCTGCCACAATGTCTCCGTATATGTCACATTGCTGCACTACATAGCATAGATCATAGGTGTTTGAGTATGGTAGTAGTATCGTATCTCCTATCGTGCACTATGGCGGTTAGATGTCAGTAGCTATGGGAGTTTGGGAGATATGGCGGTTGAAAGTGGTCTACCTGCGCCACTTTCCTATTTCTACCAAAGACATAGATGTCCCAGTGTATCACTTTTCAGCCAAGAATCTCTAGCACAGGTCATTGGTGTTTATGTGTGGTAGTAGCACAGGGTCACCCATCGATCACAGCGTTGGCCGAATTTCGGTAGCTGTGGGGGTGTGGGGGATATGGTGTTTGAAAATGGACTATCAAGGATATTTTCGACTAAAGACATTAGCGTCCGTATATTTTGATTTGCAGTCTGGACTACATAGCGTAGATGACTGGCGTTTGTGTGTGGTAATAGCATCAAGTCTCGCATCGTGTGCCATTGAGGTTGCGTGTTGGTAGCTCTGGGTGTGTGGTAAACATGTTGGTTGAAATTGGTATATGTTTAGAATTAGACGTGTGTGTCTCTATATTTGGGAATGGTCGACGTAGAACTGTTTCTTAATTCAAACGTTCAAAAATTACAGGAGATCCGAGAGCACAAGCATTTGCTGAAAATCTTTTAAAAATTGGAAATAGTACCTATCCACTGGATCCTGACTGGTAGACTTATTTTAACAGAGAATTAGCAACGTTAAGACACGAATGAAAAACTTATGGAAAAAGTGTATCCATTTCTATAGAAAAAAAAAAACTAGATGAATAAAGAATGTTTATATGAGTGAACGATTTATAGGTACAAAGAATGATTTAGTGTAACGAATAAATGAGCAGATACAAAATATCATGCCAGTCAAGGAAAAAATATATAAATCGATAGACACAACTGTGGATCAAGATGAACTTTTCGACAGGATTGTTAAATTCATAAAGTCTGCCCGGTATGGCTTTGCTTATATTGAAGGTAAAAATTGGATCGTCAGTTATACTAATACGAAATTCCCCTAAATTATGTAATGGCACAAGATTAAGCGTGAAATAGCTGCTAAACAACATTACTGATGCGGTAATCATAACCGGAAAAGAAGAAGGACTATCGGTTTTCATACCAAGAATCCCACTAATTTCAAATTATTTGTCATTTTGTTTGAAACGGTTACAATTTCCAGTGAGATTAGCTTATATTATGACTATAAATAAGGCAAAGGGTCAAACTTTCCATTATTGGTAATTTGAAAGAATCCTGTTTCTCACACGGTCAACATTATGTTGCTTTTTCACGTATCGGACAAGCAGAAAATCTATTTGCATATGCTCCAACACCAAACAGCGAATATAGTTTATAAAAATTTATTTCTATAAAATTATTCAATATGCAGGATTTTTTTATACTTAATTTGTAAGATATTTATGTAGAAAACGAGTAAAAATAAAAAAGAGAAACTATTGTTTAAAACAAATATATGTTAATCCACACCTTCTATAATAAATATAAAAAACTAAACTGGTGTACCAAAAAAAAAAAAAAAAAAAAAAAAACAAGCGAAGCTGGTTGTCCTCAGCTAGTATATAATAATATTAGAAACAATTTCGAGTGGTCTCCAGTCAAGATCGGGATATATGTGTACATATCATCACCCCATTTTATTACAATAATTACGAATTAACAACAATCTTTAAATGATGTTGAGCAGCACTCATTACATGATACAGTAACTCCAAGTTCCATGTGTTATTAAATTTGCCAAGTCATTGGCTTTCACTGGGAATACAGTTACTAGAAACGATTCTGAGTATTATTTAAATGTCATAGTAAACTTTTAGAATGAAGTAGCGTAAACAAACAATTATTATTAAGAGTTAAATAGGAAATCGAAACCTTAATCAGATCAAGAACGAATAAAAGCAAATATCTCAATGAAATTCAATATCAAAAGGAGAACCAGTTCTGGGCTCTTGTAATAACTATGTAGACAAAAAGAAAAAAAATCACAAATATCATTCCGTTCAACGCTATCAGAGAGGGAAAAAAGTATAGAAAGACACTTAAAATTTCGAAATTAAGTTTTTTCACGATTAGAATCTTCTCGCTGCTGTATCGCACGTGCAGAAACAAATTAGTTAAAGATTTACTAAACTAATTACTGTAGATGCCTCTCGTAACAACCATGAGTTTCACAAAAGCACTGAACATATAGCGAGCATGTGTTAAAGTCACAGCAGTTATAATGACATGTGTGTTTCTCATTTCACAACACTCACGGGCAGTGCGACACGTAATATACATTGCCGGTACAGCACAGCGCCAAACAAATTACTGGGCTTGTTGTCAGATGGTAAACAAATGGCACACGCATTAGCCACCGTGACGCAAACCACTACGCCGTTATATATTGCCTCGTGTGTCCGTTTCCACGAGGCCGTTATTTAACAAAGTCCTCAAATGCTCTATTGTTCACGATTGGCGTGGGAAGTGCTTTTGTCCGAAGTTGAGTTGGAATATAAGCGATTAACGAACGCGATAATATTGGCGGTATTATTTGGAAATGAGTATATTGTTTCAATTGTTCTTTATGCATCCGCACATCTGCCAAATATATACCAGCTTAGATTCCCAGTCAGTACCGAACAACCAATATCCGAAACTATACCATTATTTTGAACTATAGTTCAAGAACTGCTTCTCATTTCGCGTGTAGAAAAAAAAGTATATCATTATTTTTGTTACATAAAAACTTTTGACGTAAAAATGTTCGGAGACTCAACTGCTGAGATATTCTCGAAACCCGAACATGACGCAAATGTGGTAACGATGAAAGTTAATAATACAGCTGCATACAGCTATAATGCCCAGTTTAAGGTAAAGTTGGACAAACTACGTTACTATGTGTCTTTAGACAAATTCCACCCCCGTTAACATACTACTCCGCGTAAACTTTTAGTGTGTCCTGCTGGATTCAGATCCTCATTTTGAATGGATGTGTTTTAAAGTGTGTGTGTGGCAGGATATAATAATTCAGTAACTTGATTGGGATGAGAAATGATTGAATATTAATTTAATAAAGTACATTATTCCATTTTTAAAAACATCACGTCATATAATTGTATTTTATTTAGAATATGCCCATTTGGAATCTGAGACTACATTTAAGTCCTTTTGTTTTCATTTCTCTCCATAACTTCTTCATAAGTAAGATGATGGTCCACTTTAGTGTATCTGACATCATTCATTCTCTTGTGTTTTAGTTTTGGTTGTAATACTGGAAATTGTGTAAAGCTAATTAGTTGTCTATTCTCTATTGTTAATGATGTCTTTCGTATATTGAGTCTTTTCAAATCCCCTCTTATTTCTTTTGACCATTCTTTTTTTTTAAATTTATAACTGTATTGTAACATTTTCAGTTATCCACTCTGTATGAGTGACCATAAAATTGTACTCCTCCTTCCTTGAAGTATCCCTTTCTTCAAGACACCCACCTAAAATGTCTTAAGAGAATGTGTCTAATCTTAAGCTAACAAGTACAAACATTTATGACACTTGTAAATTTGTAGCATATTGAGAGATTTTAGCTATAATATGTTCTAACTTTTGTTCGGGATAATTTTTCTCAAGCTGCAGCTATGTAATATAATTCCACCCAACGAAGCAGAGCTCAAGGTTGAGCAAAGTCACTTCCCGTGGGAAACAGTCCCCCTACCAAGGTAACCGAGAAAGCCCTTAGCCAGGGATTTTAGACGAATAGGATGAAGTCACATGACTTCTCCCCACCACGTTTCTACTCTGGAGAGCGCAGTCTAGAACGGCCTCCGGGGCAGTCGTTTCGCCGATTCAAAGGATGGACCACGTCGCCATACGGCATGCAGATTTTATTAGGTAATGGCTAATGCAGTTTACACCCTCTGGCTGGCTGAGAAAGAATATCCCGAGTGACAGGATTTTATTAGTAGCAAATGCCTTTTATGAGAGCTAGTTTATGCAGTGTTTTTCATTTATTTCAAGTGTATGTCTATGTGCCCATTTTTACTGAAGTATTAAAGTCACTCAATTCTTTCAACTACATGTTTTCATTTGTATCGCTGATTCCTGCTCATTACTAGCTATAAGTGTGGGCAGAACGTAGTCACTCTGATCTTATGGCCACATATCTTCGAAAGCTAATCGAGGAGTGGTTGATCAGAGGCGAATCCAAACTTTGGCCGTGGTGACTAGCCGCTCAGTTACTACAGCCGCATAAAATGGTGTCAGGTGTGGGGTAGATTACGTAAAATCAGTGATAGATGATAGCAGAAATATTGGGAAAGTATTTTCCTATTAGTACGGCAAAGGGACAAATATTCTCTTTCGCTGTAAAAACCATTTCTTATGTGTAGCAGCCGCAGAGGGTAAATGCAAAGCCAGAAACAGTACGAAGAAGTCAGTATTGCAAAGTAATTTTCGACGCTACAAGGAGCGCGAGTTGGAACCGAAACCGGATACTGCAAGCAGATAAGAAGAGAGCTTCGAGGAGTTCGCGATCCGCCGGAGAGAGGGCAGCACGGACCGAGTCCCAGCAGCCAGCGCGAGAGCAGTGGAGGGGGGTGACATCGCCAGCAGCCAATAGGACGACGACGCCACCACAACACGAGCGGTCGGCGCCAGAATTCAAGTCTCGCAGTCTCAACACAGCAGAACAGTGAGTAATACGCAGTGCGCAGTGTTTCACGATGAATACCGCAACGAGTGAAGTAGGTGTTGAAGAGAGCAGTGCGGGAAAGCTCTCAGTTTCGGAAGCATTAAAGTTGATTCCAAATTCGTTTAGCGGAGATAAAGAAGAACTGCAGCCTTTCATTGAAAATGTTTCAACTGCATTTAATTTAATTGCAAAGCAAGATCATGATGTTCTCCTTCATTTTGTAAAGTCAAAGATCACTGGCCAGGCCAGGGGGAAATTGCTCGTCCGAGCTTTTACCAAAACATGGGATTCTGTAAAAGATATCTTGATTGAAAACTATGGGGAGAGGCGTTCATTAGATCACTATGCTTGTAACCTTTTTGCAGCTCGTCAGGGTAAAGCAGAACCGATTGTTGAATGGGCCGCGAAAATCGATAAATTATCACATGACTTTAGAAATGCAGTAGCTAAAGAAATTCCTGAAGAAGATGTAAAAGGGAGCCTCACTCTTGTTGATCGCCTGAGTCGCATTACGTTCATTCAAGGGTTAAGTAATGACAGAATACAGACAGTGATTAGAGCACGGGGTTCCACTATCACTTTACCAGTAGCTGTTGAATTAGCACTCGTCGAAGAAAGTGCATTGTTGTCACAGAAAGAAAAAGCTTTTATAGGGCGTTCAGATACACACACAACACAGAGTAATGCCATGAAAAAATGTTTCGCTTGCAATAAAAGTGGCCATATTAGTAAAGAATGTAGGAGCCAACCCGTTTGCCAAATCTGCAGACTACCAGGTAAGAGTCTCACCTAGGCTAAAGCCCTGGGTTCGACTCTTCCCCAAGGGGGGAAGTGTAGCATATTGAGAGATTTTAGCTATAATATGTTCTAACTTTTGTTCGGGATAATTTTTCTCAAGCTGCAGCTATGTAATATAATTCCACCCAACGAAGCAGAGCTCAAGGTTGAGCAAAGTCACTTCCCGTGGGAAACAGTCCCCCTACCAAGGTAACCGAGAAAGCCCTTAGCCAGGGATTTTAGACGAATAGGATGAAGTCACATGACTTCTCCCCACCACGTTTCTACTCTGGAGAGCGCAGTCTAGAACGGCCTCCGGGGCAGTCGTTTCGCCGATTCAAAGGATGGACCACGTCGCCATACGGCATGCAGATTTTATTAGGTAATGGCTAATGCAGTTTACACCCTCTGGCTGGCTGAGAAAGAATATCCCGAGTGACAGGATTTTATTAGTAGCAAATGCCTTTTATGAGAGCTAGTTTATGCAGTGTTTTTCATTTATTTCAAGTGTATGTCTATGTGCCCATTTTTACTGAAGTATTAAAGTCACTCAATTCTTTCAACTACATGTTTTCATTTGTATCGCTGATTCCTGCTCATTACTAGCTATAAGTGTGGGCAGAACGTAGTCACTCTGATCTTATGGCCACATATCTTCGAAAGCTAATCGAGGAGTGGTTGATCAGAGGCGAATCCAAACTTTGGCCGTGGTGACTAGCCGCTCAGTTACTACAAATTTTCAGTTCCGTCAACCGTCCGGGCTTCCACTTGGAAATCCTATGCCTACACTATCACAAGTAGGAATTCGTCACTTCTGCACTCAAATCTCCATTTCACAGTATCTATCAATAAATGTTTTTAAACGTACAGTGGACATTATAGTATAAGCCATAGGCATTACAATAATGACACAAATATAAAACATTTTAACGCACTCACAATAACACATTATCTGACTAGAATGATCTAGATGTAATAGAAGCGATTGGTATTACCCAGTAAAGTGGCTCGTGGGAAATCCAAAAGTTCCCCCTACTCTCAGAAAGTGTGCCAACAGGAAAATTTAAACAGCCAATAAAAAAAAAATCTTTTGATCCTTTTACCAAACAATATCTAAATAACTATTAGAACTAAATAAAACAGTTGGATGAAAGGGACACCTATTCGTAATATGTTACCAATGTAAAAAAAAAATAGCGTGAATAATATTGTATTAGTCAGCGATGGTTGAACCCAGTATCTTAGAGAAATATAATTTAAATTAAAAGAAACAAGAATTTTAGACCGTGAGAGGGATTTTTAGGATAGAGTCATCTCTAAATCTGTTGATATTAGAACAGCTAATCTGTTAATCAACAGGCGTACTTACTACTAGCCTGGTTAGACTAGGAACCAGAGGTCAATATTGTTACGTGTTTTTAGGGTTCTTTTATGGTTGAACATATTATTTTCTGTATTTAAGGACATTACCTAATGCAGTGGTATTATGGACCGTAGACGATCCATTGCCTCGCCAGTTAGGCTTTTCCATAGAACGCTCTCTCTCCACTCTTCTATCTAGGATGTCTGCCTTTCTTACGTGTTGCTTTATTGTATGCAGCCTCCTGAGTATTGGTCTTCCGTGTGTTCTGTACCCTACAAAAGGTTCTTCTATCACATCTTTGAAGAGGTTCTCATGCCTTCTGTGTATTTGGCCTTACCCCACCTTAGCTTTTGTACTTTTATTTTTGCCATTATGTCAGGTAGTTTTTACAGATTTCTTAGTTCTCTATTTTTCTTTTTCTCCGCTCTTCTTCCTCTTGAAATGGGCAAAAAATCTGTATGATAATTCAATTTTCGAAAGTTATTTATTTATTTATTTATTCTCAGCTCCTTTCGTCAAAGTCCATAATCCTGCACCATACTGTACTACAGGCTGTATAATACTCTTATATATCTCAAGTTTTGAAGTTCCCCATCGAAGAACTGTACCCATTTACTGCCTGTATCTATGGCAGAATCTTCCCATTTTGTTCCTCATTTTTACGCCTCGTCGATGGCTAAGGTCATTAGAGGCGGGATGGGACTGGGGACAATGAATGGGAAGGAATTCGACCATGGCCTTTTTGGCCTGGAGTGATTTGGGGAAACCACGTAAAACCCAAATCTGGATGGCCGGACGGGGATTCGAACCCGCGTCCTCCTGAATGCGAGGCCAGAACGTTAACCGTTCACCCACCACGCTCGGTTTGTTCTTCTGGATCATCAGCTCTCAAATGAAATTGAAATCTTCTACTTTTTCTAAAGCTACTCCATTTATATCTATCACAATAGTTCGTACATTCTGACTGCGACTGTTAGGAAGGTATTTTGTTTTTTCGTCATTTATCTCCAACTAAATTTCTTTGGTTTTATTTTGAACTTTATTTTGCACAAATTAATACAAACAAAACTGCAACGGATGTTCTGTTGCGCCGCAAAAGTCTCTAACACCAAGTGTCTCTCCATCAAAGATATTGACTCCAATTAGTTAGACACTTCATAATAGTATATATATATATATATATATATATATAAAACTTGAATTTATTCAGGGTACAAATACATACATTCCTCTACCAGATATGACAAAAAATTTCATCAGAGTGTAAACAAATCCCAAGCATATTAGCTATTACCTGAACACTTAAATGATTATGTAGCGCAGGACCCAAAGAGTGCTAAAGAAGACGTGATCTGGCCTCGCGCAAGGTCGAAGTTGAAGTCCACTCTTCCCTTCTGGGAGACTGAGGGCGAAGATGTTGCGGAGATCGAATAGAATGAAGTCCGAGTCAAAAGATAGCTTCATCCGCTGATCAAATCTTATTTTTCTCCCTCTTCGGATGTCATGGCGAATCCACGAAACGGTAGCCCTTATCTTGTCATTCATTCGTCGAAAACATGAAAATATATGAGTGCCGTCCATTTATGAGGAATAATTTTTTCAGTATTTAATTATGTAACCAGGTGTATCAACTCTGAGGCATTTTTTTTTTTTTTTCTTATTGTCTTGATGCTTTAGCACGTGTTCTTTCTGTCTTTGAATATCTTTTCCAGTTAGCCTCCGAATTTTATTTTATATTTCGCAGTTTTCTTTAGACTTCATTGTTTTATTTTGAGCAATGGTAGGTATTCTTCCAAGTTCTGGGATGTCTTCTTCAATATATCCTGCACTGAGTGACTTTGGATCCATTATAAACAATCGTGTTTTTCTGGAGGGGTAATCTTGAAATCCGGCTTTGCTAGAATTGTACTTAGTATTTGAGCCGTGCTCGGCTCTTGTGGTATCTTTGCCTTCTCTTCCGCTCGCGATTGTTTCCTCTTTCGTGTTCCCCCGCTAGAGAGCGCTATGGCGCCTGGCGATAGCGGGTATATATGTGGGGAACACGGCACCGAGCAGCGGTTAGTGGCAGTTGGTCTGAGTGAGTTAGTTAGTTAGTTAGTCGCAGTCAGTCGGGAAAGAGTACTTCCCTGTGTCGCCGTGACGCCGGAAGCCCGGTGGGGTTGGCGGGTCCGCGGTTGGACCGGGCAGCCAGGGAGGCTGTCAGTCGGTTGGGGGCAGGCAGTCGGTGTTCCACTAGTACTCCCCGGAGTGGCAGCGGGGCTGGAGAATGGAGTTGGTCAGTCTGCCAGCCAGTCAGTCAGTCGGGAAAGAGTACTTCCCTGTGTCGCCGTGACGCCGGAAGCCCGGTGGGGTTGGCGGGTCCGCGGTTGGACCGGGCGGCCAGGGAGGCTGTCAGTCGGTTGGGGGCAGGTAGTCGGTGTTCCACTAGTACTCCCCGGAGTGGCAGCGGGGCTGGAGAATGGAGTTGGTCAGTCTGCCAGCCAGTCAGTCAGTCGGGAAAGAGTACTTCCCTGTGTCGCCGTGACGCCGGAAGCCCGGTGGGGTTGGCGGGTCCGCGGTTGGACCGGGCGGCCAGGGAGGCTGTCAGTCGGTTGGGGGCAGGTAGTCGGTGTTCCACTAGTACTCCCCGGAGTGGCAGCGGGGCTGGAGAATGGAGTTGGTCAGTCTGCCAGCCAGTCAGTCAGTCGGGAAAGAGTACTTCCCTGTGTCGCCGTGACGCCGGAAGCCCGGTGGGGTTGGCGGGTCCACGGTTGGACCGGGCGGCCAGGGAGGCTGTCAGTCGGTTGGGGGCAGGCAGTCGGTGTTCCACTAGTACTTCCCGGAGTGGCAGCGGGGCTGGAGAATGGAGTCGGACAGTCAGCCAGTCAGTGAGTTGAAGGCACGCGGTCGGCATCCCGCCAATGTTTTCCGGAGTGATAGCGTTGCGGGACTAAGGAGGAAGCAGTCAGTGCGGCCGAGCTTCGACCACCTGCAGAGAGGGAGTTCTCCGACACTCTTCACCGAGAGTGCTGTGGGTACTGGAGGTAGTGGCCGTCAACTACAACCACAAGTGTTGCCTTCCGCCTCGTCGTTAGCGGTCTGGCTCAAGTATAAAATTGTATTTGGCTAGTAGATTATTAAGAGCCAGTGTGGTTATTTTTTAAAATTTGGTATAAATAGTATTGTTTGTAATTATAAGGGTTATTCAAGGTATAAGCTGCAAGACCAAGGTTTGGTCCATAACATTATATCATTTTGTGATAACAAGATTATTCGTGTCTTCGTTTGCAAGACCAGGATTGGTGGTATTTGATATTATAGTTGTAACATTTTCTGTAAGTGTGAGCATTGTCTTTAATAATTGTAAAAAACCAATGTTTAAACAAGGCTTGAACTGCTAACCATGTTCCCACACACTTCCCACTGTATCCTTGTGGACAATTACTGTCCGTTAGTAGTAGTAGACACCGCCTCAGTATTTCCCTGGGCGGCTTTTGTAGGATATACGCTGCCATATGTTTTGTCCACATCCAGATTGATTCCACTTTTCCACAAGAAAAACAGTATATAAGCGTATTTGTGTTTCCGCAAGTGCCACATCTATCGGTTGTCTTAAGATGTAAGCGATGTAGCTTTTCTTTGGTAGAAAGGGTCTCGTTAACCACTTTGACCCACAGGGTTTGGTAATCAGATGGAATTGTCCTATGATGATGTTTCTCCACACATTTTTCCAGTTAATATCCGGATATTTATTTTCTATATGAAAGCAGCAGTACGTCGGTAAGTTGAAGAATCTTCAATGACGTCACTGCCTAGGTTCGGCATTTGTCTTCTACCGTTTCCGTGGCACCGCCGAAACAAACAATTAATACGCTACTGTGACTTCAGTTGGTTGAAAGCGAGGGAGGAGACTGTGTTCTAAAAGAGTGACATTTTAACGCGGCTGGGAGCTCAAGACTATTTCATTACACAGTCACCACAATTCATGTAAGTGTTATCTCGGAACAAAAAATGAAGGTAAGACAATCACAGCTGTAATGACATTCAAACAGTGTTTGTTATATTTCCTGTTGACCAAAATTAAGTCTTCCTCTCATTTATCTGCGTATTTGACAACAACGGTGTAAATGCAGACAGCAAAAAGAAAGTTCCATTTAAATGTCTTTGACAACTGCATTACGTTATTATTTTCTTCATCCACTTTGATGTCATTTAGAGAGTGTTTTTTTTTTTTTTTTTTTTTAATTGCAGTGAAGTTATTCCTGATTTCAAATTATAGTTATAGTTACTTAAGCATAAAAAAACGAACACTTAAAAATAATTCTGAAAGACATGGCTTTTGCATATGATTTATTTGGTATGGTTTAAGGCTTTTAAAAATTAGAGATTAAAGGGAAAATAATAATTAAAAGTTTTAGAAAATCATTCACTGACATACAATTAGGCTAATTCTATCGTCATAATGGCTGATTGGCGTGAATGTACAGTATATTTATTTAAAAAAAGGATAGACAAAGATTTCTTGGAGGAATTAGGAAAAAGGCAAAAAAAAAAAATAAATTTACAGGATGCTATTGAAATAATTATAATACAATCAGGCAGAATAACCAGTTTGTAACAAATGAAATGGGAAAATACAAGGATTCTGTCGTTTAAGAAGTAAAATTAAAACCTATCAAATGTAATTTCACATTTAAAAAAAATACAAACTTCATTGTTGGAAAAGACCGAAACATGTTAAATCGGGACATGTGGAAGGATCTAAAAATTTAATCTTCCTCATCTAATAAGAAATAGGTATGTCCTGGTAATGGTGGTTGAAGTAAAGAGTTTATGTAAATATCTTACAGGAAGCAGAAATACGATTGTGGTCAACGTGAAACCTTAATTAATAAATTGATGGAACACTGGAGTATGGTATCAATAGAGGAGAGCTAAGATGAAATTATTTAAGGGGGGAGAAAATGTAACACTGAGTATGTAAATAAAGATATTAGCGCTAAAACTGTCCACTATAGAAATAATGTCAGATCATGAGTATGTGAATATATAAAACATTAGGCTATTAAAAACACATTATACCGTACTGTTTGTGTAATTTGCAAAGTGTGTCAAAAAACATACATTTCCTAAATAAATGTTTAAAAATCAAACATCTGACGACACGAACAAGCTATATCGCGGACTCCCTGTGATTTTGCAAAATATTGATTCCCTACAAGCACATATTTCCAAGTGTCTATTCTAAATTTACTTACACTTATGCAAACGTGGTTGTGATCCACAGCTGCGCAAACGAATTTATTGGTTTTGTAAGAAGTTTTTTTTTATCATTACACACTGAAAAAAGGGAAAATAAATATGCCCTTCGATGAGTAAGAGTAGATCACGCAAGTCCTTGCAACAAGGTTTTTTTTTCTTTGCGTCTTCTCTCTGTGTTAGTTGCTATCAGTAAGCATCTCAGTAAGTGAGAACAGGCATATTTTGCTTCTCGCTGAATCGCTCAAACAAACGTTTATTCGCCTATATTTGAGGTTTCCTTGGCGAACAGTATATTTTTAGATAATCAGTTATCCCATATATTGATTTTAAGCATACAGACTATATTCTCAACGAGAATATTAGCAAACAGATCGTTCTTTAAGAAAGAATATTTTATGATAAGTTTATTGACCTTTGGCACAGAAAAAACTCTGATACCGTTTGTAAGAACCGCATCACTTCATGGAAATGGAACTTGAGTACCACACGGCACATAGGATAAAGAAAAACTAAACGTCTGTAATATCTTATTATAGCAATGTACTAGGCAACTTCTTTATTCTTATGGCTTTACACCTCGTTGACGTAGCATTTGGAAGCAACCACGCATGCGTCCATATGAAGTGATTTCGGGAAACCAAGGAAAATAGAATTCTGGAGGGCCGAGCGAGGATTCGAACTTGCATCCTCCCGAATGCGAGGTCAGAGTGTTACTGCTCATCTTACGCACTTGGTGGTGGGACGAAAGTACCATACGAACGCCTTATTGAAACAACTAATCAAAATAGTAGTTAGTGTTGAAATCTTACAAAGAGCAAGTAGAAATTCATATTTGTTAATCATATTTTCCCCTAATAATTCAATTTGCAATTAAACAATGAAAATTTATTGAGCTTCCTGTCAGTGTATGAGAAATGAATGTTGGTTGCAGTCCAATACTTCATGTGAGTCAAATAAGGGAAATCTGCCAAACATTAATCATTTTAGTTGCTTACTTGCAGATGCACCAGTTAGAGTCCGAGTAGGTCTATAGTCTAACATGGCACCCCGTCTACCGGTGGCTTTCATTTGGTTCTCCACATGAATTAAGTGCTTGGTTGTTGGCGACGTGTGGGTTTATTGCTATAATTAACTGAGAAGGAGCATATGCTACTCTTGTAATTTCCCTACATATCTATTTTTTAATTATATGAATTATCTTTTCAAATTTTTTCACTGTTTGAGGTTCCGTGAGCCACATGTATTTCGATAACTTGCTGCTGTCTTTTGACACCCCGGTCTACAAATGAAAATTTTCTTAATCCGTAATGGTCAAAACCGAACGCTGGTTTTTGGACATGTTCATCTCTGCTCTTAGTACTCTTAATTTTTCTTTCAATATTAAAATATGACTCATCACCAATATTTGACTTATACTCACCCAGAAGTCTTTTGCTCTTCATTCTGTATTTCAGTGACTTCCCCCGAGCTCCTTCTTCGTAACAGTTATTTTCACAGTGGTTTTCTCATTTTACCACCTTCAACTCCTCTTTGGGTACCCGAAATGCAGGCACCACACTACATCTCCCACAATACTTGGAGCAACGGTTTTACCAATGTTTTAATCTCATTTCCCACACTTCCGTAGTACATCGGCTCATCGCCTTTTCCAGAAGAGGCAACACTTTGAATCCTCTCCCCACTTTTTGCTCAATTCAGTTTATTATCACATTATATTAAATGATTTTGTGGTATATGCCTTCAACAAAGAATTTCTCCTCCACCTTATAATCGTACAAAACCTTTATATTCATCTCTGCGTTAGTAATAAGATGACTCGTTTGAGCAATTATATTAATTCCTAACCTAAATACTAAACGATTAAATTTAATGACATTCCGTTTACCTTGCTAAGAATTATCTGTGACGAATGGTTTTAGGATTCCTGCACAATAATGTTATTTAATCTTTTTTTTCCAGTTGTAGATATACAATTAAATAATGGGATGGGGAAAAGTTTTTAATCTTTACATATGGAAAATTGTTCTTCCTTTTTTTTCTTTTTTTTTCAGAAAAGTCATGTTTACTGATTTCAATAAACAAGAATTAAAAGTACGTGGTAAAAATTTTCTAATGTGGTATGTGACTGCCCAGTCTGTCAAAGGGTAATCTCTGTTTGGAACGTGTTGCTTTATATCCGTTGACGATATCAAATGAGACGGAAAAACTGTTTAATTTGTACTATATATGTACTATTTTTTATTAATTTATTGTTGTTATTATTATTATATTGAAATCCAATGTTAATTCTAATATTTGATTAGTAATATTAAACAATTCATAAATCTGTACTTGAATATGAAATAATCAGAGTGGTACGAAGGCCTAATAGTTATGTTTGATCTCTCTTACAAGTCGATACTTATCACACCATATAAAACATTGCAACGTAATTGACTCATCGAATTCTTAAATGATGAATATCAGCAACATTAGTCGGTATTTTTAGGACAGATATAATTTTACCATAGCCGGCCCCTTGGATAAGTAAACTTTTTTATCTCATATCCATAATTTCTGGGATACATCATAATATGTTTTTCGCAGCAGATTTTACATAGGTGTTGTTACACCGAAACATATAGTGTAATTTTATTTGTAATTATGGCATGAGTACTTTTCATTTTAATTTATATTATTTTTATACTATGGATTGAACTATTATAGTACTGACATACAGTTTTCTTGGTGTAATAGGCAGTGATTTTCACTAAATAATGATAGTCTTCAATTACTGATACAATATCTCTCCTGGATTTGATCGAGTCATTCACTTTACTAAAATGCGTTCAATCTGCAGACTGTACGTAAAGCCCTGTAACTTTCGGAGTCTCGATAATGCCTGAAGTTCTAGTTACAGCGCCTGTCACCTCAGGGTTCCTAGGCTAACCACGAAATTTCAAATAAATAACTGCACTTATATTGTTAAAAGGAAAAGTAACTGTGATGCCAGCTAAAGACAACTGTGCGTTGAAGAAGGGCTAAATTCGACGTTCGTTTAAATTTACATATTACTATTTCTTTATTTACGATGGTTAAATACATAAATTTATATAAAGAGAAGAGTTTCTGGTGCTTACGATCTATTCTAGTAGCCGTTACTACATATTCTAAGAATTTGTCGACAAAAGATAAGAAACATGATAGTTTATTAAGAACTCAGGGAAGGTTTTCACGAAATGTAAGAAACCACGAAACATATCAAACAAATAAATAATCATTATTCTTTTTACAAATTATGCTGTCTTTAGAAACTTTTTTATAACAATAAAAATTTCTGCCATTGTGGACGGCTTTTGTTGAAGTAATTGCAAGTAGTAAAAAAAAAAAAAGCAGAGATAAAATAAATATTATAAAGCCAGACACAGATGAGATTTTAATTCTCTCACTGTGAGTCTGATTTAATGATTATGTAATCCATTGCGTGTTGTGGAAAAAGTAGCTAAAAAATCGAAGAGCGGTGCGGAATTATACTATGTTAAAAAGGTCTTTTTTTATCACAACCTATGTAGTGGTTAGCGATAAGGGCTTTAAAAATTTTCAATAGTCACCACGCTGCACGTGTAATCGGCTTTAGTAAGAGATAAAATGATAAGAGAATAATAATGATAAGCAACATCGTGAAGTAGCTATTATCGCATTCGCCCAGTTACAGATATTGTATCAACCAATAAATCGTTAGGGGACATATAACAGACATCACAGTTTTTAACGGCAGCCACTTTAAATGTGAAAGTTACGTTGGGATTCGAGCTGGAGTTCGCTTTTTATCTCGGTGGAGCACACCTCTCGTGACCCAGTTTCTGCAGTCCAGCCATTAACAGCCGCGGTCAGCTGCTGTCAGGTGCCACTCACGTCCAATAAGGCCGCGCATCAAGTTCTTTTTTATATTTTTTAGCGTTGAGTGTCAAATACAGAGACTGCTTCCGTAAAAAATCGCTCGTATGCTCTTCGGTTCAATGTCACCCACCAAGCAATGGAGCTATTGTTTGGACGCCACTAATACTATATATCACTAACTCTATAGTGATAGAATTTAAATACTTAATTATACATCAATTAAAAACACGTTTTCACTATTGATTGATCATTGAATACATATAATTAGATCAGATATTATAAAACATTCATCTCAAGGATGTTTTTAATTTGTTGTCGAAAACAGTAGAGGAGAATCGGGTAATATGGAATAGTCTGGTAATATGGAATACCGAGGTTTCTCCTCTAACGAAAGCTACTGTATAGTGGAAGTACCATCAACTGCTTCTCAAAACTACTCTGATGCTTTGTTGTGAAGGTCGGTCATTTGGGAGCTGAACTGTGTTTGCTATCCAACAAAGTTTGTTTTTCCATTTTCGAGAATTTTTGCAGATTAGTTTTCAAAAATATATATAAAATATTATATTTATTTTGTTGATCGCTAGTCTTAGTGTAATGTGTACTAAAAGAGTGATGGTTTGTTGTACAGGTCTTTTTTCTGGCTTCCCGAAAAATAATTACTGAGTTGAAATACATTTTTAATCAAACATAAGTGTCAGTAATACGATTTTTGTTAATATTGATTGAAAATAACAATTGAGAAAGTAAATATTTCTTAATTAATTATATTTTGTTTTAAGAACAGCCGGAAAAGAAAGAAGCGATAGCTGTTGAATCCGACAAATATGATGATGATGTTGACTAAAAAGTATCATTAAATCCATTATTCTCAATTCCAGATAATTTACATTATTTGAAACCTTCTATTCCATATTACCCGCCTATTCCATATTACCCTCCAAACGACAATTTTTTTTAAACTAAATGTTACTAATAAAAAAATCTGTTTTGACAGCTTTTTATTAGATATATGTTATCACAAGAACTTGAAGGTTGTATTGGTTTTAGTTTCAGATGTTAAATTATTTTCAGTAGGCTACTATTTTGTACAACAAAACATAAATGGTATTCCTATTACCCGATTCTCCTCTATTTTTATTATCTTTGTTTACAGCTGGTGCATTACCAAATGTTACGATTTATATAGTAAGCACGAAGTTATGTAATTGTGACATGACTTTCTCTATTCTGTTCCTACACTATAAACATCGGTTTTTTAGGATTCCATACTTTATTTTACTTCAGGCTTTATGATGTACCGACGCCCACGTCATTGGAGAGGGAGTGATTTGGAGTCAGGAACAGGAAGGAATTTTTCCATGTTCTTTTGAAGGAACCATCCCGCTATCCGCTTGAAGTGATTTCAATTAACTATGGCTGGCCGGATGAGGATTTGAATCCGCGTACTCTCGAATTCCAGGCCATAGGGTTACCGCTCACCCACTACTTTCCATTAAACATTATGGAACCACCCATTTGTCAGTCTATCCGGACTCTGTCACAGCCTCATAACGTCTGAAATCCGTTAAAAAATTAATTGCACCCTAATTTTTATTCCTGCTACCTAAACTATAATACACTTAAATTTGGCGGAATCGTGATGTTAAACTAATTATAGGTAGAACTGTGATAATCTTAATGCGTAATAGAAGATGGCAATCCACCAACTCCGAAAATGATTCGATTTTCGTTTTTTTTTCGATTTGGATGAGATATGTTGAATTCCCATTAAAAATTAAATTCCCCCTTTATTTCTGAAACTATTATACCGTGAGTTCTTCAGTAATGTATAGTGATATTTATCCTCTGCAGTATTGTGAATAAATTATAATGAACTTTTGGGGTTCAAATAAAAGAGTTATTTTAACAAATTTGATTTTTCAATACATAATTTTTTAGACGATAAAAATAATGTATAATTTTTGATGAAGGATACCGAAGCTTGGAAAGAAGAAATGTCATGAAAATACGTTTTAAAACAATTCTTAAGACTTACTGTAGGTTATAAAACATTTATATATTTCATTTATAAATGCTACTTGAGTTTGGAAATTTCCAAGTATAATCTATATCTATATCAATTTTTAGTAACCAGAAACAGCTCGGGATAAGGGTCAATTACATGAAGTGTGATAAAAGACCAGAGACGTAGCTTATTATTTCTACATCCACTGCCCAATAAGAAATATATTAATTTTGCTCGTTATATAGAAGAACACCACTCAGTTTTCGGAATCATCGGCGCATACAGATTAGACTCCATACAAACAATTGTCATCTTGTTGATTCAATACAGTAAAGTCGGTGAGTACAATATTGTTTATTTATTATTATTAATTTTTTTTAAATCAGAAACTAGTACTGAATATACTTTTGCCATATGCCTCTCATGAATAAAGTTACAGACAAATTACTTATTTTTAACCGACTTCAAAAAAAGGAGGTGGTTCTCAATTCGTCTGGTTTTTTTTTTTTTTTTTTTTTTTTTTTTTTTTTTTTTTTTTTTTTTGTGTGGCTAGCGATATATTCACCAATTTTGAACCGATTTAAATTAAATTTATTTAGTCGATAGGGTATACCTCCAAAGTGGTCCCATATGAATTTCATTGAGAAAGCACCCCTTCTACCCCCCTCCGCCCCCTAATTTTTATACAAATCCACATTTTTTATTTGATCTCGATGAAACTTTGGACATATATAGCCAAAAATAAAGAGAAAAATACTGTCAACTTTTGGTTTTAAAAAACTGAAACCCTCTCCACCCTATCCACCCCCTTAATTTTTGCCAATTTTCTTTATTCTAAGCTACAGTTGACACCATTTAACTGATCTCCATTAAAGTTGGCAATTACAAGTAGTTTTTCATAGAGAAGGATTCTGACCAAAAATATCAAAATAAAAAACCACCCCTCTCCCATTTACACCCCTTAATTTTATAGAAACCTCCATTTCTTATCTGATTTTTACTGAACTTTGCCCATGTATACTTTAAAACAAAGAGAAAAATCCTGTCAATATTTGGTCTTCCAAAGTTCAACCCATCCCCTTCCTTCCACCACTTTAATTATTGTCAATGTTCTTCATAAAAAGCTACCGTTTGACCGATTATCATCAGAGTTTACATATACATGTAATTTTTTATAGAGAATCTGACCAAAAAATAAATAAATAAAAAACCACCAATCTCCCCTTTACACCCCTTAATTTTTATACAAACTTTGGACATGTATAGTAAAAAATAAGGAGGAAAAAACGGTCAACTTTTGGTTTGAAAAAACTGAAGCCCTCTCCCTCTATCCACCCCCTAAATTTTTACCAATGTTCTTTATACAAAGCTACAGTCGACCCATTTAACTGGTCTCCATTAAAGTTGGCATATACATGTAATTTTTCATGGAGAAGGTTTCTGGCAAAAAAAAATAAAAAAAAAATAAATAAATAAATAAATAAACCACCCCCTGTCTCCCCTTACACCCCTTAATTTTATAGAAATCTACATTTCTTATCTGATTTTTATTGAACTTTGCCCATGTATACTTTAAAA
Source organism: Vandiemenella viatica (assembly GCA_031002005.1). NCBI lineage: Eukaryota > Metazoa > Arthropoda > Insecta > Orthoptera > Morabidae > Vandiemenella > Vandiemenella viatica. The sequence continues at coordinate 104,878,401 of JARYHS010008074.1, read as the reverse complement.
CAAAGAAAAAAATTATGTCAATATTTGGTTTGCCAATGCTCAACCCCTTTCCTCCTTCAACCCCATTAACTTTTGTCAAAGTGCTTTATAAAAAGCTACAGTCGCATTTGTTTGACCTGTTACCATGAAAGTTAGTGCTTATATGTATTTTTTTCACGAAGAAGGTGTCTGACCATAAGATCTAAAAACCACCCCCACTCCCCATTAAACTGCTTAATTTGTATGCACAACCACAGTTTTTATCCGGTTTAGACGGAACATAGCAAATTGTTCCTATAAAACAAAGAGAAAAATGATTCCAACTTCTGGTTTGCTAAAAATGAACCCCTGTCCCCTTTTCCACCCCCTTAATTTTTGTCAATTTCTTTTTAGAAAGCTACAGTTGACACCATTTGACCGATCTTTATGAAAGTTGGCACATATATATGTAATTTTTTATGAATAAGATCTCTGACCAAAAAATAAAAAAAACTACCCTGTCTACATTTGGTTTCGAGAGTCCAAACTCACCTCCTTCCTTTCCATCCTTTAATCTACAGTTTCTATCCGATTCTGAAGGAAATTTGCACACGTATACTTTAAAACATAGAGTTCAATTGTGATTAAATTAAGTTGCTGAAGCCCAACCCCTCTACCCTTCTACCCCCACCCCTCCTAATTTCCAATGTTCTTTATAGATACCGACAGTTTTATCAGATTTCCATGGACCACTGAACATGTATACTTAAAAAATACACCAGAAAAATAGTGTCTACATTATGTTTACAAAGTCCTACCACTCACTCTCTTACCCCATTTAATTTTGGCAACTGTTCTTTACACAAAGCTACAGTTTTTATCTGGTTTTGATGGAAATTTGCACATGTATACTGTAAAACAAAGAGAAAAATACTGCTCACTCTAGCTTTACAAAAACCAAACTGCTCTTCGTCTGCACAGCCCTTAATTGTTTTTTATACATACCTACAGTTTTATCTCAAATCAATAAAAATTTACACACGTATACTTGAAATCAATCAGAAAAGGCAGTCTACATTTGGTATACAAAAGCCCAATACCTCTTCCCCTTTACCCTCACCCCTTTTAATTTCCAATGTTCTTTACAAAAATCCACAGTTTTCAATCCTGTCAATATCATTTTTAAGTGAAGGCATAATATTTACAAAATAAATTTGTCATAATGTCTCAACATGTACCTCAGATTTCAACTTGGATGCCAAGCTTTCACGTTGTGAAAACTAATTATAAATCTATATTTTCTGTGTGATGCCGGAGCAAACAGATATATTCCAGAGACGGATTTCTGTATGTGGTATGTACTAATGCCCAGATGTTACATGTTTCGGTTATCGATCAGCAGCTTCAACAGATGTTATGATAAGATCGAAACATAGCCTGACATTCCTTAACACAACACCCAATTCACCCCGTTCTGGAAGTGGTTGTGGTATATATAGACAGAGTTCTTCTTTGAAAGCAAGCGCTTTATACTCTGAGCTACCAGGAAGTTCGCAAAATGGGAACTGCTGCGGCATATTTAAAATACCAAACGAACCATAATACCACTAAAAATTTAAAAATAAAATAATTGTTTAAAAAAAACATAAAAACAGCCTAAAAAAAAAAAAATAAAAAAAAATCTTAAAATAACTTTGCACCTTGCTTAGGAAAAAGTAAATCTAAATACACAACATTTTACATTACTTTCATTGAAATGTTGACTTTAATTAGTTATTTTTGGAGTCGGTACCAGCGAAAGCAAGAAAAACAAAAAGATAAAAACTATAAGAAATAACCGTAATATATAAAAAATCATGTTACTGCTTACCTACGATTAATGCTAGAAACATTGTTTACTGCATGATGCAACCTACCAACTGACACTGTAGCGCCAGAGATATGCCTGGATGACGAATAAGGCCAAGCCACATATTAAAATACTGTTAATTTGTTTCCCTAAGCTGTCTCCCACAATACCACTATCTGCCTCACGACATGCTGTAAAATATTGGGAATTTCTGTTCTTACTCCCTGTTTCGCCTCTAACACCAAAAGAAGTTCAGTAATTCGATCTTCGCCATGTGACAGCTGGCATCGATTCCAAAAATAACTAATTAATGTCTAAATTTCGATTAAAGTAATATAAAATGTTGTCTATTTAGATTTACTTTTTCCTAAGCAAGACATAAAGATATTTTAAAATATTTTAGTGTTTTTTTTTAAGGCGATTTTTATGTTTTTTTAAATCTAATTATTTTATTCTTGCATTTGTTACGTACAATATAATATCCTCTTGTTTCACTTACACTGGTCTGAGTGTTGTGAAAGTTGGTAACATATTGTCTCTGATCATTTCCCTCACATTAACAAAAACTTAAGGTTAAATACAATCAAGTTTTAAATATGAAACAATTAAAGATGCTACTAGGAAAATTAAGCATTTGCTGGTTTTGTTATGAACTATTCAATAAGTAAGAATTCGTAGATATTAATGTTCTGGAAAATTAATCTTCCAGTCACTACGTATCAAAACAATATTAACAATCGCCATTTTGTGAATCATCGAAGAAATAGGTTCGGTGCTGAATGTACTCAGTCTAACGACTAAGCTCTTCTTGAATTTTCTTTCTAATTTGTCAGGTTTCATACATTCTACTAGAAAATAAAATATAAGAAGTGTATAAACAAGTGTTTGTACATATCCTCTTATTTAAAATGCTAATCTTGAGACTGCGCACGTCGTCTATAGCTATTGGCTAGAGAACGGTCACGTGCCAGCCTTCACTCGCCTATCAACAGCCACCATATTAGATTCGTTCCTTCAAGTTGCTCTTTAACTGACTTCCAAAAAAGAGGAGGTTCTCAATTCGTCTGATTTTTTTTTATGTATGTTCAGCGATATCTTCGCCAATTTTGAACCAATTGAAATGAAATTTTTATAGTGGATAGAGTAAACCTTCAAAGTGGTCCCATATGAATTTCCTTGAGAACCCACCCCTTCTACCCCTTTATATCCCTTAACTTTTATACAAACCCACACTTTTTATCCGATTTTGATGGAACTTTGGAAATGTATAGTAAAAAATAAACAGAAAGATACTGTCAACTTTTGGTTTGAAAAAATCGAACCCCTCTCCCCCTATCCAACCCTTGATTTTTGCCAATGTTCGTCATACAAAGCTAAAGTCGACACCATGTAACTGACCTCCATTAAAGTTGGCATATACATGTAATTTTTCATGGAAAAGGTTTCTGACCCAAAAAAAATAAAAAACACCTGTCTCTCCCATTACATCTCTTAATTTTTATACAAACCCACATTTTTTATCCGATTTCAATGGAACTTTGGACATGTCTAGTCAAAATTAAAAAGAAAAATGCTGTCAACATTTGGTTTGAAAAAACTGAACACCTCTCACCCTATCAACCCCTTAATTTTTACCAATGTTATTTATACAAAACTGTAGTTGACATCATTTAACTGATCTCCATTAAAGTTGTCATATATGTAATATTTCATGGACTAGGTTTCTGACAAAAAAATAAAAAAGCCACCCCATCTCCCCCTTTACAACCCTTAATTTGATAGAAACCTATATTTCATATCTGATTTTGATTGAACTTGGCAATGTATACTTTCAAACAAACAGAAAAATCTTGTCAACATTTGGTCTGCCAAAGCTCGACCCCTCTCCCTCCTACCCAACCCCTTAATTTTTGTCAATGTTTTTTTTTTCTTTTTTAATATAAAAAGCTAGAGTCTCCACCGTTTGACCTATTACCATGAAAGTTGTCGCTTATATGTATTTTTCACGAGGAAGGTATCTGACCAAAAAATAAAAAAACCACACCCATTCCCCATTAAACCGTTTTATTTTTATACAAACCCACAGTTTTTATCCTGTTTAGATAGAACTTAGCAAACGTTTACTGCAAAACAAAGAGAAAAATAATATCAGCTTTTGGTTTGTAAAAACTGAACCCTTTTCCCCATTTCCACCAAACTTTTGTCAATTTTCTTTTTGAAAAGCTACAGTTGACACCATTTGACCGATCGGTATGAAAGTTGGCACATATATATTTTATGGAGAAGATTTCTGACGAAAAAATAAAAAAAAACTACACTAGCTCCCCTTTTACATCCCTTATTGTTTTTACAAACCTACATTTTAATCCGATTTCAGTGGAACTTCGCATGTGTATACTTTAAAGCAAAAAGAAAAAGAAATATACTACTCACATTACTTTGACAAAAACACAAACCCTATTCCCCTTTCTACCCCTTTAAATACTATCAATGTTCATTATATAAAGTTACCGTTTATATCTGATTTTAAAGGAAGTATGCATATGTATATTTCAAAACAAACAGAAAAATACTGTCTGCATTTGGTTTAGAGAAGCCAAACCTCTCTTCCACTTTACACCCCTTTAATCTACACATAGCACGGTTTCTATCTGATTCTGAAGAAAATTTGCACATGTATACTTTAAAAATACGTAACAATTGTGTTTAAATTAGGTTGCAGAAGCCCAACCCCTCTTCCCTTCTACCCCCACCCCTCCTAATTTCCAATGTTCTTTATAGATACCTTCAGTTTTCATCAGATTTCGATGGAACACTGCAAATGTATACTTAGGAACAAAGAGAAACATTCTGTTTACAAAACCCTCACCGCTCACTCCTTTACCACATTTAATTTTTGTAAATGTTCTTTCCACAAAGCTACAGTTTTTTATCTGGTTTCGATGGAACTTGGCACATGTATACTTTAAAACAAAGAGAAAAATACTGTCCACACTACCTTAACATAAACCAAACTACTCTTCACCTCCACACCCCTTAATTTTTTTTTTTTTATACAAACCTAAAATTTTTATATGATATCAATAGAAATTTACAAATGTATACTTTAAATCAATCAGAAAAAACAGTCTACATTTGGTATCCAAAAGCCCAATCCCTCTTCTCCTTTACTCCCATCGTTTATAATTTCCACAGTTTTAAGTACGGTCAAAATCAATTAAGCTATTTTTAAGTCATTGCAGAATATATATAAAATGTATGTGTCCTAATGTCTCAACATGTACTACAGATTTCAACTTGGACCCCGAGCATTTACGTTGTGAAAACCAATTAAATATCTATATTTTCTGTGTGATGCCGGAACGAACAGATATATTCCAGAGACGGATTTGTGTATGTGATATGTATTAATGTCCAGATGTTACATTTTTCGATTATCGAGCAGCAGCTTAAACAGATGTTATGATTAGATCGAAACACAGCCTGGATCCAAATGTAAACTGACATTCCTTAACACAGCAACCAATTCACCCCATTCTGAAAGTTGTTGTAACGACATATTTTTTTTAAAGCATTCGCTTTAACCACTGAGCTACCAGGAAGTTCGCAAAATGAGAACTGCTGCGGCATATTTAAATACAAATTAACTATAATACCAATAAAAATTTAAAAATAAAATAATTGTTAAAAAAAACATAAAAACCGCCTTCAGAAAAGGGCACTAAAAATTTTAAAATAACTTTATACCTTGCTTAGAGAAAGCAAATTTAAGTGGACAGTATTTTACATTACTGTTATTGAAATTTTACATTAATTAGTTATTTTTGGAATCGGTGCCAGCCAAAGGAAGAAAAACAAAAAGATAATAATAAATAACAATAATACATAAAAATCATGTTACTACTTACCTACAATTAATTCTTGAAACATTTTTCAACAAAACTGATACATATAGATGATACACCAATATTATGCTAACTATAAAGTGTTCACTGCATGATGTAGCCTACCAACTAACACTGTAGCGCCAGAGATATGCCTGGATAACCAACGAGGCCAAGCCCAGATAACATACCGTTAATTTGTTTCCCTAAGCTGTCTCCCACAATACAACTGTCTTCCTCATGATATGCTGTAAAATATTTGGAATTTTTGTTCGTACTCTCGGTTCACCTCGAACACCAAATAAAGTTCAGTAATTCGATCTGCGCGATCTGACAGTTGGCACTGACTCCAAAAATAATTAATTAATATAAAAATTTCAAAAACAGTAATGTAAAATATTGTCCATTTAAATTTACTTTCTTCTAAGCAAGGTATAAAGATATTTTAAAATTTTAGTGCCCTTTTTTGAAGGCGGTTTTTATGTTTTTTTAAATAATTATTTTTGCTTATTTACGACAACTAGATGCAGAAATTCATGTAAGGAGAAGGTTACTCAACATTTAAGCTATTTTATCTGTATCATTAATAGAAACAACGAAGTTTATTAAAAACTCAGAGAGACGTATGTAATCGCGAAATGTTTCAGTCAAATAAAAAACAGTAATCCGTTTTCGAAATTATAGTCTCCGTCATCTAAAGTAAAATTCATTTATTTATATAAAATTCTAACCAAATACTCTGATAATCTAGCCAGACTAAGGCACTCATATCATGAAAGATATAATTAAAAATAATTCTTATTCGTTTTTGCTTACAAGGTTTTCCAGAATAAATTCCTACTACCATCATAGATGATACCCTTAGTATTTGATAAACGCGATAGCTATAAATGAGATTTAAGTTACCTTTTTATCAACTCAATTTATAAATCATAATTCAACCATTATATTCTTGCAGCTAAATAGTGGCGAGAAGAGATATTAGGAATTATTTACACAGTTTAATAAATACGCAACAGCTATGAAATTAATCGCCATAATACAGGCATTAATTCTGATTTTCGTATCATTTTATTCTTAAAATAAAATGTGGAAAAAACATTTCGGCTAAAAATTTGTGGAACTATGAGTATTTTTCAGTAACATGTCGCTAATGAAAGTAAACTTTAATTTCTCATGGTCTCTGCTGTAACGTAACTGCGTTGCCAGATAAAGCGTAATATTCTGTTTTGGAAGTAACTGTATACACATACGAAGAGCAGCGATAAAAGTTATTAATGCGAGGAAATCGTACCTTACAAAGTTACAATTGGTACGTTTGTTTAAACTTCCATGTTGATTTTTATTTATTTACCACAACTAGATACATAAATTCATGTAAGGAGAAGAGTATTCCATGTTTGCGTTATGTTATCTGTATCAGTTATAAAAATTAGGTCAAAACCTAACCTAGGAATATTTTTGGCAGAAAATAAACAATGATGTTTATTAAAAACTCAGAGAAAGTTTACACGAAATGTGTGAATCGCGATTGTATCATTCAGATATTATATTTTCCGGCATTTAAAGTAAAATACATTTATTTAAACAAATCACAGTCAAATACTCCGATTATCTAACCACAGTATGGTATTAATATCACGAAAATATCATTAAAATGATCGTTATTCGCTTTTCCAGAATAAATTCCCGTCGTTATTTATACGTGGGTAATAGAAGCTATGTTTTTCGAATGTAATATTAGTGTATGTTGTGGCTATGTTGACCAGAATCGCAACTGTTGCAGCATAATTCAGTTTTACAAACAATTTAAACTGGTTTCATAAGCGCCATGTTCCTAAATGTATTAATTAATGGGGGTGAAATTAGTTCTATATGTATCGTGCTGAATTGTGCCTGTACCAGGAATAAAACTGGTATTACATGGATAGCAAAAGTTTTTGGGATTCCTAATTTGTTTTCATTTTTATTGGTTCTATACTCAGTAGACATTAAATCAGTAGAAGTCACTTCTGTATTGATATGTGAACCGCAAATGAAATATATAGTACAATACAAAATCATGGCCACTAGCATTATGATATTAAAATTCGGTATAATTAACCGCTGACAGAATATTGCATTCAAACCGTAATTTTTTAAGGGCTCCAAGCTATTAGGGAATAAGTGACGCATTTACAATGATTCTGTAAGAAATTTATGCGAAAAAAAAAAAAATTGATGTGAATAAATTGGAACTCATGATGAAATTTTTTTGCAGTCGAGATTAATTTATTTGGAGCAACTTGTGACGATGTAGACGAAAATACAATTCTCCAGGTTGGATTATAACAATGGTTTAGAAGAAGTGAAAGAGTACTAGAATGGTAACCGACAGAAAACAAATATGGCTGTTGTCCAAGAAGGAAATGGAAGGACGAAACTAAAGGAACCATTGAGCGAGAAAGTACTTCAGGAAGATTAATACGCAGAAAGAGGGGACATAAAATTGATGCCAGCCTTTGGATGGAAATATACTGCACAGAAAAATAAAAATACAGCGATACTTGTTAATTCGCTACTAGATAATTCTGCTTGAAATTTTCCGCTAGACGACGAAGATAATGAACACAGCGTCAAGAGATTTCAAACCTGAATAACAGTGAAATTTACTAATCAAAAACGTTCCGTTATTACAATACATTCCCAATATTATAGTTTACAGACATTCATCAAATACGTATTTTTCATATACCACCTTTGGTTTGAGGCTACGTTTGGTTACTTTCGCTTTATATTTTAATTTTACTCTCGTAGGTTCGATTATTGGTGTAGGCTGGTTAATAGTCTGAAAAATAAAGCAGTATACAGAAACAGTACTTTTTTTTTTTTGCTGTTTTAAATGTTTACTAGTATACTCTCCCTGATGGAGTTGTATCAAAACCAACTACTTTTTGAAACAAGAAATTTTACGTGTTCAAGTGTCTTCTTCAGCGTATGTTTCCAATTAGGTCTACATATTTCGCCGTGTCAGTAGTAAATTATCATAAAGCACGGAAGCAATGACAGAGATAATTTTGCTTTCATAGCTTACTATTTTAAACACCCTCAAAACTGACGGGTATCATCTGTAGTGGCATTAAGAATTTATTTTTTAAAAGCTTCAAAGGATAAGCGAATAATGATAATTCATCATTGTCTTATTTATTGATATTTTTCATGATGTGAACAAATTTTCTCTGATTAGAATCTCGAAGTATTTGGCTAGCATATTTTTAAAGAAATGCTTTTGATTCTGAGTTACTATATTTTTTATTGATATGAAAAGTTTCTAAGAAAAGTATAATTTCAAAAACGAATAAAGATTATTTATTATTATTATTATCTGCAATTGGACCCTGTCGGATCTCGCAAAACCTTAACGATTCAGTTTTCTGAGTTTCCATACAGCTTTCATTTTTTCTCCGTGGAATCTCTTCCTTTCTTCAGTCCACTTCGTCCCCGGTCTCTTAATGACTTCATTCTCTGGCGGTACTTCCCACTTGTTAATTTTTTCGCTGTATGTTTGTCTATCTCCGATTTCTGATGAGTTTATGTGGGCTTTTTCCATGTCTTTTTTGATCTCCTGGACCCAGGGCATAGTTTTTAGCTGTTCTATATACGTCACAATTTTATGAATCAGTCTTGTTGCTGGAAGTCTGTGGATATGTCCATAAATTCTTAATCTTCGTTTTCTGATGTCTGACGCGAGGTTTGACAGTGTTTCTGTTGTCTTTCGAGATTTAAGTCTATATCCGTCATCTGTTTTTTCTGGGTCAAGAATCTTTCTTATAATTTTGCGTTCTTCTTTCAAAATGCTTTCTAGGTCACCTTTCCTGTGTAGTGTTAAAGTTTCGCTGGCGTACAGGGCTTCAGGTTTGATAACTGTGTTGTAATGTCTGACTTTTGTATATATGGACAAACATTTTTTATTATATGTGTTGTAGGTTCTACCGTAGGGTCTTCTAAGTTTTTGCATGCGAACTTTCTGTACTATTTTCTCTCCTCCTGTGGGTTCGATGATTTCTCCCAGATACTTGAAATATGGGACTCTCTCAATTTGTCCACATTTTGTGACCAGATTTTGAGTGAGGAGTTTTGAACAGATTAATTTGGTTTTTTGGAACGATATTTGTAAGCCTACTCTTTCAGCGCATTCTTTGAGAGTTTCTGTCTGTTTGATTGCTGTGGTTTCATCATCTGCTAGTATGACTAAATCATCTGCGAAGGCTAGGTAGCAAATTTTAATACCATTCTTACGTCGTCCAAGTTGTATAGGTTTCATTTATTTTTTGCTATATTATGTGATTTCTGTCCATCAAGTTTTTGTGCAATTACTTCCACAACAGACAATTGCCTTACAGTTAGCATCGCAGTTACATTTTCTTTTAAGAATGTAAGTGGAAATAAAATTATATTATTTATTTGAAATTTACACTTCCTGTTAACAATATAAGCACAAATAAAGACATTGCTGTTATTCATTTAAAATTTCTTGGTTAGCTAAGTAGCGTTATGGTGGCAGTCAATGTAACTGATACTTCAGGCATAATGGAGACTCGCCGAAGATTGCCGAACCATTGATTTGCGTCCAGTCTCCAGGCAAAAAATTTTTTGTGAAAGAGGATCCTACCGCATTCAGCATGACCGTTGTTGTGGATAGCAGGCCAGTGACAGAAGTTCGCAATAACTATCTTTGTATAAGCACCTATAGATGGCTATTCAGTTGAATGGAGCGTTAGATGAAGGGATGTATTCCGATAATACTTTAAAGTTTGAAAATGAGAACCACTGACGAAACTTGTTGATGTTTTGCTGCATGTTATGGATGATAAGTGTATAGCAGTTAGTCGGTGGAGCGGTGCCATTCATGGACGAGAAATTGGTGATGGACTTCCAACAGCAAATTCTGAGCGAATGGATTAAATGATTAAAGAAGTCAAGCGAGTAAAAATACGAAAGAATCTTGCCATTACATGTATCGCTATATACCTTGTTGGGCTTGGTCAGGTTTACTTGCTTTTTTCTAGAGAGTGTAATTACTTACGTACTGATTCCAGCAACATGTGATGTAAATTTGACAGTAATCACTTAATTCTTTAGCTATGATGTAATATTCACTTACATCAGTTTATCAAAATCTGATCATGCCTGAATATCGATGCTGGGTGGTTAATTGCGAATTATAAACAATCACGCTCAAAAGTTGTTTAGGTAAATGAAAACAAACGTCAACGGAAAAAAAACAATCACGAGGAGGAGGATGTTGTAATGTTTGAAAATCGCAATTTCATACATCTGATAGTGACGTAAATTATGATACAGTACAGAAAGAAAAAAGAACTTTAAAGTTATGTGGCTGAGGACTGGAATAAAATGGGTGAGAACTGAGAACGACATCGCAGATTTATTACCATAGCTATTAATACAGGCTGAAAAACTCAAAGCCCTCTCTAAGCAAACACTTCTGTTGTACGGATTTTCTTCACCGTCTCGACTTACTTTCGATCACGCTTTTGTGCGAACGCCCGAGTCCTCATTATGCCCTTTCTGCGCCACCTCTCGCGTGCTCAAAGCGCAGACAGAGAATACACGAGATTTGAGAGACTGCACGGCGCTTAGCCCGTTCACTGTGTGTCAGAGATAAAGTTCATTAGCGTGCCTGCGCTTTGTGTGTTGGGTTGGCAGCCCATTCTGTACTCGGTATTCACGGCGCCCTTTCAAGGGAACCGCCATTAATATGGGCGACGTGTGCCGTAGACGGGTCGAGCTTGTAGACTGCCTTCCCGCCTTACGAGGTTGTCACTTGTCAGCCGAAACGATTGTTCTTACGGAGCTGGTGCTGGAGAGAGCGCATCTCTAGAGTCTGGCTGTCTGGTCTGAAAGGCAAGTTGAGCACCGTTCCACTACACGTAACGTCTGCCTGTGAGCCATCGCAAGGCTAGGTAAGTCGTTGAGGTATATAGGCAAGAAGAAGAGATTCCACTCTGTTGCCTATTTCTCACAATATTTTCAATACTTACACAATTTGTAAAGCGTTTGATAAAAACAATCGTCGTAGGATACTTCCTAATATTGTGTGGGACACTTTTCTACCGACAGTGCTGGAATTCAACGTGTTATTGACTCAAAGAGCCATCGGAAGTCCGCAGAAGAATATTCAGCTATGCTTCATCTGCAGAAGCCTGTATTGGCCGGCCTCGGTAGCGTAGGGGCTAGAGTGCTAGCTCCGCGTACCGAAGGTCGCCGGTTCGAGTCAGGCCGAGGGCATGGGTGTTTAGTGTTGTGTCTGTGAATGTCTTGTCCATGTTGTAGTGTCCTTGTGTCAATACTTGATAGCAACAAATCACACTGAGCTGGCTGTATGGCCCAGTAACCGAATGCCATTAAAAAAAAAAAAAAAAAAAAAAAAAAAAAAAAAAAAAAAAAAAAAAATCCTGTATTGGCGAAATTATTGCCACTTCAGGTTGTTATGTGCAAACTGATCTTTCAATAACGTCACAGATATGTTCAACTGAATTTATGTATTGCAATCTAGGTGACCTAATTATTCTCCGGAATTGCCGAGAAAGTTGTTAAAACCAGTCGTGAACAATTTTGGCATTGACCTCCTTGATACGTCCACCATTGTTTGGAAGCATAAAGGCCATGAATTGTTACAAATTATCTCCAAGGGGGCATCCATAAATTGCGTGAGACTTGGTGATATCTGACCAACCCCCCCCCCTGGTGACATCGATCCCCCCCCCCCCCTGGAAATCACCCTCGCAACTTTTTGAGACGAGACCTTTTTTTTTTAGGTCTCACCCTTCCAAAAGCCGGTTACACCCACACTTTTCGACGAAAAATGCCCGTAAAATCGCATTTCGCGTAATTTGTAGACCTTTTTTTTTATTTTTAGATCTACAGTTCAACAATTTTTCACGTGAGATTTGGTGAGATTTCGCCGGCCCCCCCCCCCCCCCCTATTTCACTTCACGTAATTTATAGATGCCCCCCAAGCAGCTGAACATGACCATTTTATAACCAAAGTCGGTTCAGCTTGACTCTACATTCCAGTACATGCCATGTTAAAACAGTTCATACCTGGATGGAGTCACCTACAACCTGCACTGCGCCTTTCTGACAACCTGGGTCCATGGCCTTGTGGGGTCTGACTCTACCTTCAGCACTTACTGACTGCAATCGTGACTCATCTTACCACGTGACCTCTTTCCAGTCACCTACAGTCCAACCTATATGTTCACGAGGTAGAAGAGAGACAACAGCCGCTGACGGTTTGTACTCACAACGGTCTTCTGCTGTCATATCCCTTCAAGTTGGCTGCACTGCCCGGACGCACATTTCTGTAATTCGTCCCTCATTTAGTATAGCTAATCTTTGCGCAGTCTGCCAATCCTGACACCTCGACGCAGATGTCACTTGTCTCGGTCATTAACTAGACATGGTCAGCCACTTCGTTGTCAATGGCCGGAGATAATGTCGGAAGTTATAATTCACGGCACACTATTGACGCTGTGGTTCCAGGGACGTTTAAATAACTAACAATTTCTGAAATGGAATGCTCCACGCGGCTAGCAGCAACTACCATTCCGGTTTCACACTGTGTTAATTCAGGTCGTGTGGCCATAATGACGTGGGAAAACATTTCACGACTCACGAGAGCACAAACGAAAGCCCGATATTGCACTGCGCCTATATACTTTTGTTTCGCGGTGTTACCATTATGTGGATATTTGACTCTTCCATTCCCATCTCTTCTGGCGCTGCAGTGTATAAATATAAATTTATTTCCCAGCCATTTTCATTCGACAACTGATGAAGTCTCTTAGAGTCATGAGTACTGACTGTCATGAATTTCGAATAATACAAAGTATAATCGCCACACTTGGTGCAGTGACAACTTAAAATTCGATTTTTTTATTGATTTTTTTTGCATTAGGGGCGGGATGGTATTGGGGCAAGGAACGGGAAGGAATTCGGCCATGGATTTTTTGAAGGAACTTCCCGGCATTCTCCTGGAGTGATTTGGGAAAACCATGGAAAACTCAAATCAGGATGCCCGGACGGGGATTCAAACCCGCGTCCTCCCGAATGCGAGACCAGAACGTTAACTGTTCACCCACCACTCTCGGTTTTCAATTCTAGCGAGGGAAGCTATAGTATTGCCATCTGCCATCTGTGTAACGTGTTATTGTTTGTGAAATGTCTATGTGTCGTATCGCAAGGTTCTGATTGACTCAGTTGAGAGGGTGCAGAGGAGAGCCGCTAGATTCGTGACTTGTTGTTACAGCCCTTATGAAAGCGTCACAGAATTGATACATAGATTGGGCTGGGATATTTTGGAAGACAGACGACGTAGCTTGCGTTCGAATTTATTGGAGAATATGCGAAAAAATTTAAATTTCGAGTGCAATGAAATACTTCTTCCGCCAACCTATTTAGGTCGCAATGACCGGAGGGATAAGATTAGAGAAATAAGATGCCGTACTGATACTTATATGTATTCCTTCTTTCCTCGCACTATTCGGGATTGGAATGGGCGGGTTTAGGATTGGTGCTTAGCACCCTCTGCCACCCACAATTTTTGTGATTTGCAGAGTATGAATGTAGATGTAGATGTAGAAGAAAAAATTTGGGACCTTTTCATCACTCGCCTTGCTGATCGCAGACATTTACTTAAATACCGTATCAGGACAGGACGGTAGCTACGCGGGGGTCAGCATTCGAATCTGATCCCGTTGTACCTCCCAGATCTAGTATGGTGGCAACTTGATGCGCACAGCCACACTGGCCGGTACATACCTGACTGATGTTACAATAATCATATTTCTTGTAATTGGTACAGCCGTCCTTAGATATGTATTACCTAAAGGCGAAGCAGCTACAGTAAGGACCGGTTCACACTAGCGATGAAATTATGTCAGGTCAGATTAGCTCACGAGCCACGATTTCATCAGAAGCCTTCTCATCCGTGGTCAGATCAAATAATACTATGGAGGGATATTGGTTAAAGAATTAGGAATAGATGGAAGGGGAAAGACGATCATGACTACAATCTAGCACTAGATTTCAGGCATAATGGGGTCGAAAAAATTTCTTTTGTTGGTAAGGGTGTCAGGGATTGGAACAAATTACCAAGCGAAGTGATGAATAATTCACCAAAAACGATAAGGAATTTAAAATTTAAATTTGTGATGGGAGAGTAATTCAACACTCCAACTATAGAATAAAATTTTAAAAAAAGCGGTAATTAGATGACTAGGGGTATTGCCACAGAGCGTTAGCTCCATCACAATTAAAATTAATAATAATAATATTTTTTAGAATTAAATAAAGAAATTGACCATTATAAATTGTTTTATTATTGTTTAAACCTAACAGTTTTTCACTATCAGTTTAACAAAATAATTTATTTTGCTTTAACAAACAAAACAGAATAATGAATCGAATTCTCAATATTTTCGACGGGAGTCAACTTTTTGGGATAATTCTCCTTGTTGTGTAATATTGTGCAATTTTATATCTTTTTAATTGCTCATATTGTATGCTTTTTGGGATCTCTATATATTGTATAGATTTGTTGAGATAAATCGCAATATTTCTATGAAAGAAACAATACAATTCACTGAAACTCCAAACAAGGTGTGAGTAGTTCGTTGTTCAAGATGATGGGATATGACCCCTCTTGCACATTCACAACAACGGTCAGATCAGCTTAGGTCAGGAGCACTCCGTATTTGACTGTTGTGATCGGTGCAATCTTCATGAAGACCTGCCTTGCCCTGACATGACCGAATAGGGCGCAATGAGAATGTTCTCATTGAATTAGGGTTACAGTGATTTTGATCATTGCCCTTATTTACTTTATCTGACCTGACTACCTCTAGTAAGAATCGGCCTTGATTACAAATCCCTGGATTGATTTCCATGGAGCATGAAATATACAGTATATTCAGTATTAATCCGTAAATAGAAGATTTTAAAACTAGTAGAGCACCACGAAATTTCAATTAGATTTATATTCATTTCATCAAGACTTTTAGATGTACAGTACCTTTCATTACTACGTTCATAACGAAAGCAATAAGACAGTGTAAAATATATTTTAAAGGGAACAGGAAAAATGTTGATTATGACCGTGTTGTGTTTTAAGGATTTCGCTGTCAGGTTGTCATGCCTCATTTTCTACCGTGGAAGAGAAGTGTGTAGAACGTGTGTTACACTTTATGTCAATTGAGAATACGTGGAATAATGACCAAAACACTAACTAATCCCTTTAAAATTCTATCTTCGTTTTGTTTTCCTTATTGATAAACGCCAGAGGTGCTTCAGATACAGGTGAACAACCGTATCGGTTACGACGTAGGACTGTAATTAAATTTTGTTGGATTTGTTTACTCCATGCTTAAACTTACTTTCTATTACCCTCATAATAACTTGATTAATAGCAGTTTTTAATGGTTTATGAAGATAAAAGATAAATAACAAACAAACTCCCCCTATTAGCTGCAGTCTTCGCGCTCACCTCGAAGCGGATAAGTATCAAAGTTTTCGCATAATGAATTCCTTCCTTGTTTTATGTAGCAAGATGCTGTTAAAAAGTTTTGTGTAGTGAAAGCCAACACTCTTAAAACTTGGAAACTGTATTTTTGTTTATAGACATAAACTCATAATGCTACGCTCCTGTTCAAACTGAAATAATTCTGTGGAGAAAAATAACTGAATAACATTTTCCGTTATTTCCAAAATATTTCGAAGTAGATTTACATGTATGTAGAAACTTTCTAATTTCATTACAGCATGTGCCTTCTGATAACCTTTGGATTTTAATTATTTACCATCTATCCTTCGTAATAACTTACACTATTACATGAAATATTACGAAAGCTTACGTCTGTTAGGTAAAACATTAGATTCATAGAAGTATATCGACTTCATGTGAGTAATTTAAGCCGGTAAGATTTTTGTCAAATTTTATTGATTCCAGTTTTAATAGAAAATAGTGTTAAAATAAATTTAAAGTTACAAATCGTGTTTGCATCGCACTTTTGACAGAACCAATTTTTTTTTTTTAAATTCTGACCAGTTTTTTTAATCTATTTTGAATCAATATCCACGCCTCTTCCCCTATTTCATCGTTTTGCACTACGTGTTTCAAGAAAAAAAATTTAATGATTACTGAAACCATTTGTAATTTTCCAGGTATTCGAGTAAATACTTCGTAAATCACGGTCTTTTAAAGTGACAGGATTCTTTTAATAAAAATCGGGGAACGAGAAGATGAGAAATTTTGATGCGCATGAATGCATTGTGGTTGTGCTTGTAATTGTGGGGTGTGTATGGATGGCTGACGCGTGGGTTCTATGGGTTTTTCCCTACGATGCCCTATGACTTGCGCCGGCTATCCTCGTGTATCTTCGTGTTTCTTATACTCTTGCGCTTTTTGGACCGGTCCTCTTCTTCTCTTGTGCTACTATCAACTTCTAATTAAACATGAGCATCGAGGGTTGAGCTTGCATCTAGGAGGAGGGGTGGGGGGCGGACAGCTAAGGTTTACTTGAATCAGACAATATCTTCTGGAAACGTCATTTAATCCGTACTAAACAGTAAATCAACAACAGCTGAGGATGTACAATAAACGAGGGGTACTCCGTAACCCGTGCTACTCAAGAGAATTAGCCCTACACTATACAACTAAGATAGAATGGTAAGGTTGGTGGACTAACTATTCCGAGCCTAGCTGATAACTTATTGCCCGACAGTGAAGAAGGGAGTGTGATCCATGTATTATGGATTGCTGGTAAAGTATAGGCTTGCGTACTCAGCACCGCACGTGTAACTTGCAACCTGAACTGACGATCGGCAAAAAGTCCAACAAAAACAGAACGTACTAACTCGACGTCTGGCTGTGGTGAAACCTAACAAACTTACACGACTTTAATACTAAAATGTTAAACTAAATGACGTCCCGTTACAGTATCAAACCACGGATCGTTAATCCACTCTCTAAACGTTACGACTAACATTTTTTTTTTTTTTTTTTTTTTTTATAATCCTTATTTCTGCTGCCCATTCGGGAGGACGGCGGTTCGAATCCCCGTCCGGGTATCCAGATTTGGGTTTTCCATGGTTTCCCAAATTACTCCAGGCAAATGCCGGGATGCTTCCTTCAAAAGAGCATGGCCGAATTCCTTCCCATTCCTTGTCCCCCATCCTTTCCCGTCTCTAAAGACCTCGCTGTTAGAGAGACGTTAAGCAGATTAAAAAAAAAACAGCAATTAAGCAAAATAGGAGCATTAGGCGTAAGTTATTTGTGTTATTATTAATACTGGTCGTTTGTACAGATGCTATTAATTAGTCGATACATCTCGACCGAGTGTGATGGGTCAACGGGAGCGCTCTGCCTCGTATTCGGAAGGAAGCGGTTCGAATCCCTGTCCTGGCACCCAGATTTGGATTTTACATTGTTTCCCCAAATCACTACAGGCGAATTCCGGGATGCTTCCATCAAAAGACCGTGGCCAAATTCCTTCCGATTCCAAGCCTCCAGTCTTTTCCCGCTTGTAATGACCTCGCCGTCGACGAGGCATAAGCCATAAACAAGAAGATACGTCTCGACTGAATTGAATTCACTACATCCAGAAATCATGTGCAGCTTACTTATCTCTACCTTTCTTGGTCATTATAAAATTATGTTTTCAGCATCACCAGCCGATGTGGGCACGCTCCTGCCTGGTGCTGGGCGTGTTGTGGAATTTCTGTTTTGAGGTGTTTCGATGGAGTCTTCAGGAGATGATTCTGCATGAATGGTCATTGCTGTGTGCCTTCTATTCTCTTGGGAGTCCATATGTTAGAAACGTATAATACCAAACACATTTAAATAACTGCGAGAAACAAACGGGAAAATTAACCCTAACTGCAACTGTACCAACTCCGGACTCTACCACATACCACCCACACTCGAAGAGATAAAGGAGATCATTAAACAACAGAGTACCGGAAGAAGATGGCATTATTGCCAAGTTTTGGAAGCTTGGAGACGAAAATGTCACAAAGAAAATTCATAAAATTATCACAGATATTTGGGTCACAGAGAAAATCCCACTAATCCTTCCCTTACATAAAAAGGATGACAAGAGGGATCCCAACAATTATAGAGGAATCTCACTACTGCCAGTCATTTATAAAATCCTCTCCGAAGCACTACTCAACAGGCTAGATCCTCAGGCAGATCCACAAATAGGTGAATTCCAGGCGAACTTTAGAATAGAAAGATCATGCACCCAACAAATCTGGAATCTCAGAACAATACTGAAGATAAGACAAACATACAATATCGTAGTAAAATTTGTGGATTCCGTGAAGGCATATGACTCCGTAGACAGGCAAACGCTCTTTGACGTAATGAAAGAATACATCATAGACAGGAAGAATATGGTTCCGATACAACAAACGCTCACTGATACGACATCTAAAATATATGGGAGAAACATCAGACCCATTCAAAATTTGCACTGGTGTCAGGCAAGGAGATGAATTATTATCGATTTTATTCACCATTGTTTTGGACAGTTATCACATAGTGGGAAACCCAGGTCAAAGGAATACAGCTAGGAAGAACACGTTACACCAAAACAATCATAAGAAGCCTGGCATTTGGGTATGACTTGGCAATACTCAGCAACAATAGGCAGGATGCACAAGACTCATTGGAACAACTACATCAAATTTCCGCCAAAACAGGGATACAAATTACGCATGAAAAAACGCAGTACATAAAAAAGCAAAACAACAACGTACAAACAATACACACAAAATTTGGAAACATAACAAGAGTCGAGAAATTAAAATATATAGGGTAATACATACAAATAGCAGGATCTAAACTATCAAATGCGGAAAGATCAAAAAACTTCAAAATGCATACAGACTCACATGGGCAAATTATAACAAAAGAAATGTATAAAGGCAGGCCAAACCCAGACTTTACCATACAGAGGTACTGCCAGAAGTATTAAATGCATCAGAAACAACCACGATTGGGGCTTCAGGCATCACGGAAGCGGAAAAAATTGAGCACAAAATCCACAGAAATTGTTTTGGAGCAATATATAAAGACGGCTTATGGATGAAAAGACGAGCGAAAGAACTATACGAACATACAGATAGACTGACAAACATGATCAGAAGACGTAGATTACAATTCTATGTTCATTTACAGTGAATGACCAGCAGTAGACTCACAAAGAGGATCTTTGATGTGGTAAATGGTTCGTTCAGGAAAACCAGTTGGTTCCATTAAATAGAAGAGGATCAGCAAGGTAATTACACAGAAAAGGGGACAATTCAGGAACAAAATTATGAACACAAAATTTAAAATACATTAGAAAACAGTAACAAAACGGACAGAACAAAGGAAATAGGAACACAGTGAACGTATGGAGTGCTTTTGGCAAGAGAAAATGAAGAAGACAAATAGAAACAAAAACTGAATAATGATGAATAATTTGAGTTTAAACATTGTCCACAAGGGCAATCATGACTAATAATTATAATAATAAAAAATTAAAGTAGTTCCGTTACAAAGTTTTGAAGAACATAATTTTACATTCTACACATAGTTGTTCTGGAATTTCATAGTGTCGAATGTAAATAACCTAAGATAGTTTCAACATAGGAATATGTTTCTTTACAGAGTTAGCTGCAGCATATATTCATGTTCAGATCACTGATAAAACAATATTGGGGTGTACCAACAAATAAAAAATTAATGTAAAAGTTAATATTTCAACATATGAAAATTAATTTAAAAAATTCTCCAAACAAGTAATCAGATAAAAAGGTAATAGCGAAATATAGAAAAGAAAATATCTTAAAGCAGTCTTTAGCTCTAGTTTCAGACACTAAGAGACAGTTTATAAAGCATCCAATTACCAGAATCAGACGAGAATAGTCATACACAAAAACTGCAGACATTCTTAGCTAAATGATCTACAGTGTAGCCATGCTGTTAAGTTACATTGAAATTTGATGTTACAAATGAAATGAATTTTTTTATATACTTTATTTCTCTCTGCGCCTAATAATATCTGCCCGATTGCACGGTTGACTGAGGGTGTTTCTATGTTCTGAGATTTGTTTTATACGGATTTACAGCATTCTTGTATGTCTTTTTATCGAAAGTGAATTTAGTATAAACACGACTCAATGTAAATCTAATGAATATCTCCTTAACTTGACGACGGTGTATTCTATTTTTATCGTAGTAATTAGAGCCTCGTAATTAGCCAGGAAAAAGTCGCCATGTCCTCTTTCACCATTTGTTTTCTCCGCAGCGAGTCCCCACTTAGATGTACAAATGACCCCAGTTGTTTTACAATTCGTGTTTTGTACTTTAGCTTCCATTTAATTAGACTTTTCAGCCCTTTGTTGCTCTCAGTGAGGGCAGCAATTACAGCTGACAGGTTACTCTGGAAGATGAACATGAATGAAAATCTCAGCTAAATGTCACTTGAGAAATAACTTATTAACTTCATCTATGAATTATTTTACTATGCTTCGTCTACCTTATAGTCTTTATGCAAGGATCTCAAATGATTTCTCGCATTCATGTTTACTAAATTTAAGACTCCTTCAATGTTAAATAAAAAAAATTTATGTGGGAAAGTGAGGGAATTATATATCTTGGTATCATCTGAGAGTGTTTCTTTTCACAATTATCGATCCATGATATTCGCTGTGTTTCTCTCTCTCTTGCACTCTAAACACACACACACACACACACACACACACACACACACATATATATATATATATATATATATATATATATACAGGGTGAGTTTTTTATCTTGAGACAACTAAATATCTCGAAAACTACAAATCCGATCAAAAAAAGTGGGTAATAAAAATTGTTCGTCTCGACGGGGGACATCCGATGATACCAAATTTGACTCCCCACCCCCACCCCCTAGGGGTGGGGGAAGGGGGAGAAAAAAAACTTAAATAGGAACCCCCATTTTTTATTGCAGATTCTGATTCCCCGGAAAAAACTACCCCTATTTCACCCCCAATTCGAGTCATTTTGGTCGATAGATGGCGCTGCAATCGACAAAAATCAAAATAAGCAAAAATTCATTTAAAAATGAGGATATCTCGTGAAATACACATCAGATCAGCAAAATACAAGTTAATGTGATTGATATTTTTCAAAAACTATTCAATAACACCACCCACCTCCAAACTTGAGGGATGGGAATGGACATTATTTCAAAATGCACTGATGCAAATTCTTTAGCAGATAGCGAAAGTCAAACATTACTTTTTGCGTTACCCAGGAACAACGACGTGGACGTAGTAATTTTCTGTTCCCTTTGGGGTGCTAGATTTAGGTGAGTCCCCTCGCCTCTCACCATCGGGGTGCTTGTTTTTGGTGAGTCCCCTCGCCTCTCACCATCGGGGTGCTTGTTTTTGGTGAGTCCCCTCGCCTCTCACCATCGGGGTGCTTGTTTTTGGTGAGTCCCCTCGCCTCTCACCATCGGGGTGCTTGTTTTTGGTGAGTCCCCTCGCCTCTCACCATCGGGGTGCTTGTTTTTGGTGAGTCCCCTCGCCTCTCACCATCGGGGTGCTTGTTTTTGGTGAGTCCCCTCGCCTCTCACGTGTTTGTTTCTAACAACAATTCTAAAGCAAGTGCTCGAAAATATCACCACCGACATCGATGCATTTATTTACCCGCTCTTGGAATGATTCGACGCAACTAAGAAGCATATCCGGCGTGATTTTTTTAACAAGCGTTGGTAATTCGTTCAATCATGTTTTCAGGCGTTGTTGGCACTTCACTGTAAACTTCATTCTTCAAGTATCCCCATAAAAAAAAATCAGGCGAAGTGAGATCTGGTGATATTTTGAAATAATGTCCATTCCCATCCCTCAAGTTTGGAGGTGGGTGGTGTTATTGAATAGTTTTTGAAAAATATCAATCACATTAACTTGTATTTTGCTGATCTGATGTGTATTTCACGAGATATCCTCATTTTTAAATGAATTTTTGCTTATTTTGATTTTTGTCGATTGCAGCGCCATCTATCGACCAAAATGACTCGAATTGGGGGTGAAATAGGGGTAGTTTTTTCCGGGGAATCAGAATCTGCAATAAAAAATGGGGGTTCCTATTTAAGTTTTTTTTCTCCCCCTTCCCCCACCCCTAGGGGGTGGGGGTGGGGAGTCAAATTTGGTATCATCGGATGTCCCCCGTCGAGACGAACAATTTTTATTACCCACTTTTTTGATCGGATTTGTAGTTTTCGAGATATTTAGTTGTCTCAAGATAAAAAACTCACCCTGTATATACAGGCGTTGTGATGCCACAAGACATATACATGGGGTAAAAGTGTTAAGAACTATGAGTAGATACTCTAAGTGGTAGGGTTGAATAGTTAATAAATAATAGAATTACGAATTTCTAATTGCGGTAGCGAGAGTGAAGAAGGTAGTATGTATTATTTTGAAATTTTAGGAGGCTGCTGTAGCTGCCATTATGGCAGCAAAGTGAAGCCTAGAGGTCCGTTGGCGCGGAGAAGGTTTTGACCCCCCGTCTCCAACCCACGGATACCAAAAAAGCGTCTTTTGGGAGGGGTAGTATCTCTGGGAGCCAATGTATTCTTCCATCTGGCAGAGATTGTGCATACGGCAACTTGGAAGTTAGGTAGGTAATGTTGGCAGTGCTCCTGCCAAAAAGACATCAGGCAATCCAAATAACAGATACTCAAAGGGTACTTAAGGCCCGCTGAACACAGTACAGCCCTCAGTTGCACAGTTCTGCTCAATGCCTACGCCGCAAGCCTGCACAGTTTGATGTAAATCCATATATATTTCTTTCTCTTTGTGTCTCTGCCAAATAACTCACTCTCGCGTCTTGATATTAAGAAACTTAATTCTATCAAGATGATTTGTTAGCTGCTTACATGTGAATCTAAGGTGCTGAAAAATTGGTGATAGTTGAACTATAGATTACTAGTTAATTTTATGAACTAGTTGGTTTGAATACGTGTTCCAATTTGTAGTGTGGATCTTTGTATCGGACAGAATATAATTTGAATTTGTAAGCTTCTCAGTCTACCCACTTATTTTATTTTGTAATGACAACCTTTCTGTTAATCAGTGGATTGCTGAAAAATGAACTGCAGTCAATCTCCGACGAAAAGAAGTCCGATAATTAATAATTAGCCAGGAATTATTAAACGTGTGGGCAGGAGGGTTATATCGTGTGTGTACGAATGTATGTATGTGTGTTTAAGTAAAATTCGTAGGTGCATAGATATATCCTGATGATCAGGTTTAAATGAAAGATCGTATTTAGCTGTTCACATATTATTTTGAAACCTTTCTTCTAACCATAAGTTATCAAACAATTTCTCTAGATACAGTCCTACATGAAACTTGTTTTTAATAGTGCTTTGTTAATTTCAGTAATATATATCTGCATGATCTGTACGTATCAGTCAGTAGACAGCTTTAGGTCCGAGGCTACCAAATGGATTGGGCACGACGCCAGTTTGAGCCGTGATCTGAACATAGATGTTTGATCTCTGTGTCATGTAGACAGATTTTGCTGAGCTTGTTCAAATTTGTACTTCACTGGGGGAATGAATAAAATATTACATCTGGCTGTCATTCGACTAGTTGAAATTCATTTTAAAAGATTGTGTTGGAAGTGCTACTCAAGCACAATTCGTGATGGAATATATCTGCAGAAATGAAAATATTAATACCTTTCTACTTTTGTTACTTCTTTGCTTTTACAAACATCTCGTAAGTGTCTAAGACTTCTTTAGATTATAGTAATTTATGCGCTAAAATGTGACTGGAAAATTAAATGTTCTGGGTGAACAGAAACATTACCTCAATTTCGTCGATGTGGCTGCAATATTTACTACAAATTCAAACTACTGTTCTTGTAAGTAGGTTGACTAGTTCTGTATAACAGCACTTGATGCTCTATGTTTTTCAATGAACTATGAAAATTGAAATCTGTTATTAATCCATCACAGTTAAACGAATGATTAATAATTTAAGGTAATCGTAGATGGCGCTGTTACGAGTTCCACACAGAGTAAGTTGGACAGTCCAGTTTTAAGTATGTAAGTTATCTGCAGTGTACATAGTTAGGAAAGAATTCTTCTGCTGTTGCAGCAAAACATGTTCTATGTGGTTAGTCCGTCACTGATCAGAAACGATTTTAATATACCAAAAGCAACTGCAAATACAACGATCAGCTAAAACATTATGACCACCTGCTTATTAGTGTGCTGGTCCATCTTTGGAGCGCAGTACAGCAGCGATTCGGCGTGGCATGGATTGGGAAAGTCGTTGTTATGATTCTGAAGTTGTCTGGCTCCAGATGTCTACGCACAGACCACGCAATTCCCTTAAATTACGGGCCGGTGGTTTGTGGGCGCGGTGTCTAGGAACGAGCATCTCGTAAACGGCGAGGCTGGTCGGCTGTTCGCATGCTACTGTAATGAGCATATATGTAGAGTGATTGAAGGACGGTGAAACCACGACTGGGCGACAAGGTGGTGGACGTCGACGCCTCATCACAGAACGTGGAGGTCGGAAGCTTGTCCGCTTTGTTGAGCGGGATAGGCGACGATCTGTGGCAGATCTGACAGCAGATTTCAATGCTTTTTTTTTAACTGCTTTACGTCTCTCAACAGCGAGGTCTTTAGAGACGGGAAAGGATGGGGGCAAGGAATGGGAAGGAATTCGGCCATGGCCTTTTTAGGGAAGCATCCCAGCATTTGCCTGGAGTGATTTGGGAAACCACGGAAAACCCAAATCTGGATGCCCGGACGGGGATTCGAACCGCCGTCCTCCCGAATGCGAGTCCAGAACGCTTGCCGTTACACCATCACGCTCGGTAGTACAATGCTGGTGCAGCCACAAGCGTTTCGGAGCACACTATGTTGTCAGATCTGCCACAGACCACCGCCTATCCCGCTTTACAGAGTGGGCAATCCTCCGACCTCCACATTCTTTGATGGAGCGTAGACGTCCACCACCTTGCCGCCCCGTCGTAGTTTCACCGTCCTTCAACCACTCTACATATGTGCTCATTATAGTAGCATGCGAACAGCCGACAAGGCTCGGGCGAATCCGAGATGCTTGTTCCCAGGTGCCGCACCCAGAAACCACCGACCCGTAATTTAAGGGAATTGCCTGACATGTGTGTAGACTGCGTAGACATCTGTGACGACTTTTCAAATCCAAGCCAAGCAGAATCGCTACTGTATTGCGCTCCAAAGATGGACCAACGTACTAATTAACAGGTGGTCATAATGTTTTGGCTGATCAGTGTATCTTTTAAAGCAGTGCTTCAACAAAAATGCCGCAGAAAAGTTTTCTTAAGGGTATTTTTTTATTTTTTTTGTGTTTTGCTTATAGCTTTACGCCTTGTCGACTTCGAGGGCATTAGAGGCGGGAAAGGACTGAGGACAAGGAACGGGAAGTATTTAGGTCATGGTCTGTTATAGGAACCATCCAGGAATTCGCTGGAATTATAAGGGTAAAGCGTAAACAACTCATATTTAGATGGTCGGACCGGGATTCGAATCCGTGTCCTCCCGAATGCGAGGACAGAGCGTTAAAGCTTACAATCGACGCTCAGTTTTATCTTCATTGAGAGTTTTGATCCAATTTTTTTGATAGTATTGTTACTTGCCTCTAGAGTTATCGTCACTAATCTACATATGCATTCTGAACGGCATGTTTAGAATTGCATGCATTAAAAAAAAAACTATAAAGCATGTACGGTGGTATAGATTTTTTTTTTATTTTCATGGAAACATAGCGATATGCCTTAATGAGTAAATTATGTAATTATCGACACATCATGACTATTTTTTTTTACAATTTTAGCATGTTGGCATAGCAGGCTCATTGTTAGTAATGTGATAAATGACAGTACCTTCTGAATCTCAGTTGAAAACGAAACGTTGGAGTAACATGCCATCTTTAAATTTTGTTTTGATTTGAGTGATAGTTGCACAAAATCTTTAAAAAAAAATGATTAAGATTGTTCCCTCGCGTGGTTTGATGAGTGGTTAACGCTCTGGCCTCGCGTTAATGAGGACGCCGGTTTGAATATCCGTCCGGGCATCCAGATTTGAGTTTTCTATGATTTCCCCAAATCACTCCAGGCGAATGCCGGGATGCTTCCTTCAAAAGACAATGGCCGAATTCCTTCCCGTTCCTTATCTCCATCCCGCCTCTAATGACCTCGACGTCTTCGAGGAGTAAAGCCATAAGTAAAAAAAAAAATAAGTTTGTTAAAGTAAGGTATACGGTATATGAACCATTTCATTCAGAGTGAGACGTTTTTACCTAACAGCAATATTTCGTGCCGGAACTGCGAAACAGGAGATTGGGAGAAGGTTATGCCAGAAGCGTTGGTGCCCAAGGCTATAATACCATTTAGATGGCGGCCAGAAGGTGCGTAATGGATGAGTTGGACTGCTGTCCACGAAAATGTTTTGAGAATAATAACGTAATGGACATAACTGGTTCATAAACACCGCTATGTCAGAGAGTTGGAAATACAGCTCTGACATATCGACACATAAATATGATAATACAGCAGTGTATGTGAGACAGATTGGCAAAAAAATTTCAACAATTTTCCAACGGAGAAAAAAAATTTTTTTAGCAACGTAATGCTGTAAGAGATGAAATTTATTAACAAATAAATACATTCATTGTGAAACATTCCCATTTTGTTTATTAATACACTATTGTAATTCAACTTGCAAAATGCGGTAAGTCATGTCACAACCATCTGACACATTTATAAATTGTAATCAAGGAAAACATGTATTCGCAGTATGATGCCCAATAACGTATGTTAGCATTCAAAAATACAGTAATTTCAAAATTATATTATTGAAGTAATGAGACATAAGAAAGTTTTTATGTGGCATGAAAGATTTTGTGATGTCAAACAAATACTGATCCACGGCTAGGATCATCAGTGATAAACGAAGCTACGCCAAGAAATAAAAGTACTTTAACATCACCAGAGTTAAGAAAGAAGGAAATCTGCAAGTTTCGTGTGTCAAACCTTTTACCAAAAAATAAATAAAAAAGAAAAGTGTTTCTACGGGAAGATGCAAGAAAGTGAATTTGGAAAATAGAGTAGAGATAATTGCGGATGAGACACACCCAAACTCACAATTATCTGTTTTCCTGCGTTAATGCAATCATCGTGAACACAAGACCTAATTTTAGATGTAGAACAGATAAATTTTAGAACAAACGAAAGTAACTGATGTTGAGATATTAAATCGACTTGCGCAAAATGTCCGTGTAACTCCAGATAATTCATAGAACACGTTTTATGTTTCTGAAGCACGTTCTGTGTGTGTGAGAGCATCCTGTTTCCTTCCCCACTGTGAATGAGTTCGTAAGTGGTACTGTAAGCATGGGTGACTGTGAGGAAGGGTGTGTAGAGTGTTGCTTGTGTTATGGATGAGAGGTGAAAGAAGGTACAGGATGAAACCTGGTGCTGTGGCATTCAGACCTGTTCTTCCGGAAGTAACCAGAGGATTCACTACTTCGTACAGAAGTTACATGTGCAATGTTTACATTGTTCTTGATCGATGGATTTGAAATGCTTTCTTCTTGTCAAGAGTATTCTACGATGTAAGTTAGATACGCTAACCGTTACATCACCACGCTCGGATTAATTGCTGTTACTGGTTTTTCAGTAAAATTGTTATTGAATTATTTTTGAAATCAGCAATACAACTACGAAAGCACTTATCCCTGGTTAAGTCGTTGGTTTTGGAATGTCTATCATACTAATTACGGTCTTTTTATGGGTGTTTACCGTAGTCCTTTGACAAACGCTGTTATTATTAGCTTAGGCTTTATGACTGGTCAACGTAAGACTATTGCAGCACGGATCAAGAATTAATTCCTCCATGATCATACGGATATACTATGTTGGTATTTACCTGCAGTCTTTTCAGAAAACATTGTAAAATTGAAATCAGAATGGCTGAATCTGAAGGGCAGATTTCAAGAATAATTTGCTCTTATTTACAGCAAGAAGACAAATTTTCTTGTACTTTGAGGTATGTGGCGATCTATAACTATCATTCTACGAAGGAACGCGTATTTTATAAGTATGAATTGACGTCGCCGAGCTTGATCCATTACGAAACCAGAGGTAAACATCGACCTGTGATTTGAAGCGCTGACAGTTAGTACAAAATGCTCAATTGATAATCTATGTAAAACACGTACAAAAGCAGTGTTAGAGTGGAGCCCAACAGATCATCACTAATGGAGAGGAAGACCAACAGACCTATGGCACAAGATAATGCGCAGGGTTGTTGGAGTTAACTGGCAGAGAATCGGCCAAGATCGTTCGACTTGGACAAAACCGCTCTAGCTCTAACTGAACTCATAACTTTAAGAGGATGCGTCATTTAATGATTGAACATGATGATATAAGACAGATGACAGCATCAAAAGGGTTCATTATTGGACTATTACTGTCCTTCCATCATTGGAGACTAAGTGGGAGGAGGGATTAAAACGTCATTCAAAGTTCTCCTGTTCTTCTTCCCTATTCGAACGCCGTCAGTCGTATTTGTAACAAACAGCTGACGTAGACTTTGCTTGCCAGCGACAGTAGCCGTTGGTTAGCAACCACATCCAGCAGCAGATGGAAAACTTCTTGCAGGTTTCCTTTACTCAGCCTAATCACACATCGACATTCGAGCTCAATTTATTCTCAGTTGCTCTCTGTGATAGATTTTCCACCGCTTGGTATGACAGGGTCTTCACAGAAAAGTTACGACTGAATACGTTTTGAAATTCTGAGCAGATATTTCAACAGTAACGGAAGGACGTCTATACCGTACAGTAATTAATTTTCTGCGGCCTCGGTAGCGTAGGGGCTGGAATACTGGCACCGCGTGCTGAAGTACGCCGGTTCGAATCCAGCCGAGGGAATGGGTATTTAAGTGTCTGTGTGTCTGTGTGAGTGTCCTGTCCGTCCTGTGGTGTCCATACTTAGCAGCTACAATATATATACTGGATGACTGATTCACTGGAAGTTATTATAATCACATTGAGCTGGTTGTATGGCCTCAGTTGCCAAATGCCACTTAAAAAAAAAAACTAATTTTCTGTTCTTCGGGGGCGTAGACTAGAATCCACTTTCTCAATACAAGTTGTAACACATTTTATGTAAACAGGACTAGTTTTGTGATCCCAGTTCCTTCAGTTTGTGCAATTAAATTCTATATATCCTAGTATACCTTCTCATCCCTCGGTGGTCACGAGTGTGGCAGTACCATTAGCGCCTAGAGCATTTATGATATAACTCTCACATTTACTTTACAACATGTTGAACTGCTTTTTACCCTCATTTCCGTTCGTAATTCAACGGCCAGTCTGTTGAATTTAGTGGCGTTGTGTTTAATCACCTCATGGGCATTAATAATTAATAAAGAGAATTACAAATTTACAAAGCTGTAATTATTTAACATTGTAATCGGCTATAAACGGCCCCACAGCGGCGGTATGATTAAGTTCCTGGCAGTCAATGATGTGTTTACGCAGAGGTGGAAGCCGAAATTTATGTTGTCAGCTCAACAACACGAGCTTAAATGGGCAGCCTGAAATTAGAATGGACTGAATACGGAGGCAAGGAAACTGTTTTTTGTACATGTGTTGCTAGAAATTTATCTCTCAGTCTCTGGCTGTTATTGAATAAACTTGCTGCAATACGGAATTTACATTGTATATTTCCTTTTTTTTTTTTTTTTTTTTGCTGAAGACGATTTAACTAAGCTTTACAGTTGCATTGAACATTTGAGGGTAAATATACGATTTCTCTGTGTGTTTTGATTTGCGTTAATGGTTGCTTGTTAGTTCGATCAACGTAAATAAAAGAAATCAGAGAAATCATATTATTATAGCTCAGGCATCTATTTAAATAAATTACTGATGAATTTTATGCACATCACTTAGAATAATATTTTTTTTGCTAACTCACTGCTTCACCACATCAAGTACTAAAACTATTTTTAATTTATTGGGACTTCTTTCTTCAACAATTTCAGGCTTATTACTCACGAAGTGTTAATTCAAACCGTATGTTCAAACACAAAACTTTACTTATTTAAAGTTTATTATCTGGGTGACCGATCGTCGCTTGGCATCTTTCAATTTCTGTTCAATATGCACGATTTTCAGTAAAGGTAACCTTTTTTCTTGAAGGCTTCCTAGGTATTTTTAAGTACACAGTTCCTTGTATGGAGAAGCTTAACTGACATCAGTAGGCTTATTTGTAACTTAATCCTACGAGATGAGGTTAGAGCTGTTAAATCCCCTTTTTTTGTAAAACCGTATTACAAACTTCAAAAGAAAAACTTTATCTACATATGAAATTTCATCCAACTCGCTAGAACCATTTCCGAGATCGTCTGGTTTACCATCTCATAAATTGCTTTTACAGAAAAATGCTATTATTATGTGTGAACGAAGACTTTCCCGGCGTGTCGATGCAATGAACTCTTCACAGGTTGCTGCCGGATAGCGTTTGTGAAAACACAAACGCTATCCGGCAGCAAACCTGTGAAGAGTTCATTGGATGCTATTATTATGTTAAATATAAATATTAATGCTAATCAGGGATTAATTAATGGTGCAAGATTAGCGGTAGTTCTCTTAGACGAGTACATCATCAGTGCTAAATTAATTCACTCCGGTAAAATTATGCTCATACCTCACATTAACCTCACACCACCAACAATGCCTTTCCAAATTATAAGAAAACAAAATTCCCAATAGAAGTTTCATTCACTACGAACATTAATAAAGCACGAGGTCAGACGCTTCAAAAAGCAGGATTGTATTTATCAGAACCTGTTTTTTGTACGGATACACGTACCTGGCTTTTTCAAGAGTATATTCATTAATCTTTATTTTTGTGTTAGGGAGACATACGGTCAAAAAGTCAAGGATGATCACATTATAACTGCTAATATTGTTTTCAAAGAAGATTTTTAAAGTAAAGATGATTGAAAAAATGGCTTCTGACAAAGCCAATATTTTTTAAATATTTACTTTTTCATTTTTTTTACAATTAAACATGGAGCCCATAATTGAATAATAACGACGTGAGAAGCGATATTTATTACCACTCTTCAAATTAAAATGCCTTTCGCTAAAAATTACTTGCTTTTACTTATTTCCTGGGTGACCGATACACGGTACTGCGCGAAATATTCGCACGGGTCAGTTAGTATACATAAATTTAAAGATATAAGATTTTCTTGTTGAAACCAAAGAGAAACCAACAATCAGTAGTCTTTCTGGTATCTGAAACTTCTACCAATGGCGTAGAGCCGTTTCCGAGATACCAAATACAAAAATTGTCTGTTTTTCGTAAGTTCGTGTTTCTGCAGGGAAGACACTCCTAATTAGATAAACTTAAAAAGCAAAATGTTATCTAAATATAAAGTTTCATCTAAATCGTTATCTATACAGTATATATCTGTAAGCAAGCTGCGTGTGTCTCTTTACTTGAGCGGGTATCGCGCAATAAGTACCGCAGCAATTTGGATGTGGTTTTCAAGAGCTAATGGTCCGAATCAAAATCTACTAAAATAGCTACTGACTTATACGTACCTTCGGAAGGAACAGGCAATTTAAAAACTTTTTATATGGAAAATTGTATGTCATGGAACATTATGCACTTTCAGACATGCACTACTTCCGCATAAATATGACGAAAATTCGCACAACTTAACTAATGATTGTTTAATATTTTGACCTCGAATATTTAGTTTTTCAATTTTCTGGGATGCAGCAAATAAACGGAATACCTGAATCAAATGTAATGATCATTACTAATATTTCATTTACTGTAAAAATTACGCGTTTAAGAGTTTGACCAAAGATGAATACACTAATCATTGAATTGTTTATATTGTCTTTGGTTATAATTACTCGCTTTTAGCAATTAGTTAAACTACTATATATTATATTAAATCTTCAATAAGAATAAAAGAATTGTGATATTTACGGTAAGTAACTAAGAGCTTAATACGTATTTTAAAGGTTTTTATTGTCGTTGCAATTAGAGAAATGCATATTTGAAATATATGTATTTCAAATGCAAAATACATATTTTGTATTTAAAACACTTTCATTTAAAAAGCATTTTGTATTTTATTTTAAGTGCTTTTCCAAACATATTTTCTATTTGAAAAAATACAAAATACTTTCCTTTGTTTTCATAATTTTTTATTTCATTTTGACAGTACTGGTATATATTATCATGAATATTGATTTATTAACTCATCAGACTATTTGAAACATTAACAAACAAAGCTTAGATAAGAACTTGGTGTTACACAAATAACAATGGGTTTGACAATATTGACTCATCTGATGACTTACATGTTGTGATTATTTTGTTAGTCGTTAGTATGGCAGCTTTATTCACTTGCCTACATTTTGAAAGATATGTAGAAAAATATAATAGCAATTCAATAGGTTATATTAATTTATTATTGTCGTTTTGTAGCACCAGTACCAAAAGTTATTCTGGTCTGAGAACCATGTGCCAAACATGTTAAAATTTTTATTTGTTTTCATTTAATACCGTTGTGCTGGTATACCCCTCTTGCAACTATCTTACCAAATTCAATTGTTTTTGACAAGTTAATTGTGAATTTTGTAGTTTATACTCTTCACACACATGGAATGTGCAAAACGATTCATTTAGGGCTATAATTGCAGGTGTTATTCAGCAGTTATCAAGCCCACCAAAAGTGATGTGCCATTGCCCTTGAAATAAGAAAAATTGCTAAAGAGTCTATGCAATACAAGTAAAATACAAAACTAGCTATAAAAGTGACTGATTTCGTATGCAACGCGGCAGATATTTGGTATTTATCCAAGGGATGCTATCTGGGTGTGTCCGTTTAACACATTGTAACATGTTTGAAAGAAAACAGGTTCCTACACTTTCTTGATGGAAATTTAAAAGGGCTTGTACATTTAATAAAGTAGCAAACTGATTGTTGACATACATTATGAGTTAGATTCCAAATTATCGAAAATTGTTAAACTGTGAGAAATAAAAATCCAAAAGTACAATAGGTGTTCCTAAAAAGTAATACATGTTGGCAAATTCTTGCTCTAGAAGAACATGGGATTATATTGAGGCCTCATAGCTTGAGCGTGAAGGATGTCTTCACTGAATAAGTAGTGCTGTTAGAATCTACGAATTAAGTGAAATAAATCACATGCATAATAAATGACAAAAAACTATTTTATTTAATAAAAGTATTTTTAAAATACCTATTTTGCATTTTATATTTAAATACGCTTTTAAAAACTATTTTGTACATCTCCGGTTTCAATTTGATTGTGAAATCCAGTCCGCATTTCAACCTAACCACAACCGCTAACTTTACAGTGGATTTATTATTGCGAGTGTTTTAGCCCTGCTGCAGTTCAAAGTAAAGATTTATTAAGAAACTGATTGTTATAATTTATGCTATCTTAAAACTGACAATGTTGTCACTACCCATATTGTTTTTAGTGAAATATTTAATGTGATTAGGCGTATCTGAATTGTTTGATTTTGTAACGGCAATATCAGTATAAGTCACGATTAGTTTGAAATGCAACCTGACCCAGAATGTTCTTGCAAAAATATAAGTCATGAGGAATTAAATTATTGTTAGTAATTAATAGGCTGTTTTAATGAATGCCATGTTAGTGAGTGACATGTATCGCGAAGTGTTTCCTGATGGCTTTGGCGAAATTTGTTTCTGGTTCAGGCTATATTTCAATCTAAATAGTACAGTTCTGAATTACAGTGAAGGAAAATGGCTCGAAATGTGGATAGTTGTATAAAAGCCATTAAGAAAAAATACTCATGGATTAGGAATTTATTTATATGGTATTAAAAAAGGGGATTCTACGATTACCGTGGCGCCGAAATTTGATGATGGATTCTTATGTAACTCGACGAGATAAATTGAAAGTAAAGAATATTTTTTTTAATATATCTCGCTTAGTTCTATAGATGTCGTATCTCAAAAGAGGAGGTTAGGGCGAAATCCGGCATGGACCAGAAAAAAATTAACCGAAACTATTATATCTACACGGTGGAAATCATCTATAGGTTTTTTTCTAGGTGTTTTATTTTCTTCCTTGTGGTTGTTGTTAGGTTGAAATACAGCATGCACTAGAAAAAACGCCACCAAAAGCACAAGGAACTATGCCTATAACTAATTTTTGGCATGCTATATCTCAAAAACCAAGCGAGATATCAAAACACACACACACACACACACCACACACACACACACACACACACATATATATATATATATATATATATATATATATATATTCGATTTGTTTTTTCGAGTTCTATAAGAATACATCATCAAATTGTGGCGCCACGGTAATGGTAGAACTGCCTTAAAAAATCTTGGAGTGATCTTAGCACATTCGTTCCTGCAAATACTATCGTTGGCGGCGTAGATAGTTTAGAATTAACGGCCATTACTATCGCAAACAGTAACTTTCGTTTTGCGTTATATCTAAGGTACATGTCTTTTTTGCTATAACATGCACTTTATACGGAAAGGTATGTCCTCAGGAAATTTCTGACCTGAGGGATTATTGATTCTCCTTACTGGAATGTTAGTGA
The DNA here is from genome assembly GCA_031002005.1 of Vandiemenella viatica. Lineage (NCBI taxonomy): Eukaryota > Metazoa > Arthropoda > Insecta > Orthoptera > Morabidae > Vandiemenella > Vandiemenella viatica. Next base: position 104,842,943 of record JARYHS010008074.1, on the reverse strand, counting down.
TAATGTTTCACGAAGCTTTAGTTTCTTATATTTCATAAATTATACTGTGTTAAAATATAAATCCTAAAAAAAAAAAAAAAAAAAAAAAAAAAAAACCTTTGAACATCAGCATGAAAACCGCATCTAAGGTAATAACTAAAAGAGAGGAAATTTTTTTAAATGAAATCTATATATTTTGCTTCTATGCATTAATATTTGACACCAAAATAAAACTAAAAGGGTAAAACATTTTTTTTGGGGGTGGGGGGAGGCTGCCTACTATTGTACTAATCATTTAAATTTTAATTAACTGCTTCGTTCTAATATCTTCACGTTTTGTACTCTCCTTTTTTGAAAAGTTACCACAAATTAAATTAAAAATGCCAAAATATGAGAGAGACGACCAGCTATTAGATGGCGCTGCAAAATTAATGAAAATCTATTGAAATGTTGGTTAAATCCTTTATTGTAATGTTTTCTGCCGTTTATGCTTCTCTCAGTGGTAAAAAGTAGCACGAAATTAACAAATAAAAAATATTTGTCCGAGATGTAGTAGACCACACAACGATTGTCATCTTAGAATCGATACAAGCGATCGGACAATGCGTTGCTTCCGTTGTAAGCAAACACCCAATTTTTTAGATGGATGCCTCAGAACTATTTTCCCAAGCATTATTTTTCTTTGACTAGGCCGAATTTCAACGTAACCACGACCTCTATGACAAAACGAGACTGTTTAGGTTCATATGATCCCTGTGCTGATAATTTTTGTGCTATTTTTACAGTGCTGGCAACATTACGCAGTTGCGCAGAGTCTTATATTTCGGCATTTTCAACATAACATGTGGCACATTTTCTGAAGAAGGAGAGTGTAAAACGTGAAGAGGACATTTTGTGGAGGCAAATAGTTCAAATTCACAAAAAGGTTAGTACCAATATCGGATAGGTGGAGAAAGAGGCATACTACCCGCATTTCTACGTACGTCAAGATCCGCGTGTGCAAAGCAGCGAGTAAATGCCAGTATATATATATTTTTTTCTCGTTTAAAGATGTAAGATAAAGGATAGAACACTATTCCCGGAAATAGTAGATAGTTGTCGAACGTACTTCCCTGTTCGTGAGTTGTTTTAGGTTGCATGGATTACAGCGAAGGCGACTAAACCTTCTGGTGTACCGTCAATACAAGGAACGTTTCGGTTATTAGCTCTCACAGAACGAAAGCATCCATGCTCTACCTCAACGTGAATTAATTATTCTCTGCAAAATATATATATATTTTGAAAAAAAGAGATTCCATAACAGCTTATTAATCTGGCCGGCCAAAACATCGCAGACTAATATCTGCATATAATTCATATAACTCAAACTTTTTATATTTTCATAAACACTCAATATAAATTTATACATCTGTAATCTGGAATTACTAATATAATACTCCTCACAATCTGTTATAACACTAATCTCTAAGATATTATTAATTTGAATGTATGAAGTTTTAAAATTCCAAAGATAAAAAATCAGCAGATACACAATTGATTTATGTTATTCCTAGCTGCTAACTGCATGCCTCTATTATTTTTGAAATGATATTATATGAGGTATCGGATAATATTTCAATACAACGTAGTCTCAGCGTGATGATGGAAACTATCTTTTGATCAACTGCACAGTGAACGAATATGGGATCCAAAAATTAACAAAACCGTTTCCTACATGCACTTGCAGCCAGATCTTTAAGTCTTTAATTAACGCTCCCGACTCTTCACAAATTTTTAGAAATACTTTATGGTCGTAATGATGCATCCACTTCACAAATAATTGTTGCTTTGAGGACCTGTAACAAACTGTCTTGTATAGGCCTTGTTCGAAGAGACAGAACTTAATAGCTCAGTCGAATGTTCAGCAAATAAAATCGGTCATAGAATTGTTATCAAAAAGAAGATCCTCCAATGTTCCTCCAACTTAGAAAGAATTACAGAAGCACTATGTTACTTACCGTCCGCTTCTTGTGAACAGCAGGATGACTCATAATAGATAGTGCTCTTTGAACCAATAATTATATACTAATATGTACTATAGGTATGGTGTCATACTGTTAACGTTAATTATAACCAAACATGCCCTATGAAACTAAATTAATCGCAGAGTTACGGGGGACGTGTATAGTGAATTCGTTTTCTCTTCTGTGAAAATGTTTTCAACGAGTCTCCTTTGGACACACTGTCGATTACGTCGGGGGGACCGAATCAATATTTACTTCTGTAGATTGGAAGCGTCTCACCTGGCAGCCTGCAGCGCTCTCTGCCGTCAGCCCATCGCATACAGGTTTGTTTGTGCTGCTGAAGCTATCAGGCGGGGCTGTTGATCGCCCAGCTGCTACAACACTGTGCCTGGCGGAATCTCCCGGGAGATGTGACGGCTGTGCTTCATCAAACACATATAGAGTAACCCATTCCACCACACTACAATTCAACAAAACACTGTATAAAAAACTTATTCATATGGTTCATAATTCAACGTAGGTTCAGCATCAAATTATTAAAAAATTAAATCTCCAATCTTATAGAAACAGGCATACCATTGCAATTTTCCATTGTCTGTGATGTAGAATATTTGCAATGAAGGATTTATTTCTTATGTAGTGCATTTTGGTTAATGCTTGTGTGGATTAACAAGTGGGTAATGAAATGCTGTGCTCCAACTAGTGGTGTACGCTTAAGAAAAACAGTAAAGGGCTGCCAGGTTTAAAGCTCGCGTTTGACAGAATCGGCAGTGTTTTAAGCGCTCGCTCTGTAACACCTGCGAATGAGTTTGGATTTTACGGCGGACTTAGAATGAGAGCGAGATGCTTTCTGTGTCATCTTAGTTACTGGGCAAATACTGTAGCCATGGTCAGGAAAATTGGCGGTTGGCGGCGAGCGCGCTGTTGCCGCATTTGGGAACATTCTCGCGAAGCGCTCTCTCTCTCTAACACTAGAAACTTGCAATGCTGCGCGTCCTGTGTTGCCTGATACGAGCATCAATGTACAGACTGTTACTACAAGTAAACGGTTGAATTTAACAGTTGAGTGCACGATTTGGCAAAGGGGCATTAGAAGCCCGCCAATACGTTTGATCACAGTTAATAATAATTGTCCCTGGCAGTGTAGGGGCTAGCATGCTGGCCTCCCATAGTAATAGTCGCCGGCTCAAGTACTGTCTCGGACATGCTTTGTTTTAATTAAATGTTCTGTTCATGTCCTGTTGTCCTCACTATAGTGTTCCAAGTCATATGAACTTTATACAACAGTTATTGCATAATAAATTGGATTTATGGTCACAGGGTCCGAGGACCATCTATTATGTATTATGTGCGTATGGCTCGTTTCGATCATGCATTGTTTTTATAATTTGCCTTTCTTATGTTCTATATGACACTCATTTTCTCTCCACGAACTGTTTTGTTTTTTTTTTCTTCAGTTCACTGCGTTCCTGATCTCGTGAGAACAGAATATATCTGCAAAGTTTATGCCTGTCTAAAACATCCGAAGCATCTGTTCGGTATGCTATCTTTCATTTCTTACTTGTTGATAGAATTTTACACTTCGTATCCTATGTCTGCTGCTTAGGCAGTTTCTGTTGCTTTAATATATACATAATATATTAAACTAACAGAAATTGTTGTTGAGTTAGATAACCTCCAGTTATCACCTATGTATAGTACTGAACTTCAATCATATTGAGATCGAAGTTTCTCTCGGGTGGCGTTGAGAATTAATATAGTCTTCTCGCAGGGCTAGCCTAGTGAGCAGACTGTTTTTACACGATATTTCGGCTATCGGAATCTCTGTCGATAGAGTCACCCGAGAAGCCTATATTAATTCAATCATATTGTTCATTAGAGCAATATTTCCAACATTAGCAGTACTAAAACAAGAAACTTAAATTTTTGCAGACTGGATATTCTGCCAGTTTTTTCGTTAGCCGAAATCCTCTTGAGCGAGAAGACGGATTTAGAAGGGGCTTCAAATTACACATATAAATTTTCGAAACTTATAATGGTCATGTTAAATGCTGCCCCAAAACTGTATTCTTCAGGACGCCACCTAATTTTTGTTAATAGTAATGATAATGATATGTTCGTTATTATAATTACACTTAGGTTTAAATCTCAATTTATATCCAGAAATGTGAGTCGAGTCTGTGCGTGTGCCGTTGTAATTATTGTTTTACGTAATCAGCTAGGCGAAAACCAATTTCTGGCTCAGAAACCACAAGAGTCATGAACAGAAAAAATTAATAATAACTCACAAGTCTCACGAGGTTTGCAGGCAAATAGATAATCTCTTGCCCTCGGCTTCGGATTAATGGGAGCTGAAGTATCAGCCATCTACACAAAATTAAAAAAAAGATCAAATACAATAATAAAAAAATGTTTCTGTATCTCGATACTTGTAAGAAACATTTAAACAGTTATTCACGTTGCTTAGGTATGTATCGGTACCAGCTGTCTTAAAACATAATTAAAAATTCTACTAACAAACTTAATAAAGTTTTGGAAGCACGGAGTCTAGACATTCAAATACTAATCACTGGAGTTTTAATTCCCGCAGGTAAAACAACAAATCATTACATTTATCAGAAAATTAATATATTGGCATTAATCGATATTACTTTTATGTTTTTTCACTATTATCATCAAAAAGGTATTTTTTCTATTTTAGATACCCTAACACCCAGTTATCTAAAACAAGGCATTGATTTTACAGTTAATGTATTAAAAACTCCAAACATCTGCTTGTATAGTTTATGATTACAGTTGAGGAATTTCTATAGGGTTTTACAGCTGTTGCTGCTACCAGATTTCTTGGAGTTATAGTCAACAGTGGCCCTACTGTATAATTCATTTCTAAACACTGTATACTGAAAAAAATAAGATATCTCTAGATTGCTATTGTTTCCACGCAACACGTATTGTTTTAACAAACATAAAAGACGTACTTCTGTCTTGTTGCTATTTGTGAGCTCTGAAAAATTATTTCTCTTGATATTTATTTATATTACCAACTAACCACTGTCACTCACTGTTTAAAGCATCTGGAAGTAAACCCATGCTCTGGTTGCGTGGGTGTTTTTAAGGTTATTTTATTTATGAATTTCTGTTCCTTTATTAAACATTATGAAAGTACTTCATGTAACATCAGTAGAATTTGAAATAATGACTTAAAATTATAGCCATGCATTAACACCAACGAAACGAATTAGTTAAAAACTTTATTGCAGTTGCAGATAAATTATTGTTCCTGTGTAGAAAATGAAGTGTGAAAAAAAATTTATGAAATTACATATTCCCGGAGTTGTCGATATTCTTAACAGAGATCTGCAGTACTATTGACTCTGAACCAAAACAGTTAGTTAAAAAATAAATTCATGTTACTTGTAGCTAGTAGTTAAGATGCTCAGAAACATTAACAAATTATGTCACTGCAAATATCAAATTTTAACACTTCTGTTCGTTAAAACGTAGATGAGTAGCATCCTGTAGACTGTCTTTGTCAAAGAAGACAATAAAATACATTCATTTTCCATTGATCCAAAAATAAGTGACTGGCTCAGTAGGATTTACAGAA
>JARYHS010008074.1:104768354-104836354 GCA_031002005.1 Vandiemenella viatica | reverse complement strand
TGAATGACTTGAAAGCAAATAAGGCAGTTGGAATTGATGAAATCGCTGCAGAGCTTTTTAAATCCGTAGGAGAAGAAGGAATCGAAAGATTATTCAAGCTGATATCAAAAAGTTATCAAACAGGAAAAATTCCAACTGATTTTAATATAAATATCATCTTCACACTTCCAAAGAAAGCAAACGCCAACAAATGTGAGAATTATCTCACCATTAGTCTAACATCACATGCTTTAAAATTACTTACCAGAATAATATACATAAGAATAGAAAGGGCGGTAGAAGAGATAGTAGATGAAAATCAGTTTGAGTTTAGGGTAAATCGTGGTACAAGGGAAGCAATTATGTCTTTAATACTTGAAGAGCGGCTCAAGGAAAACAAAGATACTTTTATGGCGTTTGTTGATTTAAGAAAAGCTTTTGATAATATTAGGTGGGACACGATGTTCAAAATTTTAAAGAAGTAAGGTCTAAAGTAGCGAGATAGAAGAATACTCTATAGACTATGTAAGAATCAAGTGGTTATAATAAATGTAGAGAATCACGAGAGACATGCATCAGTTAAAAATGGTGTGAGGCAAGGTTGTAGTCTATCGCCGTTAATATTCAACTTGTTTGTAGAAGAAGCAGTAAAGACAGTAAAAGAAAAATTTCCATGCGGCAGAATTGTTAAGGGAGATAAAATTAGAGTGCTACGATTTGCTGATGACATTGTCTTGTCAGCAGAAAGGGCTGAGTATATTGAGAAGTTACTGAATGGCATGAACAAAATACTGAAGGAAGATTTTGGACTGAATATAAATCAAAGCAAGACAGAAGTGATGCAATGTAGGAGAAATAATACCAATACTAGTAGATTAGAAAACAAAATAGTATCGGATGAAATGAGAGAATTAAGTGAATTCTGTTACTTGGGAAGTAAAATTACAACCGATGGCCGAAGCAGGAATGATGTTAACAGCAGAATAGCACTAGTAAAAAGAGCCTTCATGAAAAAGAGAAACCTTTTAGTTTCAAATATTGATCTAGGAATTAGAAAGAACTTTTTAAAACTCTATATGGGGAGTACAGCATTTTATGGTAGCGAAACATGGACTTTAGGAATACCGGAAAGAAAAAAAATTGAAGCATTTGAAATGTGGTGGACAGAAGAATGCTGAAAATTAGGTGGACAGACAAAGTAAGAAATGAACGAGTTTTGGAAATGATGGATGAGAAAAGTAGTTTGTGGAAGAAGCTTACAGAAAGAAGAGACAGGCTGGTAGGTCATATTTTGAGACATGCTGGATTGGTTAATTTGTTAGGCGAGGGAACAGAGGAATGTAAGAACTGTAGAGGAAGACGGAGGTTAGAATATATGAAGCAGATAATTGAGGACGTGGGTTGTAAGGGGTATGTAGAGATGAAGAGGGATGGGATGGGCGATTGCATCAAACCAGTCGAAAGACTGACGACAGCAAAAATATATATTCATATATATAACATTTGATGAGATTTATGATCACTGAGGTGGAATATCATTGCTCATACAATCACAATTGAATTACAGAACATATTTTTCCAACTCTTTATTTTTCGTTTATTAGGTGGTAATTCTTCAAGTATTACCAGTTCATTCCGCCAAATTTATCGTTGGCGATAAAAGAATTGTTTCGAGTTACAGAGAATAGAAATTGGTGTTTCAATCAGAAATTCTACGCCCATCTAAAATTATAGCCACAAAATTAATGGTTTTCTGATAGTTATTATCATAACCAGCATGATGCATTTCAAGCTATACATACGGTGCACAAAAAGTAAGAAATACTTGTTTCTTCTTTAATGCCATACAAGCATTTTTGTTTCTATGATTTTTTAATTAATAGGATTTTTATTATTTCTTAACTGCTTTGATTTTTCTCTAATGAATTATTTAATTTCCATATTTCGAAGTTGGAGATTATTAGAAACTTTTAGCTGGAGGTGTTAAATGAAATGATTTGTCTCAGTACCTACAACTATCATCAGTATGGAAAACTTGTTGGAAAAGTGGTAGTAGCGGTAGAGATCATCGTAATCATAAACTGCGGTACTTTCCATCGACAAGTCAAAGTGCTAATTTTCCTGGATTGTTCACAAAGTTAGAAATCTGGCTGCAGGTCAAAGTTTATTATTTATTTACGGTATTTATTGGCCTTTGGCCTTGTCGGCTATACAGCCAGCTTATGTAAACTTTACATTGATGTGTACATATTAGTTTCATTTAGTTATCAAACATAATATTGTTGTTTACATGGGTTTTTCGTTATTTGCTAGACTACAACCTATATTACATCATTTCTGACAATTCAGTTATGGGTTGCTCACACCCAAACATTATAATTTGACATTGTATACTTGCATCGCACATATATGTAGGATGCATTAAACAAGAAAATTCTAATTGGTATAAAGGGTCCACTTCTGTGCTGTGCATAAGTAAATCTAAGATAGGTGTAATTCCATCTTCAAGTTATATCAGGTCAAAGTTATGTAAGCGATGATTTGAAACATAGCCTAAAGCAGTGCTCCGTTCTAAATCTATACATCTATGGTCGCTTTGGAATGGCAAAAAGCGAAATCGTAAATATATTTGGTCTTTTACAAATGGAAATAGTGTTAAAATGAGATTTTTCACACTACATGTTTCAGTTTCAATAACAATTTTAAACTTCTGATATTTTTTCTTAACGATGTCAGATTGCTTATAGTGATAAAATACAAATATACACAACATATTACAAAACCAAGTCACCTTACGGTCTACTTTTTCTTTCCAACTGACTGAAATCACTCATCTCAAAACAACAGTTAATCTAGTAATCTACCAAACGCTGATATGGTAAATTGAAATTACTTAGATATTTCGTTCAGTCGTTCTACATGTTCTATTGAAGAACTCATGGCCATAATAGGTTAAAAGTTTAAGTCGAATATACCACAATGCACTCTTATTTTTTATTTTGACATAGATAAAGTTTAAATTGCCTGCGAGAGAGAGATTGTTGTTCACAGGGTGCCAATACCTGTGCACGCATTTAACGCAAAAATTAAAGTACTGAATATGACGATACTGCTTATTGAAATAGTTGAAGTCATGGGTCAACATATGACAAACATTCATCCCTGAAATTTGTGTTATTCAATTTGAAAACCGCATATTTTGTAATTTTTTATTTTGTCTGCGCAAGCATCATCCAAAAACTGAAAAAACGTATTTGAACTGAACCTACACATAGATTAGACATCTTCGTCAGATAAAATATGGGATAAATTTTATTCCGATTATTTAGATAGTTTCCCAACTGTTTGTATTTTTACAGAGTAGAACGCGATAGATAAACACCTTAAGTTCAGTCCTAACACATATGTACCAAGTTTCATAGATATTTTCAGCCTCCCAATTAAAAAACCAGACATTTTTTTCTATTTAAAGCAAACCTAGATTCCCTCCCGCAACTACACAGAAAGGTATGGGTTGGTCTGAGTGACACCACTCCTATTCATCAGATGCGAATCTGTGTACTAAATTTCATTTATTTGACATCAGCTGTTTCCGAAATTAAAGTAAGCACCAAATTAGTTGCAGAGTTTCCAGAAAAGCCTTTGTGGGGAGCTCTGATATAGAATGTCGGTTTCAATTTTGGTCCAGGCTGCATTTCAGCCTAATCAAATATCAGCTATTGTTGCCGCTCGAAAATCGAAACATTGCCACGGGAGTATTAATCCATACCACGTACATGAATCTGTATATGGAACGTGTCTGTTTATTCAGGCATCACGCACAAAACGCATGTTTTGAATGGGTTTTCACAGTTTAATAGCTTGGGGTTTGATAGACTTGTGTCCATTAAGAGTAAATTGGATGGATTGCAGTTTTGAATGATTAATCATGCTAGGGAGGTAACATAAAACAAAATTATTTATTAAAATATAAAGATTATTATTGTATTTCGAAAATATATTCGGCAAAATTAGGTATTCAGTCACGTGACACCTATCGCCAGTCAGAAAGCATTACGTCCGACCTGTAAAGTTCCCTAGTAGTTGTTGACATTTTTGTAGAACAGAACAGATTAGCTGATAAATTTTTCGTTTGTAGCAATTTTTGTCAAGTTAATACGGTTGTTCCCAATTATATGTTGAAAGGTAAGAGTAATTCGCTATGGAATCAGGATTTACAGTAGTAATTTACCTATAATTGAAGCCTCAAACTTTGGCAGATTTTTCACGTCAAAGACTTTAGCTTATCAGAATTCTGCAATATTAAAACCTCGATGCAAGTATAGACAAGTGTAAAATATAGATTATAAACATAATCAGCATTTTTTCAGTTTTGTAAACAATAACCTATTGTTCGAAAATAAAGAACAATTATTTTTAATTTTAAATCTCGCTTGGTTCTCGAGATATCTTGAATGAACAGTGATTTCGTTAGTCTGATTTGCATCCTGGTCTACAAGGAAAATCTAAGTGATATATCAATAGATTTGTTTTGTTCACGTCGATACTACTGTATCTTTGGCGTGAACAATGTCATAGAATATGGTTGTTGTTCGGTACTATTAATTTTGTGCCGCACTGTAACTTTTCTGTTGCATCACGTTTAAAGTACGTTTCTTTTCTATTTCATATATTCTTTTCCTAGAACAGATGTGGAAAGTTTTAAAGCAATACCACCGCCAATTTCCCTTCTGATTCTGGCTCCATATGAGCCTATCAACATCACCTTTCAGTTAAGATATCTCGAGAACCGAACGAGATATTAAACAATTTTATTCTGTATTTTCGATTTATTTCATCGACCTGTATATGAATTTATCATCAAGTTGTGGCGCCACGGTAATCATAGTTCTCCTGGGGTGTGTTTATTACATTAAACTTAACAGTAGAAAAAGATTATAAATTATAAAATCAAAACAACTTAACCTCAACTCATATATTATTATTTTATCAGCACTTGAGTAATAATGGTTCTGAAAAATTTATCAGTTTTGCTTTAGACTTAGAAATATTTTGTGTGCAAACACTTAATTCAATATGATCTTCACAAAACTAAATTATTGAATCTTCAGATAAACTGCGAGCATCCTTCGGCCTTGCACATTTTAGCCACTTTTTTCCGTATTTGTATAAATAACTTTCTAGGAGTTTTTATATTTGTACTTATACACTTATACTCTTGGGTTCAGTACTTTTTTGTTTTGTTTAGGGTGGTGTGACGTCATTCAAGACGCCATGACAGTCTTAAGCGTTTTCTTGGTAGATCTCAAAACAACAGTTAATCAACCAAACGCTGATATGGTAAATTGAAATTACTTAGATATTTCGTTCAGTCGTTCTACATGTTCTATTGAAGAACTCATGGCCATAATAGGTTAAAAGTTTAAGTCGAATATACCACAATGCACTCTTATTTTTATTTTCGACATAAGATAAAGTTTAAATTGCCTGCGAGAGAGAGATTGTTGTTCACAGGGTGCCTATACCTGTGCACGCATTTAACGCAAAAATTAAAGTACTGAATATGACGATACTGCTTATTGAAATAGTTGAAGTCATGGGTCAACATATGACAAACATTCATCCCTGAAATTTGTGTTATTCAATTTGAAAACCGCATATTTGTAATTTTTTATTTTGTCTGCGCAAGCATCATCCAAAAAACTGAAAAAACGTATTTGAACTGAACCTACACATAGATTAGACATCTTCGTCAGATAAAATATGGGATAAATTTTATTCCGATTATTTAGATAGTTTCCCAACTGTTTGTATTTTTACAGAGTAGAACGCGATAGATAAACACCTTAAGTTCAGTCCTAACACATATGTACCAAGTTTCATAGATATTTTCAGCCTCCCAATTAAAAAACCAGACATTTTTTTCTATTTAAAGCAAACCTAGATTCCCTCCCGCAACTACACAGAAAGGTATGGGTTGGTCTGAGTGACACCACTCCTATTCATCAGATGCGAATCTGTGTACTAAATTTTCATTTATTTGACATCAGCTGTTTCCGAAATTAAAGTAAGCACCAAATTAGTTGCAGAGTTTCCAGAAAAGCCTTTGTGGGGAGCTCTGATATAGAATGTCGGTTTCAATTTTGGTCCAGGCTGCATTTCAGCCTAATCAAATATCAGCTATTGTTGCCGCTCGAAAATCGAAACATTGCCACGGGAGTATTAATCCATACCACGTACATGAATCTGTATATGGAACGTGTCTGTTTATTCAGGCATCACGCACAAAACGCATGTTTTGAATGGGTTTTCACAGTTTAATAGCTTGGGGTTTGAATAGACTTGTGTCCATTAAGAGTAAATTGGATGGATTGCAGTTTTGAATGATTAATCATGCTAGGGAGGTAACATAAAACAAAATTATTTATTAAAAATATAAAGATTATTATTGTATTTCGAAAATATATTCGGCAAAATTAGGTATTCAGTCACGTGACACCTATCGCCAGTCAGAAAGCATTACGTCCGACCTGTAAAGTTCCCTAGTAGTTGTTGACATTTTTGTAGAACAGAACAGATTAGCTGATAAATTTTTCGTTTGTAGCAATTTTGTCAAGTTAATACGGTTGTTCCCAATTATATGTTGAAAGGTAAGAGTAATTCGCTATGGAATCAGGATTTACAGTAGTAATTTACCTATAATTGAAGCCTCAAACTTTGGCAGATTTTTCACGTCAAAGACTTTAGCTTATCAGAATTCTGCAATATTAAAACCTCGATGCAAGTATAGACAAGTGTAAATATAGATTATAAACATAATCAGCATTTTTTCAGTTTTGTAAACAATAACCTATTGTTCGAAAATAAAGAACAATTATTTTTAATTTTAAATCTCGCTTGGTTCTCGAGATATCTTGAATGAACAGTGATTTCGTTAGTCTGATTTGCATCCTGGTCTACAAGGAAAATCTAAGTGATATATCAATAGATTTGTTTTGTTCACGTCGATACTACTGTATCTTTGGCGTGAACAATGTCATAGAATATGGTTGTTGTTCGGTACTATTAATTTTGTGCCGCACTGTAACTTTTCTGTTGCATCACGTTTAAAGTACGTTTCTTTTCTATTTCATATATTCTTTTCCTAGAACAGATGTGGAAAGTTTTAAAGCAATACCACCGCCAATTTCCCTTCTGATTCTGGCTCCATATGAGCCTATCAACATCACCTTTCAGTTAAGAATATCTCGAGAACCGAACGAGATATTAACAATTTTATTCTGTATTTTCGATTTATTTCATCGACCTGTATATGAATTTATCATCAAGTTGTGGCGCCACGGTAATCATAGTTCTCCTGGGGTGTGTTTATTACATTAAACTTAACAGTAGAAAAAGATTATAAATTATAAAATCAAAACAACTTAACCTCAACTCATATATTATTATTTTATCAGCACTTGAGTAATAATGGTTCTGAAAAATTTATCAGTTTTGCTTTAGACTTAGAAATATTTTGTGTGCAAACACTTAATTCAATATGATCTTCACAAAACTAAATTATTGAATCTTCAGATAAACTGCGAGCATCCTTCGGCCTTGCACATTTTAGCCACTTTTTCCGTATTTGTATAAATAACTTTCTAGGAGTTTTTATATTTGTACTTATACACTTATACTCTTGGGTTCAGTACTTTTTTGTTTTGTTTAGGGTGGTGTGACGTCATTCAAGACGCCATGACAGTCTTAAGCGTTTTTCTTGGTAGATTTTAAATTGGTTTTTAAAAATGCAAAATGCATAATGTAAATGTTCGATTTTTTTTAAAAAAATAACATGTTTCTTAACTAAAATAGGTAGTTACGTAAACTATTAACCAATTTTTTCAAATTAATCAACTAACCAATTAAAATCTGAAGAATTTCTTAAGAAGTTACGAAACACTAATTGTGCGAATAATCTGGCATAACCTGGAGATTGATGAATCAATTTTGAGGGGATTTTCACAGTATCAAAGATTAGTAATGTAATCGTAGGCTTCCGCGGCCAGAGTCAGTCGATTCTTGGCTGTCCGGGTAACGCTGCGTCATATTTCTTGTAACCTACATTTCAACCCTCATTATGTGGTCTTCTTTCAGGAGTTCTGCCCTGGCCTCCTCTAGCGCTATAGATGAAAGTTATCTCGTTAAGCTACTTCATCCGGTGCTAGAGCTAAAAATCATTAACTGTTCCGCGGTTAAAACTGGTGGCATGGAACAGGAAGGAATACTACCATTGCCTTAAGAAGGAAACATCCAGGCTTTCACCATTAATGATTTTGGGAAAGCGAAAACTGGATAAAAGGACGGGGATTCGAACCCGAACCTTCCCGGATGTCATGCCCGAGCGATACCGCTCACCCAACAGGCTTGCGTTGAAGTTTCATTTTATTGCGCTGGAACACACGCTCCGTCGTCAATTTCCGCACAAGCCCATTTTCCCCTAATAAGTGCGTCATCTATACTATACGTTGAAATATAAACTTCAACACCATCCGGCGGAGAACCCGGCGGGAAAGACTTCCTTCACACGTCATATACCATAGGTTGCCAAACTTTGGGATGCATCCACCCATGGGAGACACGAAGATACGTCGTGGGGAGTGGGGCGTGGGGAGTGCGGCGTGGGGAGGGGGGAGCGGGGAGGGGAAACGGGAGAGGGGAGGGGGAGAAGAGACTGGGGTGCAGGTAGCTTCATCGCCGGTGTGGAATATACCCTAGTTACACACCGTCCGAAGTATTATGTCTCCTTCGCCGCATCTTAATGTTGATAGACTATATTTTGAAAACACAAAGTGAGTTTTATTGTTTATACTGAAAGGTAGTAGGGATTTGCCTTATTAATACTAAAAATGTGGCGGAGGGGTGGTGTGGAAATTTTTCTTTTGGTGGAAGGAGGGCGTGGTATGAAAAACTTTTGGAAACCCTAACCTGTACCTTACAGGTCAAAAAAGGTGTTGTTCGTTTTCAAATATCGTAACTTCATTACTAGACAGCGAAAAAAAAAAAAAAAAAAAAAAAAAAAAAAAAAAAAAAAAAAAAAAAAAATAAAAAAACTATAAAATAAATAGCTGTATTATGCATGAAACTCAAGTGCATAATTTATCGCGAACTACGGTAATTCCACAAAAAAGGTATAGTTGTCCTAAGCTGTTTTTATTTCCAGCATTAAAGGATTAATAAAAAAATTCATTCATATTAAAATCTATAAGTATATGCAGTAATTATAAAGAAAATATTGAATCTACTTTCAACCCCAAACGTATGATGTGCCTTTTATGTAAATAACTAAAATGAATTACGGAAGAAAATAATCGATGATAAGAAAAATGAAAGCTATATTTGTTCCGAGTGCATCGTGATCTTACAGTACTATCGTAAAAGTTTCTACTAAATACCAACGTAGGACCTAATGTAATACCAACATTGATTAACATCGGAGACATTATTATATAACCTCTGCTGTTTTTTAGTTATCAATTTAAGAAGCTTTTTTGTATCGGAACACGGGGATTCGTTTCACCAATTTCAAACCATGTTTTTCTTCCAGATCAGAAATTAAGAACCTCAGACTTCTATTTCTTTTGCATAAGTTTCTAATGTCAGTATACTAAACTAAATCATAATTATGACATCATTCATTCAGTAGAACTTCCATCTGTGTCGCTGTGTAAACTAAAACCGAAATATTTACAAATTACAAAATAAGGTTATGAGCATTACATAACAACAGTTCTATTTATTTAGGCAACCACAGAGAAATGAACTGTCATATCACTTCGTTAAACCAGTCATTCTTTTGATGTAAAAGTATTCGTTGAAATCTTTGGCCATAGATATTTAACATAAGAGCTTTAAGTTTCGATTAGTAATGTTAGCGGCAGTTTCGATGCATTATTATTAGAACTGGCACTTGACGTTACAGCAGAGGGCATAAGAATTTTCTTAAAAAATAATTGAAATTGTTTTCATGAGTGTTCTGTTACTTAAATCATTACTTCGTTTTAACTAAAGTAGTTCCACACTGCTCGCGATCTATACAGTATAGACTACAATTAAAACTAATTTAACGTGGAGTGACGTAAGTTATTAAGCTTTTTATTTGCCGTTGCTTTTACTGATGCCATATTTCCAGCTGCATGTAAGTCTGTCAGCCATTCAAACGTTGTAGTATCGATATGAATTACGGATATCAAAAAAGGAAGGTTTCAGAACCCGTGAATACTTTTGATCAAGTTTATATCACCATGTATTAATATGAGCGTATTTGAAGTATTGTTTTTCTGGCTGCAATTTTAGCGTAGTTTGAGATTAGGCTTAAATGCTACCTGGATGACAACTGAAAGTTTTTGGTACAGCCCAGGGTACGAGGAATTAAATTGAATTTTGTTTTGTAACACTTTTATTTACTTAAGCAACTGCAAGTAAATGAATTAGCAGAATACTAAAAGAAAAATATGTATTTCGTTTAAATCGGCAAATTATTATTTACTACTTTTAACTGAAACCATTAGCTACTCGATTTGGATGAAATGAGTTCTAAATTTAACGTTATCTATGCGCCGTACACCACAATTGAACTAATGTTACATGGCTTAACGTAACTAGTTTAGATTATTTTTAGTTTCTACCGTTTTCATTGACTTCATGTTACTGGGGTCATTATTTCAGCCACACGTAAGCTGTGTCAGCCGTTAAAAAGAAAGTTTAGCATCGCAAAAAAAAAGAATATCAGAACCTGTGAAGATTTTGAATCAAGTTTATATCGCGATGCATGATAACATTAACATGCGATACAGGGAATGTATTAATTCACGTGCGATTACAGCTTTGATTTTCTAGAAGCAATATTAGTGGAGTTTTTGGTTAAGCTGAAATGTAACCTGTCGAAGCTGATAAATGTTTTGCTACAGCGCAAGGGGCGAGGAATTAGATTGAGCTTCATTTATAACAATTCTATTTAGTTATGCAACAGAAAAAAATGAAATGCTAGAACACGTCCTTTGTTTTGACGGCCTTTAAACAACCGTTCTCATACTTTTTAGTTGTTAGGTAACAATGTGGAATACCATTTCTGGTACAGAACCTAAAAGTGACATGACGTATGGAAATCTTACAGAATATAGGTATGGATGGTTTTAAGAAGCAAGTTTCGTAGTTTATACCTTACGTCAGACTGAAAAGGCCGGTTTTGACTGTAATTATATTGTTAGAAATGGAAAAAGACTTTCAGGTGGATTAAAAATAACAGCCTTTCAAAGCAATTGTATTAGGAAGGCTAGGGATAATCTGATTTGTGATCGACGTCAACAGCGGTCAAGATAAAAGCAAGAATAAGTGTAGAATAAGAAGAAAGACTCGAGACCTAGGACTATGGTTGATTTAATGGCGAAAATAAGTCGTCATGGAACAAATGTAAATGATAGTGTTCAATGGTAATTGAAATATTATTTGAACCACCAAGTGAATCAAATCGAAAAAAAGTTGTAATACGTATTGATAAACATATCCATTTTCTGCAAACTCTCTAGATCGAGTAGGTTGGTCTTTCCAAGCAGAATGCCTCTTCATCTATGAGCCTGAAGGTGACTGTGGAATCCAATGCGAGAAGCGCAGGTGGATGGAAAGTATTCAATAATATAAAGTGAGCAAACATTCGATGAACTAAACGTATAAAAAAGGACTCATAATGTAAAAGATAACAAAGAAAAAAATGACATTTTATCAAGGAATATTGCCTAGAAAATGTCTCAAACATACGACAGTAATTACTTACGTAGGTTGGGCTTCCCCAGCTGCGAATTAGTCGTAGGTACCTCATGAATTGTAACAATTTAGAATTGACAATTGTCAAGTAATTCTCAGGCTAATATACAGTGTGTAGCTAAGAAAATTATTACTTTCACAGACTTTTGTTTCCACCATAGTGTAGCAGGACGTAAAACACTAAATCTTGATTTCCACATCGTGTTATAAATCAAAAAAATTATAAGCATTTATGAAATCGTAAAATAGATCTTAGTGACTTTTACATCGTCCCAAATCTGAATTTTAACTCGTTGCGTTCGGAACTCAATTTACGCTGCGAATAATTTGGTTATTTATTTTTAAATTTGAGACAATTAATTACATCAAACTGACGGAACAACGTGGATCATTTAGTTGCAGCAAGTATTGAATAAAATTAAAAAGAAAGTTTTGTAACATAACGTTTATTTTCTTGCGTGCTAACTTAACCGCAACAAAATTTACACTGTAAAAAGAACTTTAAAGGTTGCTTTGAAACGTCTATACTGTTGTGTGTAGGCCGTTAAAATCTTTATGAGACTGTGGAAGCCTTATTAGAACTGTAGTACGGATATTGTGGTAAGTTTTTAATTATAAACTTCTTAATTAATTTTTCCAGTGACCGCAAGGACGCTGTTTTCTTTGTTGTTCGCTAGGCGCAGCTGTGCAAACTGAAGGGCACTTTTTCTTACTAAAGAGACGCGGCTGAGCGGCGGAGATTACTCACGGCGTGGCGCGAGGATCTGTCAGTCTTCAGCACCGGAGGCGGAGAGGCGTCTGGATTGAGGCCAATGCGCAGAGTGGAGTCATGGAGCGAGTGGCCATTACCGCAAACGACGTCGCCAGCCACGACCAGCAGCCCATCGCAAAAACTCATTTCCGCAAATATTGGCCTACGCCTCAATCAAGGCTTTCTTCTCTCCCGTCGTCCAAGAACCCATTCGGCAGTTTCTTTAGCAAACGCCGACAGAGAAAGGAACAATATTAAAAACCCACACTGACATTCCAGCAAGGCCGAATTAATGATGAACAGTTTCTCATCAAATCAAAGATTCTTTCTTTTGGTATTGGGAATTCAATTACTTTCCTGTTGTAACACTTCTTCCACCTCTAATGACCTCGACGCCTATAAGGCATAAGGCCAGAAGCGCAGAACAAAGTTTTCTTTTTCCCTGGTTTATGAATCCTGATCACGGTGTACAGTTATTTCATCATCATTCCCACATACATGTTAATTTCTACCTACCGGACTTAATAACTCGGAGATTATCTGCATTCATTTACAGTAAATCACTTATTAATAGCAAGACGAAAGGTAGGTACAATTACACTAATAACACTGTTCTACAAAAAAAAAAAAAAAAACTTTTTTTCAATTTCTGGAAAAATACCTTTTGTTCCTAGTAGTACTTCGAGCACTGATGTTATTAAGTTAGTCACATTAAGGGAGGTGGGGATCTAACATATAACAAAGTATACTTAGTGTATTCGCCTTGTAGCATTTATTTTGCATGAGTAATTACAGAAAATTGACAAAAAATGAGTCACCATTGTAATTCTTGTCACTTTTTTCTTTTGTATTGACAATCTTCTTTCTCTCGAATTATATTCCAGCAATAATCTGCTAACATTGATGGTACCCATTTCCCTTCATAACTCCTTTCTATTGTAGATAGGTCTCTATGGAATCTTTCATCCGATACGTCACTACAACTCTCTGTGAAGTAATACAGATGAGAGTCCATCATATGCACCTTCAGAGACATATTGCACCCAAGATCTTGATATGCTGTGATCATGTCATTCACCATTTCTTTGTAGCTGGCAGCTCTTCTTCTTCCGAGAAAGTTTTCTGACACCTTCTTGAAACACTCCCATGCTCTCTTTTCTTTAGCTGTTAACTGTGTTTCAAAATTTTTATCTTTTTGCAGCTCCTTGATTGGAGGGCCCACAAATACACCTTCCTTTATTTTGGCAGCTGAAAGCCGGGAAAATCTGTCAGCTTGATATGCAAATCCACTGCCTGTTGGATCCATGGCCTTTACAAACTGCTTCATTATTCCAAGCTTGATGTGAAGTGGTGGAAGTAGTATATCTTCAGGAGCTACCAGACTTGCACGTTGCACATTCCCCCCCCCCCCCCCCACACTTTCCACTTCCGCTCAGGCCATTTATTCTTCACATAGTGAGAATTTCTGTCACGACTATCCCACTCGCAAAGAAAACATGCATACTTTGTGTAGCCTTGTTGCATTCCCAATGTTATAGCAATTTCTTTGAAATCTCCACATATTTTCCATTTGTGTTCATTGTATTGTAAAGAATTTAGCATTCTCCGTAAGATTTCGTAACTCTCTTTAGCTAAGCTGGCGTAAGCAACTGGAACAGGAGGCATTTTATTTCCATTGTGAAGCAAAACACTCTTAAGACTTGTTTTGGAGTCATCTACGAAAAGTCTCCACTCCTCTGAACAGTAGGTGAAGTTCAGAACCCTCATTAGACCAGCAACGTCATTGCAAAATGTTAGTGCTTCGTCAGTTACAAAATAAGAAATAAAGGCATGTTGTCGGTGCCTAAATACACTGATTTTAGTGCTTTGGTGGAGTAGATTATACTCTTGTAACCTCGAACCAAGCAGTTGCGCCTTTTGTTTACTTAGTCCTAGATCACGCACTAAATCATTTAAATCTGCTTGAGTTAGTAAATGTGGCGATGAGTCACTTGAGCACTGATACAGAGGATCATCTGCCACAGTACAAGTGATTTCTTCAACACAATTAACATCACTGTCACTCTGAATTTCATCTGTAGGTCTTGAAGGTACTGGAAGTCCGTCAGAATGCTCCACTGGCTTTCTCGCTGAAGGTAGATCGGGATAAACAATGTGCCTCTTAGATTTTTTGTTAGTAAAACCCTGAATTTTGGTTAGACAGAAATAACAATCAGTAACGTGGTCCTTTGGCTCTCTCCATACCATGGGCACAGCGAACAACACCACATTCTCTTTACCCTTCCACCATTCAATTAGTTTACAGTAACATGTAGCACAACAGAAATGTAGTGCCCATTCCTTATCTTGGTCTCCTACCTCTACTCCAAAGTAATGTTTATATGCTTTCTCTATGACTGCTGAAATTTTCTTCCGATTTCTTGCAAAGATGAACTTCCCACAAATGTAACAGAAGTTATCTGGCTTGTATTGACAACTACGACGACGAGGCATTTTCTGAAAATTTAAAAATATTTCTTTAATAATATACCAGAACTAAATTAGTACTAGATAACTGGAGAAACACTGACGTGTAAAACCAAAGACTTAACATATCTTCAGAAGCAAACCAGCAACATACACATATATGCCTATAACGTCCCTGTTTGTGTAATAAATGAGAATATATATACAAATTATGCCAAAAGTATCCCTGACAGCGAAATTACGTTTCCAGATTTGAATTTCCCATGATAAATTGGTTTAGAATCACACATTTTAATATCAGAAATAGAACCCTTGTCAAACAGTGTAATTATACGTTAAATGCTGAACCACAGAAACTAAAATTATATTCTAATCTACTTGGTAAAAATTTGATACACCATTCGGTACTTATACTTTTTTCAAGATGCTTTTACAAATTACAGGATTCAAGATTCAAAGTTGCATGATACAGGCTTCTTATATGCAAGATGTAAGATACGAGATACAAGCTACTTATAGACTAGCATGGTAATCTTCCTTGTAGACTATCTCAGTAATCGTTCGGTGAGTGTTTACATCGGAGGACATTGTGGAAGATGTCTTCTCCTGCGGTCCTCTTCCGAACTGGCGCCCCTGCATGTGTTTTGGCGAGATACTTGGTTATCCGCCCATTATGAGGAGCTGCAGTATGTTGCCGTATGAGCTGATGTAACGGGGAGAAGTGGCCGCCTTAATGTACTCTCTCTCCAGGAAGGAAATGTAATTCGTGTATCCTTTATCTTGCTGTTGACAAACGTATAGTACTGTGTGGCCTACCAATCATATTGCGGAGTTTTGTTTCCATGCGGGTTTTCAGATCTTATCCGGCGTGAGGATTTCCTGTATATAAACTGTGGTTCCGTCCATTTGTGCTAACTTGGAGCCACATCCAAATGAGTAGTGTTTCGCCGCACGAAAAGCGATGTAGAAGGGTGCCTGTATTGCCACATCTGTCAGTTGCCGAGAGATGAATCCGGAATAGTTTCTCGTTCGTCGGTACTAGTTCGTTAGTTGTTTTACTGGAACTCGTATGCAATTAAACACGTTCACAGAAATTGTCTAGCAACCAACAGTTCTATACTTAAATCATTCTCCTTGCCACAAATGCTTTCAATCACATATCCAATTCAAGAATTTCGTAGAAATCTTCCAAAAGTTTCCTTTGCAATCACTATAGTAGCAGTGAGCATTAGTACTGGACACGCGAGAGAAAATGGACTTACATCATTGCTGGGCGGACTTCCGGTGCGCGCAATCGCAACATTATATCATATTGAGCAACACTGAGAGCCCTATTGCGTTCGATGGGCCTTAAATATTCCTGGGGTGACTGTAGTTTGGATCGTTTTGTGTCTTTCTGACGTTGTTGTTACCAAACTGACTTCTTTTACTGTTTTCCAACCCATTTACCTTGTAAACGAACCTAAAGATAATACCCCTCTGAAGAGATGACTTTTTGCGTCAGTGGGTTGGCGACGGGAGCCTCTGGCGGGAAAGGGGTGAGAGACGTTTAAGCGTGGCCTTCCTGCCATTGCAACAGCATGCTTAAATTCCATGATACAATAATACCCATGCCTCACTCTCGCTATCACAACTGAATTATATTTCTTATTACTTATTTAATATTACCTTAAAGTCAATAATTATAATTATCTACAGTTTTTCACATCTACCATGACTCATCACCATTAATGACCTGTTACAATGCAACAAACAAATACCACCTAGGATACAAAACACCAGCACACTGAACCAAACCAAGAAACACTTGTACACCATGACATGCAATACTAAACGCACACACAGAATCAGCAACATATTTAAGAAACAAGGAATACAAATTGCTTTCAGGACAAATAACACACTAAACAAGAATCTAAACTCCAACACTGAAAGTGACTTATACCAACAAGCAGTAATATACCAGTTAACATGCCAACAGTGTCAGGCTGTATACATAGGACAAACATCCAAAAATTTTAACATATGATATAAAGAGCACATCAGAGCAATAAGCTGCACAAATCACTCCACATTTGCTGAACATTTATTAGACAATAATCACCCTCCTACCAATATAAATACAGAAATGAAAATATTACAAATCAACAACCACAAAAATCATCTACTAACATTTCAGGAAAGCTACCATATACATAAATCGATAGCAATAGGAAAAACAATAATAAATGAATTCGTGAATTTAACCAGCAAAACACTATACAACACACTAACAACACAAAAAACAGTCTCAAAACAAGAAAACGAATACATTCACTAACCAACAAAACACTATACAACACAAAAAACAGTGCCAAAACAAGAAAACGAATACATTCACTAACACAATAATCACAAACAGTACCTCAGCACAAAAACAGAGAGATAATTTAATAGAAAGTACAACACAGAAACAATAACAACGGAAACTAAGTTGGCACTACTGTAAATATCTGGTAGAATCAAAACAAACCGTGTGTAACACACATGTGTAAATAAACAGAAAAGATTAACATTAAGAACAAGTGCAACAGAAAAAAACAACTAATGTAATAATAGTTTAAAGAAATCTGTAGTGAACAGTTATGTGAAAGTGTGTGAAGTGCTGTTCCAGACCGACATGTAAAGGAATGCCACTATATCTGCGAGTACAGTGTGTACATATGTATATACATATTTATTAAGAGTTATATTGTAGGTAATTATTGTAACAACACATGTAAAAACACTTTACAGCCACTGAAGATGCCCTACACCACAAGGGCGAAACGCGTCTAGGGAATTAAATAAAAAACAAAATTCACCAAACCAGTTGTTTTCGACCGATTTATTAACAAAATTAATGCACGACATGTTTCAACTCTACGTTCTTTTTATCGTCAGTCAGATCCCGAGAAACAAACTTGGCAGCAACCCTTTTCATTCCCAAATGTTCGGTTAAAATTCGCTGAACCGAGCTCCAAGATAACCCAATAATCTTTGACAATTGATGAATTGTCTGTCTGAAAGCACGAGCTTTCGAATTTTTTCAACATTTTCGGCGATTCGGGAAGTTGATGGAGGTCCAGAAGGAGGTTTGCCATCAATCGACATGTCGCCATTTTTAAACCGAGCGAACCATTCGTACACTTAAGTTTTTCACATAGTGTCACCTTTGTAAGCTGTTTTCAACATTAAAACAGTTTCAGCGACATTTTTCCTGAGTAGAAAACAAAATTTCACAGTTGCACGTTGTTCTCTTAAAGTTGCCATCATCAAAAACAAAACAATAACAAAACAGATACGGATCATTAGCGCCAAGATCCGCGAATTCGGATACGGATCTCAACTTTCTCAACTTGGACCGACAGTGAAAAATTCGTCAGTTACCATCTATTATCAACGAACATCCAGCATACGCTACGTGTTTTGACCCTGTACTGTGCGTGTTTATGTTTATATTTTAAGATGACATAGGATAGCGTAGATTATATACGCTTGTGTAAGTTAAATTAAAATAAAAACAATTTCTACAAAAAAAGTATAGTAGTGTAATATGGAAATATTTTACGATATTAGATGACGAATCTGCTAAATACAAAATTTGTGAAAGAATGTATTGACATAAAGATACAACTTTGTTAAAAAATCACCTTCAGACGAAACACCCACAAGAGTATGAGTTGCTCTTCAAAGAAGTCTCCGCTAAAAACATTGCCGACAAAAACATTCAGCAGGGAACATCTTTTAAAAACGGTAAAAGGAGAATTTAGAAAATGATTTTTAACGAATACATAGAAAAAGTTAAAATGTTGAACATTGCAAAATAAAAATTAGTTATTTAATTGCAGAAATGATAGCTCTATCTGGATTATCTTTTCAACAAGTAGATGATTTTGGGATCCGACGATTGATGGATCATGTTGTTGCAAATTATGTTCTGATAGGAAAGGAAATATTTTACGTAATTTATTTGTAGCGAACTTTACGATCGAAAATAAAGAACATGTTGAAGGATTTTGAGAAAGTTTCCTTCACATCATATATCCGGTAGGCTTTTTGGTCAGGTGTTTCATTGTTATCCTTAACATTACAAAATATTTTTTAAGAAAAAATATCATTTTAAAAGCGGAGATTTCAGCAATATTTCAAAGTATGTTTGAAGAGTAGGGAATCCCAAACAGAGTGTGCACTTTATGGTAGGAAATGGAGGATCCAACATGAAGCGTGCCTGCACTGTATCTGACGTAGATAATATTGAGTGTACAGCACATCAGATGCATCTAGTTGTTAAAAACGCTGTGAGCAATAATAGTAAAAATTTGTAGGTCTGTGACACATGAGACGCACATATTTATCATCACCTGCAAAAAGCGTTCAAAGTGAGCAGTTTTTGAGTTCAGTTGGAATTATTTACGATCCTCATCGTAAATGACTTTCAAAGTTTTGAAGTTACTCTTTTTGAAGTATAATTTACCAAACTTAATTTATACATAACATTTATTTTTTAAGTTTCTGTAAAAGTGATTGTTTTATCTGACGTAAAGACTTTAACAGTACCTTAATAACAATTTCAGCTAGCAAGTCACAAAGATTAGAGGTCTGATCTCATATTAAAGATAGTTAAAATAATACCTTAAATTTAGTACAGTGGTAATTTACCAGTTAACTTTGGTAACCTAGTAAAATAAATGTTTAAATAATTAATTTTTGCAATATAAATGTGCCAGATATGAGATTTTAACAAATTAAAAGTAATTGGAATTGAAGTTAATAGTATTTCATTGCTAGCTTTCTTTAAAATTTTATATATATGCTTGATTAAATTCGTTACAAAAGATCCGTTAAAGATCCACTAAAAAAAGTAACGGATACGGATACAGATCTTGTTTCCCCATCGGATATCCGCGGATACGGATACGGATATCCGATACATCACTAGTTATAAACGCCCAGCGGCAGAAACGCGTACTCCACAAGCTCCGTTCACGGCAATGCTATTCCGATTTTTTTTTTTTTTTTTTTTTTTTGAGTAGTCCCTCATATATGTCTTGTAGCATCACAATCTTCTTCACCAAATAGCTTTTACAAAAATAATCATAATCTAAAGTTATATACGAAATGGCGATGTCTTTAAAAAATCATGATTCCCTAATTATGTTTGCTGTTTGAGATATATTTTTTTTTATTTGCTGCTCACGGGCAATGAGATTAGTATAATCGGAAGCTTTTGGGAGTTCCTTGTAGCGATCTGAGGATACTAGCCTATGGGACAGTGGAATCTGGAGGATTGCACCGAAATTACACCCAGAATCCTAGACTGGAGTTTATACCTCGTTTGATATATAAGCCTTTCATAACAGCGGATTTTCATTTCAATAGTTGATAACAATAATGACAGACACTGTAATTATTGTTCCAGTAACAAACAAACAAAAGGTTACCAAAATATAAGACGCCGAATTTATCCGGGAAACAAATATCTCTAACTTCCAAACACATATTAATCACTCGTTCTCATAGAGGTAAGAACTGTTCCAAATTGTTCAGTGAACGGAATTAACAGCTTCATTCACACGTTTATTCACTCTTTAAGTAATGTAGATACCAATCTTTTTTGCCTATTACTTTACGTTTTGTCGATATTAAGTTCTTTAGAGACGAGAAAGGATGGAAGGCAAGGATCGGAAAGGAATTTGGCCATGGCTTTTTGATTCCATAAAAGCATGGTAAATAGAAATCGTAGTGCCCCGACGGTGATTGGAACCTGCGTCCTCCCGAATGTGTTACCACTTTATCAACGGTGACTTTTTATCATTGAAGAAATTGTATCAAACTGTTGTAATTTTGAAAGTTATTTGCGTAATTTTGAAAGTTATTTGTGTAATTTTTGAAGTTGAAAATACCTAAAATGAGCATCATTTGACTTTTATCTATCCATCGAGGATGATTAAAGTTGATTCAATGTAAAAATACACTGAACGTAAAAGAATTGTTAAAGAATTTTAACATATAAACGTAGCGTTATGTTTTGCTCTCTTGCTCTTTCGCGGACACAAATTGCAGACGCTTACTAAAATATTGGCTTGGTGTATACAGGAGATAGTCTTTGTGACGTATATTTTCTGACAATTTTCAATAATTCGGTATCTTTTAGTGTTAAAGTATCGATCTATCCACTTAATTTTAACAATGTATAGCTTTCTGTAGCTTCTGCTTTTCTTTTAGACATGGACTTAAAATACTATTCACACAAATGAAGTGTCATATGCCAATGTCTCAATCAAGTTTACAAATATATTGCTCTGACGAATGAACGATTCTCTATAAAAGGAATGATCCATTGTTGGACAACTACCTTCCAAAAGGATAATGTAATAGCCAAACGTTTTTCAAGGCACGCTCTTACTCTCCAGAAAGAAATAGCCAATATAAAATAATGAAAAAGTTATTTCTAAGGCAGGTTGATAAACAGAACAGTGTGAAACCAAATTTCTGAAAGCCTTGTATCACATACGAAAATTTGGATTTGATGCATCAGACGAAAATACTCAAGAATGCATAGAAACGTAATAGTACAAATGTTTTAGAAATCCGAGGGCAAAAAAATCCAAGGAAAGTGTAAAGAAATAGAAGGATAAACAGGTTTATGTGGAGTTCAAACGGCTCTTAGGAGCATAAAAAAAAAATTACAGGAAAGATGTATGAACGCTAAGATCAGAAGAAGGTGATAATGGTTGGTAAATGTACATCGAAAAACTGTACTTTAGGGATGACCTGAACAGTAAGATGCTCGAAACGTTCTAATATTGATGAAGAAGAAGATTAGGCTATGTTTTAAGGAACTGGCATACATTTGTAAGATGTGGAGTAAAACATGGAAGTTTTAACGATAAGTTCCCCGTAGAACTTGTAAAATCTTCAAATGAAAAAGGACTTAAAAGAAAATTATAATGGTATCTAAATATTTGGAAAAGAGTTGTTTCAGCTAAACTTAATAAACGATCATATTAACATTTCTGAATAATTAATAACCTGCAGAATATGAAAACATTCGTACAATAAGTTTGACCCCGCATGCTAAGGTTGTCTCAGAGTTCTGGAATAACCAGTCATACCAAACGTAGTTAATATAAGAAAAGTATAAAAAATACTATTGGAATGTCACCTGTGGTTCACCTACCAATTAATTTCTATTGCTACAAATCGAATCATTAAGCAAATCCTTTGTTTTTAGCATAACAGTAAAATCATATTTTTTTTTACGGTTGAAATCCATTTCCCTTTGTGTATTTGGGATTTGACTAAGTATAAGTTTTACCAGGAACGCCGAACAATAAATAGATAACAAACCAGAAATTAATTAATCAATTAATAGGTATTAATTTCAAACCTAGCATACTCGCTGAAAGATCTAAGGTTTGTCTGTGATTTGCTAACAAAAGAATCATTTTTCCATTTTGCTCCGATTTACATATTTGTAGCTATAATTGCTCGACGAAGTAGAAATTCAATTTATTTCGAGTGTGGAGGTTATATACAAATTACTTCCAACTGTTTGAGCAGGGAAGCAATTAAAACAACCACGGGAGATTTCATTTGTCACTGAGCTTGCTGAAATTGCTGCATAGAGAAAGAGGAAGCGGTTACTCACGCAATGTTAATTAAAGCTGTGGAAGACTTGTATAATTAGTAGAACGTTCACAGCGTTGTTTGAATAAGGCAAACGATAAATTATTTTCTTGTCTTTTCAGAGTGAATAAAAATAAAACTGTAATGTAGGCCATTAGTATCTAAAACACACATTAAATGAAAACATAAGATTTGTAGAGCTTATTGTTACTAAAAAAAATGAATAAATGGAAATGCAATAAGACATGGATATATATGCAGGAAAGCACAGTAACAAATGTTTGAATGATTCGCGACATTCCAGTATCCTCCACCACTTATTTATGTTTCAAAACAGACGTTCGCTTCAGCAAGCGATGGGCGTGGTTGAATAATGTAGTGGCAGATAACGGCAAGCAAGACAAGTGGAATATGCAAATCTCGAGGGAACAAAATGTTACTCATAGGGCCTGAATATCGAAAGCCGATCACGCATTCTGCATCCGATAAATGATACATCAGCTGCCGTGAAACAAAACTCTGCTTTCAAAATCTGACCCTTGGGAAAAGATCAATAACGGCCTCACTTGAAAACAGAATTTTTTAAATTTTTTTGCGCCTGCAATTAATTACTTATGTCTACGCGCGATCCTAAAAATTTCTTAAAAATGAACTATCTTCGGATAAATTTGTCACCAGTTTCGTGCAAGTTATTTCTGAATCCATTGTTCATTTACTATTTTTACCTCTGCCTCTGTATATGCATTTTCTAAAGTATACATCTACGGTTATCTCAAATACTATCTCTCAAAATGTGACACCCATCTCTCTCTTATAGTTCTACGATAGTTTCGTAAATTATTTCATTCGAACACCATTTCAATAATGTGTTTCTTTCGTAACTGATCAGACCATTTAATTTTCTGCAACTGTCTTTGTTACTGCATTCCAGATACTTCTATTATACCTGAGTGTTTGACATTAAAGTGTATGTTTTCAACTATTAAGCTTCTTCTATGGATGTTATTACCATTCTTCCATCTACTGAATTTTGATTTTCTCTTATTCAAACTATTTCTCCGAATTTTTATATATATAAAAAAACTATTTTTTTGTATTCGATACTTAATGTATGAAATTAATTAAATTTCTACTTAATTTAGTGGTCTGACGTATACTATTGATATAACTGATTCAAATTATCAGATTCTGATCACTGAATATATTGCTTAAAGAGAATCACACGTTGAATTTCATGGTCATGTATGATTCAAGAATGAACCTCTTTCACAAGGATGGCCTTGAAAAGTTCTTGCCCACCACCATTAATTATTCTAATTTATAATTGCAAATAAATTCTCAAACCTTTGTTAAAAATAAAAAAAAAAAATAAAAAAAAAACAGAAAACATTGTATTTCTTTGCAGTGAGAATTGGTTAAAAATAAAAATTCTTTTCTGTAAATAACAATCAGTCAACGTTATTGCATCAACACAAAATTTTGATTTTATTTGTTACCTTTCACCACATGCGTTTTATCTATTTTTGATGAGTTTAAGTAATCAAGATAAATCAATGGAATAATAAGCCAAACTATCAAAATTGTCGCAGTTACAGGACCGAATTTGATTATACAGTATTTTAGTTTCACTGCGTCAAGATCTGGTCTATAATTTAGAACTTCTAGATTTGTTAGAGATATTCTTTGAGTAAACATCGAAATTTCATCTAATGTCACTGAAAGTTACATTTCATTAGGATTCTAAAACGTAAACAATAACAGCATTATTTAAGATCTTGATGCCACGGTATTTGTTACCTTGCAAATCCCTTCATTACTTTGAGACGAGAAAGTTAATGAAGGAAATGCGACCCAGTGGACGTGAAGCACAGAGGGGAATAAGTTGAGCTCTGTTACTATTCCCCATTTTCAAGGAAAGGGGAAGGAGGAGTCGGAGGAGTAACACCTCGTGAAAAAATCTTGGATCAACTGGCTCCGGTTGATAGCATCATGTGAGGGCCCCTTGCCAGGGTTACGGTGAAGACCTCAACGAGGCAGTGACAGTGGAGAAGGAATACATCAGAACGGTGTAGCTGGCGGAAGAGACACCCGTCCACTCGCGGCTAAAGTAAAGATTGTACATAGCGACTGTACCCTAGAGGGGCGACACAAGCGTCTGACTCAATGAGCGGCTAATTTAAGGCTGGGCAACCTACTGCCTATGTGTAAAGGAACGGGATACTACCACATTATGTTTCCCTAGTAGTACTTGGTATGGCTCTCCATGTAGAAGAATTCGATGTTACTATTACGATTTCTACGTTTAAGTCCTGTAGGTAGCTTGAAAAAATCAGTTGAGCTGTGTCTGACGCAATATAACAATGTTTAAAGTGTTGGTTACTAACGTGATATGAATGAAAACAAATTAACGATCAATTCCAATAAAAACATCAGGAGCAGCAGATATAGTTGGTCGCTGAACAACTATATTTTTAAAGTGCCGGGTGCATCTGTTTATTATTTCAAGCGTCTCCATTATGTTTACGATATTTTAAAGACTTTCATCACTGTTATCCAAACAAACAATTCTCACAATTTCTATCATAATAATGGAATTATTTTAACATCATCGCTGCTATTACTGTGTACTACATTAATAGTAATGATAAGGCGATTTCAACGACACCTCACTTAACGTCCAATCACATCATAGTCTAGAAATAAACTTATTTCCTCCCTCTCTTGGAGCTAATGACTGCTACAATTGAAAAACAACGGGAGCGCTTCCTACGCTTAACGTCTCTTATCAGCAAGGTCTTTAGTGACGGGAAAGGATGGGGGCCAAGGAATGGGAAGGAATTCGGCCATGACCTTTTTGAAGGAAGCATCCCGGCATTTGCCTGGAGTGATTTGGGAAACAATGGAAAACCCAAATCTGGATGCCTGGACGGTGATTCGAACCACCGTCCTCCCGAATACGAGGCCAGAACGCTACACCACCACCCTCGGCCGCTTCCTATGAAGCGGCGGCGACCCGCGTTCTGGAAAACGGCCGCTTGAGCCGCACAACTGTCCCGTTCCCAGAGCAGTATACACTCAGCCGCTAGCAGAATAGTGGAAATGTGTCAGACGGAAAGGTGCTATTTACTGCGGGCGAGGATGAAAAATTGGAGGAATTAGAGTGTAAATTTCCTTATACATATATATACAGGGTGTTACAAAAAGGTACGGCCAAACTTTCAGGAAACATTCCTCACACACAAACAAAGAAAATATGTTATGTGGACATGTGTCCAGAAACGCTTACTTTCCATGTTAGAGCTCATATTGTGGACGGCTGTGATACAATACGCTGCATCAGCGCATCAGGGATTCCATGCGACGGATGCTGGATGCATGTATCCTCGCTAACGGAGGACATTTTGAACATTTCCTGTAACAAAGTGTTTGAAGTCACGCTGGTACAGTTCGTAGCGAGTCGCCGAAGCGATCACTTCCTCGTTGGCTCAGTAAACGTGTCTTGTGTTTCCTGTTTAGAGTGAATTTGGTGTGGAAAGTTTTTGCGTAACCAGTGAAAAGAAACCAGCTTGAAGACAGGGCAGCCCATACAGTGCATCCTCATCACCCACCGGAGGGCACCCCCCTACGGCGTGGAAATGATTGGCGGCCAGTATGGGGAAGGCGGTGGAGCGACTCCGCCCCCGACGACAGCAGACGTCTCAACTGGAGTAGCTGCAGTCGGAGCGGCAGTGGTTCAAGCAGTAAGTACTGTCAGTGCAAGTGATGTGGAGAGCGAAAGTATGGAATATAATTTGGAAAATGCCGAAAAGGAAGGCACTAATTTTAGAAAGCGGCCGATAGAACCAAGTGTAGAACTTGTAGCAGACAAGAGGAAAATTGTCAGTTCGGACCTCAGTTATGAATCCGTCTCAACAAGAAATAACATGGGGCTAGTTCCGGAACAACAGCAACAGAGTGTAAGGCATAATAGTAATCAGGCACTATCTGATAACAATAACAGTAGACCTCATCGTTTTTATAGGCAGTGGGACAATGGCCCATTTATTCTTTTTATCGAGAGTAAGAATAATAGTATTGGTAAGCTCCACCCAATGTCTGTGGGAAAGTTGCTTCATTTATCAATCCCGGAAATAAAAGGGAAAATTTTGAACATTAGCTACTCGGGTAGAAACAGATTAAGGATTGAAGTAGGTAATGCAAATATTGCTAATAACATAATAAAATCATCAGGAAAAATCGGTAAGGACTTAGAAATATATATCCCTAACCACCTAATTTACAAACAGGGGGTAATAAGAGGAGTACATCAAAGTATTACAATGGAAGAACTGGTAGCAGAAGTTCAATCGCCGGTCAAGGTTATTAATGCCCGGAGAATGAACAAAACAGTGGTACAAAATAAAGAAAAACGGATAATTAACCTACAAACGTGTGTATTAACGTTCGATAGCCAAACTATCCCAAGGTATGTGAATATCCACGGGGCGAGATGTGAAGTGACACCCTTCTTCCCGTCGGTTAAAATATGCTATAACTGCTATAGGTATGGACATATTAGTAAACAATGTCAGGGGCAAACACGTTGCATTAAGTGCGGTGGGACACACCCTGATACACAGTGCATAACTCAAGACATTAGGTGCTTTTACTGTGGGGGAGCACACTATGTCACGGACCGAACATGCCCGGAGTACAATAGACGTAAAAATATTCAAGAAGTTGCAACTAGAAATAACATTTCCCTAAGGGAAGCGGAAGCTACCTTAAACAACAGAACATATGCACAAGCAGCCTCAACATACGAGAGAGAAAAGGCGATATTTCGGCCCACTGTAGTACCAGACGCGGGAAGTTACATCGACTTCCCGCAGATAAAGCTGAGTAGTGGGACAACAGCACCAACAGCACAAGAGATGGGAAATGGAATAATTAGGATAGCAACTGGGCCAACTCAATACCTCAGTGGAGATTCTATACAGGTCCAGGAAGATTTAGGAGAGGATCCGACTGAGTCCCAGCTGATACCAGACAAAAGAAAACAACAATCTGATTTAACAGGGTTTACACTGGGTACAGCACAACTAAACAACAACGGAGATTTGGCCGGGAGTAGATCGGCGCTCAAGGAAACCCAACAGCGCGGTAACGCACAGGATTATCGACAACTTTGGCTCTACCCAACACAAGTGCCAGTTACACCCATAGCCCAAAACCCATATCCTCCAAGGATGCAGGGGATAACGAATTATCCCAATACTACAAACGGGAAAAGCAGGCTAATTGAAGAAATTTTTAATCTTATCATGATAGTAACGAGACATATAAAAGACAGTGGGTTAGAGACACTGCAACTGGATGAAATTAGGAAATCTATCGAATTAATAGTACAACCAAATTATCCATAATACCAACTATGCAGAGGACAGGTGATATAAGACAACTACATGTGATTCAGTGGAACGCCCGAAGTGTTAAGGCCAAATGGAATGACCTCACCAATTTAATGAGTGAATGTAAAGCAAATATCGCTATAGTGTCAGAAACATGGTTGACAGAAGATACTAGGATAAGAGACAGACAATATAAAATGTTTAGAAAAGATAGGGAGGACGGATATGGTGGAGTAGCAGTCATCATAGCAAAGAATATAGTAGCGGTGCCCAAACACTGCAGTGCAGCAACGACAACATAGAAATCATATCGGTGGATGTGCTGAATCTGCATCAGATCAGGAATGTAACAGCTATTTATGTGCCCCCCCCATGTTGGAACTCATGAAACTGAATGGAGCCAAATTTTCTCCCAACTCCCGGATAAAAGTATTGTAGCAGGAGACTTCAATGCGCACAGTAAGATGTGGTACGATGAAGTAACGGATCATAGAGGCGAAGAGTTAGCAAAAGCAATATGTCAATCGGATTTAGTGGTACTAAACACGAAGACCAATACCCGCATAGGAACACCATCCCAAAGACCCTCCTCGCCGGATATATCATTGGTATCGGCAAGAATGGCAATGAAATGCTCGTGGGTAGCAATGAATGACACACTGGGTAGTGACCACAGAGTGATCAAAATCTCCATAGAGTCGCAGCCTAACATTACGGCTCAAAATAGGATGGACGGTCTCGAACATACGATAAACTACAGACATATTGACTGGCACAAGTATCAGCAAGAAGTTTGCAAAAGGTTGCTCAAATATCCTGGCATAACAGATCCGCAGGAAAACTATAACTGGTTTACAGAAACCATCAAAGCAGCGGCGAAAATTAGCGCGCCTGTTATGAAACACGGTGGTGGCGATGCACATAAAAGGAAGCCATGGTGGACTCCAGAATGTTCGAAAGCGGTGGCATGGAGAAGATTAGCCCTCAAAACATTTCGTAAGAATATGACGTACCAAAACTTTATCAATCTTCGGAAGATAGCAGCACAAGCGAGCAAGACCATTAAGAAAGCGAAGAAAGATGGGTGGGAAAAGTTCTGTTCGGAATTAACCGGAGACATCTCAACACAAGAGCTATGGAAAAAGGTTAGATGGTACAAAGAACCAAAGCTAAGTGCTGAGAGCATAAGAGTAAATGAAGAAACAGCTGAACAATTTATGGATAAAATAGCTCCAGCTACGGTAGAGGACGCACCGCTGGTAGTTACAGATAGCAGCGAACCTTTAATACATAATAACAGCAACCTAGATAGACCCTTTACCCTGACAGAGATGGAAAACAGCCTAAAAGAGAAAGATACAGCTCCAGGGATAGATCAAATATCATACTCAATGTTGTATAATCTACCCCATAGTGGCAAAGAACTGTTACTGACAATACTAAACAATTTATTCAGGCAAAGCGAAGTACCACATCAATGGAGGAGAATTAAAATCACTCCGGTACCCAAAAAACGGAAAGGATCCTAAATTATATACATCGTACAGACCCATATCACTGATATCATGTGTTTGCAAATTGATGAATCTGATGATAAAACAGCGAATGGAATGGTATGTCGAACACCGGGAACTCCTAGCAAATCGTGTGATGGGGTTCAGAAAGGGATATAGCACTATAGATGCAATAGCCACATTAATAACAGATATACAAATAAGTAACAGTTACAACTCGTACCTTTTAGCTGCTTTCCTGGATATACAAAATGCATACGGACAGGTCGACATTACGGAACTGGTAAAGGTGATGCTGAAATGCGATATCCCAAAAACAATAGTACAATGGTGTACGAATTATCTTTCACTAAGGATCCTGGAACTTAGGATGTACAGGGGAGAGGTAATAGTTAGACACGTCTTCTCTGGTTTACCGCAAGGAGACCCCCTTAGCCCACTATTGTTTATTATTTATATGCACAATGTGTTCAGCAAGCTGAGTAGATCGATTTTGTACATACAGTACGTCGATGATGTGGTGGTATACGTAAGAAATAGGAAGAAAGGAAAGGCAATACGAGATTTACAAAATGGCCTAAACAGTATGACAAATGCTCTGCAAGAAAAGAAGATGGAACTGTCACCTGAAAAAAGTAAGCTAATGGTATTTACAAGACACAGAGACACAGAGGATGTTAGGATAATACTCAACGGTAAAGCTCTTACCGCAATACACCAAGTGAAATTTTTAGGGATGTGGGTAGATATGAGATTAACATGGAAGAAACACGTAATGGAGTTACACGGCCAAGCAATGAAACGAATTAACATCCTGAAAGGGATAGCTAGTAATCATTGGGGAGCCGACCCAACAGTGTTACTGCGCCTGTACAGACAACTAATTACGTAGTAAAATGGACTATGGGTGCATGCTATATGATGCAGCTACTACATCAACCCTAGTCAAACTAGACCGCTTACAATCATTGGCATTACGCATAAGTGGAGGATTCCTACGTACAACCCCCATTAACGTACTTCAGATGGAAACAGGTACACCACCGCTCTCACTCCGACGAAGTATGCTTTCCAGACGTTTTATCTTGAAAGTCAGAGCTATGATCAACCACCCACTAAATTTGAAGCTAGGGGCTTTTAGCCAAATTATGTATAGGAAATACTGGAGAAAAAAGGCAACCCCAATTACAGTTAAAAATTACAATGAAATGAAAGAATGGCCAATAAAACAACATAAAATGAATCCAGCGTTTATAGGGGATACGTGGCCCCAAATAATCGAGGTCCAAACACATGAAAGGATAGGCAAGCTAGGAGCCAAGAAAACAGATAATATTACGATAGATCTTTGTAAGACGACGTTACAAACCCTGAATGAGAAATGGAAGACATGGAATAAAATTTATACGGATGGCTCCAAAATCACAGGCTCAAATACGAGCGCAGCGTTCTACGAAGAAAAATCAGATGTTGGAAAAGCAGTTAAGCTACCGGTGGATATGTCAGTGTTCTCAGCGGAGCTATATGCAATATTAGAAGCCATTAAATATGCACTGGAAACAGGGGAAGGAAAGATTTTAATCTGCTCCGATTCACTAAGTTCACTATTATGTTTAAAAAATGGTCCAAAAGGGAAAACAAAGAACCATCTAGTATATGACATCATAAATGAGCTAAGCAAAGCACAACAGTTAAAGAAGAAAATAGAATTTCAGTGGGTACCGGGACATGTAGGAGTAGTGGGGAATGAAAATGCTGACCACCTTGCAAGGGGAGCAAAGGAACATGAAAACATCGATGGCAGGGTACCATATAGAGACTTACTAAGTAAAATCAGAAATCTGCAGATGAAGGAGTGGGAAGAAGTAGGGGAGGTCCAATTCAGAACCAAAGGTGCATGGTACCATGCAATACAACACAGCATACCGAAACAGCCATGGTTTAGTGCAAAGGCAAGTAGGAAAGAATAACAATGATAAACAGATTGCGATCAGGCCACGTTATGCTAAACTCCAAAAAATTTATACTAGGTTTGACAACATCACCGAACTGCGAGCATTGTGGGGCATATGAAGACATAGTGCATCTTGTGGTGGAATGCCGCAAATACAGCGAACACAGGAAATCAATCTTACAGAAAGACGGAGGCAATAAGATAACAGACTATGAGAGCCTACGACAATTTCTAGGGACTCCTACGGTAGATAAGATAAAACAACTATGTAAATATATATCTAAATGTAATAGGAAAATATGATGTATTATAAAGGAACGTAGTATATTTCATATCAAATGGACTAATTTTGTATGTTTGTGGGATATGGGTATGTAAATATATGTATGGGTATAGATATGTAAGTGTTCGTGTATGCGCCCATGTAAGAGTGTATATATGTAGATATGAGAGCTACTTTGTACAAGAGAACACAAATTAGTCTTTAAGGAATTTTTGTTGTGAGCAGGGATATTAATAGTTCTTTTCAAAATAAATAAGGTATCTCTTATAATATTTCTCGATTAGAACTATTGTTATGAGGAAACTATCAAGTTTTCCAAATCCAGTACAGGATGATAGGAAAATGTTTGTGTGGAGAAATAATGTATTATAAACAAATGTACATTTCTGAATATCAATTAGGTTTTTGTATGGAATATATAAGGACTTAGATAGACAAATTAATTACAAAAGATAGAAAGCGGGCGAAAAAATTAATTTTTGGATACCCCTGTTTGTACGATGTAATGGGTATCATGTATATGCATAATATAAAATGTATAGGTAATATGTAAAATTTTTATTTCCTTCCAACACTAAATAATGATATAGGGATTATATGTTATTATTAAAGATAGAAGGATAAAAGTAAGAGAAATATGTAAAAGTTTTTATTGCTAATTGTGTCTTAAAATGATGGCCAAACAAGAGTTGATTTCTATGCAAAATGTATTAATGTCAACTGAGCAAGAATGTATTTCTGTAATTTGGTCAAAAATGTAACATTGTTAGCTGGTCAATATTGGCGAAAGCCAAGGACCAAATAAAAAAAAAAAAAAAAAAAAAAAAAAAGTCACGCTGGTACGTTCTGTTGCTGTGTGTTTCCATTCCATGTTTAATGTGATTTGAAGAGAAGTAATAAATGAGCTCTAACATGGAAAGTAAGCGCTTCCGGACACATGTCCACATAACATATTTTCTTTGTTTGTGTGTGAGGAATGTTTCCTGAAAGTTTGGCCGTACCTTTTTGTAACACCCTGTATACTAGCCAATGCCCGCGACATCGTACGCATGGACTTAGAATTTCATTGCCAGAATTGAATATAGAAAGCTGTTAGTAACTTAGGATTGGTCCCAAACAACATCGACTCGGCATAATATGACAGGAAAACCATCACTATATCTTCTACCGTTGAACCTATCTCATAAAGAGAATCAGTTTCCAACACACATACAAACATAAAAACAAACGATGGTGCGGGGATGCATGTGCGGGGGGGGGGGGAGTGGGGGGGATGGGGGGGTTAACTAAGGTCATCTTTATTTCAGCTTGGTCTTTTCATCTTTAGCATGAGCATCCGATTCTTGGATTTTCTAATAACTTTAGCTGTTCGGGAGCTGCTAGAGCTAACTCTTAGGCCAGATTTAGGCTCGCGAGACATGTCAAATAAGAAGACAAAATAAACTGGTGCCAGAAACATTTACGCAGACAGAAAGTAATGGTACAGTGCAGAGCAAATCGGCATCTATACCAAACTTGAATTTGTCTCTAAAGGAAATTTACTAACAAATCATACAGCAACAGATTGCGCGAGAAGCACAGCTAGAGCAACCGACGAAACATTACAGACCAACGCACACATCCGTCCGTCTGATACAGTTCGATAAGTTCCGAAATATCGTGATTAAAACTGTTATTCATACGGAAAGAATGCCGTGTTTCCTTCCTACAGAAACAAAGTATTTCCTTGTCAAATGCCATAAATATCGGTATAGCCATATAGACGGCTAAGCGCATGTATAATATATTAGTGCAGAACACACACACATTGACTGCGAGAGAAACAACGGCAGAGTGATCAATACAGCGTAAAGAAGTGTACACCTACAGCATTGTTAGACCACGTACGATTTGCCAAGCATTTTATCGCTAAATTTGTGATATCTACAGTTTAATATGGAATCTGAAAAACTGGCAGTCCATGCATGGCTCATACGATCAAAAACAATTCTCAAAAATATTTGCTTCCATCGGGATTTGAACCGGGAACTACGGTCTAAACAATAGTAAGCAAGTGCGTTCACCACCTTTTTTTTTTTTTTTTTTTTTTTTGGCTTTTTTTTTTTGTCATCTTATCCATCTGTAAGTTGATCTTTGGTTATTCGAATTTGTTTTTGTGTACTATATTATCGTTTTTCAGTCGGGACAACACAGGACTGACACAACACCCATGCCCACGGCCGGACTCGAACCGGCGACCCTGGCAAAGCGAGGCAAGCTCGCTAGCCACTACGCTACCAGGGCCGGCACCACTGAGCTACCATAGCTCGATATTATAACGTACTACAGAGGTTTACACATCCTAAGAGTCGGTCTGTGTTCGTTTAGGTAATTTTTCGAAATTACGTGACAATATGTACGATTTTTACAGAAAAAAGTATCCTATGTCCATTCTAATACCAAATCGCATCTCCTTGTGAAATTTCATCACGATCAGATTAGCCATTTAGCTCAAGAAACGTAACAGACAGACAAGCAAAGTTTCTTCACGACCAGTCTCTCGGAAGGAGAATGTTAGGGGAAAAATTAGCGGAATTCCCCGAAAGATCAGGTAATTAAAATAGAATATATCCTAACATCTTTATTAATATTGTTCATTACCTTCACGTCATTTGTTGTTATATCATACATATTATTTCAATAAAGTTATTTTATTTTATTTTTTGCTTCAAGCCATTATCTCCCTTCATACCTAACCGAAATTGACAAAAATTTAGTATCATTTTAAAGATTAAGGTATCCGATTTGAACATATCATATTTTAAGAAAGTTTTTTTTTTCAAATTTGACACTTAAAGGGCAAAAATATCAATATTTCTAAAATGCTGTTAGGAGCCATTTTATCTCGCTAGATCCCTAACTGAGATCGTTAAATGAAGTATTACTTTAAAGATTGTGATCTCCGCTTTGGTTACATGATGTATTAAGAAAAAAAAATATTCGGAAGTCGACTCTTATATGGCAAAAGTATCAATACTTCTGGAACGTTTTTTTCTTATCATGAGCTAATTGTCTCCCTTGGTATATAATCGAAATTGATAAATGACCTATCATATTAAAAATTAAGGGTCTCTGCTTTGGTCAAATAATGTCTTAAGAACGAAATTATTCTGGATTTGACCTGTAAGGGGCAAAGTAACAACTGTGAAAGTTGCGAGAATGAGACAGTTCACAGCCAAGCCGATAGACAGCAGTAGCACATATTACATAGATATTAATAAACTGTTTCACTGGCGTCGACTTTTACTCTAAAGAAATAAACAAATGAGTCGGATCGTCTTTAATCCTATTACAAACCACTAACATTACCATTCATTGTATTCGCGAAATTTTCGCACCGGCCATCTAAAATTTATAATTACAGAAGCCTTTAAAAAATACAATCTACTTCGCGTTATGTGATTGCAATTTGCCATATGGTTAATTGTAATTAAAACTTTATGTAGTTGTATTGTATTATTGATTCTACCGGATGTAGCAAAATATAAAATATTTTGAAAGTTCCCACCATTCGTAATAAATCACATAAAATGAATATTATGAATTCATATCATATAAGTGAGAACTGTTAATAACAAATTCACATATTTTTAATACAATACAATTAGAAAGTTGCTGTAATGAGTTCTGCAACGTGATTGCCTTGTCAGGGTGTTAACCCTACACCTGCACGGCTGCTAAAGTATTCTGTGAATGATTCTCACACAGAAAACCCATTAGCAAGTGCGTAGCCCCATTGTTAATGATCCAAGAATTTCGGTTCGTAGTTGTTCATTTTTTTTTATTTTTTTTTGTTACAATGAGATGTGTAATTTTTTTTCTAGAAATGCATTTCTAAGTGAACCACACAAACGGCAAGCAACAATAACCAAATGATCAGTTGTTTCTAGCTTTATACCGATCTCCTAACATTAAAAGAAACATCAAATACAGCTCGCTAATGACCTTCCAGTACCAAGACAGCTGGGCGACCGCCGCGCCGTAAAAAGAAGCGTCCCACTGCGCGACTGACGCCTAGTCAGCCGCTGGCGTTTGACGCTTTAAAGAAAGCCCACCTTTACTTCGGCTGTTGAATGGAATTTCTTATGAACGTGCAATTTTGTCATGTAGAAGATGTCGCAAGTTCAAAAGATTCATGAAAGCGGAACCTTCGATTATCAGATAGGTTGGGGGGGAGGTAGGGAGGGGAGGGGCTCTAACGTTCTAAGTTTGAAATGATGACTAATAGGAGTCTCTTTAGTGAGCTGCGCTGACGGTGTATTAATAGTTTCTTTCGATATTAAAGTGGTGGTCTCGTTCTGATATTATACAACCTTCCCGCCCCATACCTTTAATATTTCTCAGCTAATTTATTAATTACCAGACTTCGTTTTGCTGTAGATTAACTGCGTTCACTTTCAGCACTAACAAAGTAGTAGAGGACGGAAAAAATTACAAACGGAAAATATACTGAATTGATTAATGATGAAATAAACTATTCAAAGCAAAGCCTGTTATATTGAAGCAAATTGGACACTTAGATCGACATTAGGCGTTACACACGTAATTCAATTAATGAAGTCCATATAAATCGTTCAGTAAACAACAGTTCTACACTTAAATCCTTTTTCTTATCACAATTACTTTTTTGTCACATTAGCACTTCAATTCATAGAAATCGTCCAGACTGATACTACAAATACTAATCATTTGTCTTCACGTGGTCCTTAAATACCCTCTGGGTAACTGTAATTTGGGTTGTCTGATGTCTTTTGTGGTGGAGCACTGCCAACGTTGACTTCCTAATTTTCCAGTT
Organism: Vandiemenella viatica; assembly: GCA_031002005.1. Taxonomy (NCBI): domain Eukaryota; kingdom Metazoa; phylum Arthropoda; class Insecta; order Orthoptera; family Morabidae; genus Vandiemenella; species Vandiemenella viatica. The sequence goes on along the minus strand of JARYHS010008074.1, from coordinate 104,799,731 downwards.
GCCGTGTTTATCATCACTGCCAAATGGGAGAATACATTGGCTCCCACAGATACTACCCCTCCGTGGGCCGGCGACGGGTGAAACCTTCTCTGGACCAACGAAGATGGCGGGAAGAGGGGACTGACCCCTTAGGCTTTGCCTTGCTGCCATATTGGCAGCTGGAGCCGCCTCCTGAAATTCATTAAAAATTAAATACACTGCCTGGCTCATTCTCGCTACCACACTTTAAAATTCTTAATTCTATTCCTTATTGACTATTTAACTCCATCTTTTAGAGTTCACACTTCTGGTTTATAACACTTTCATCCTATCTATACGTCTTGTGGCATCGCAATAAGCTAACACCACACGAAACACATTCTATGTCTCATTATACTGGCACTCTACTTACTGAGTGAAAAGAAAATATCAAACTGGCAACCCCATGACGGTCGAGGAATAGACAGCTATGAATACAGTTTCTCAGCTAAATCCATCTCTTCGTTATTCCCTCTACGATGTGAATTCTCCCTGTTAGGAATATAAATATAAATATGGAGGAACAGGAATATTGGATAAAATGTAAGAAATGGCACTAGCGATGTCTTTATAATATTGTAGAATGTTAATATGTAAAGAATTACGTTTATCCAGAATGAATAAATGAATCAATCAATTAAATGGAGAATAATGGGAGAATATTCAGTAGTATAACGTGGTCATTGCGATATGTGATACTTAACACAGCAGTAGCGTGAAATATATTATGTAAGAATCATAACGAAAAATTTAAAGTAATGACAAAGGTTCGTGTGTATTAAGAAATAATTATAATGAGGCTGAAACATAGCAAGAAAGACTTGCTAATACTCACAGCGACTAGCACGAGCACAGATGAGGAAAAATATCTTAAGGTAGACACACTAGAACGAAAAAAGAAAAATTCCTGCGTAGCTTCAATGGGTGAAACGGAAATAAATTCTAGTAGCTTCCTCCAAGGAAAATTGTGGAAGGTTGGTAAAATGGTAGTCGGAAAGACAAGACGATAAGTTTTTTATTTTATTTGGCTTTTAGCCATTTTCCTTTTACATGATTAGATACATTCAAGTGGCCAGTTACGTAATTCATTGTACACGTTAAAACAACACATTGCATACTACATTCTGTAAATTAAAATATCTAGTTAAGACGATAAGTTACACTTTTACCCAGCGTGTGAATAGAATAGAAGTGACTGCGGCTGCGCTCGTTGAAGCTTCACCAGACTGGATTGGGGAGGTACAGTGGGCTTAGGCTCAAATCCCGGACTCAACGTGCCGATCGTCCTGACTGCGATTTATTGGCAGTTCCCCGCAATCACCTGGTGAATGCTGTGACGGTCCCAATCCCCACCTCACAGACAAAGAGACACTTATCACTCGGAATACAAGTTACACGTTTCGCGGACAGATGGCAGCACGTCTGATCCACCCTTAGAATAAGTTCCACCGACGGAGGTGGTTAAGGCGGGGATAATACTCAAACAAGGCCGAACAACCCACATGTTGCCCCAGCAATTAAAGTCGTATGCTAAAAAAGAAAGGAAAATAGTGTGTTCTAAACTTCAGTAATAGTGGTCAGGGAAGGTTGATACCGACAGCGTAGAGATTGAGACGATGTTTTCGCGTTGCAAGGCTCGCCAATGGGGGTCCGTCCTAAGGATTACGTTGTGATTGCTCTGTATTGTTGTTTGAATAATTAATGTCACGCCAAAGTAACTGAATTTGTACATTTCTTATTTATTTTCTGGTAATGTAAATATGAAATAAATAAATTCAATTACATTGGCGTGACATTAACTATTCATACAAATTGATTATATCGCAATTGTGTTGTATTCGGTTACTAATTAATAAGTGAAATAACACGAAATTAAAATTACGTTAAAAATAGATGTTGTAGTATTCTCGATGACGTACGATGCACCATCTGAACTACTGAAAATATTAGAAGAAAAGGAGAAGTTATTAAACTTGTGGGATCTGTTATTTGAGTAACGAATATGTTCCAAAAATATCAGGCAATACCAATAGCTATCGAAAATAATATTAAACGAAACCAGCATGGAAAGCTGAATCCCATGATAGGAGAGTGGAGTTACAAATTTAGGACAGATTCACGAACAAGACATGCAGTGTGACTTCTGAGAATTCCTATGACGTATATATAACTTCTTTTAGAAAAAGAATTAGATTTTTTGATAGCGGGAAAATTAATGCAGTTATTGCAGAATCTAATCACTGACTGTTAATGATAGGGAAGATTTTTTATGTTACCAAGAAGAAGAGAATGTGATTAAGAAGAGAATTAATTGGCTGACGTAATATGAAGTGTATATTAGAATTATATTGTATTACAAAAGATAAACAAATAGGATGGTTGTGGAGGAGGGGTAAAGGATAAAGGCATGAGGGTGATACAAAAAGAAAGAGAACAGTGGATAAAATATTTGTGATGTAATAACAAAAATATTATGTTCTGCTGATCAGTAATGAGAGGAAACATTACTGTAGCAAGGAAAACGAAGACCTGTTGTAGGCCACTGAATGAGATTCTGAAAGAGAGATGGAAATGTCACAGCGCATTTAGTTGAAATGTAGAACTAAGAAAAGGAGATGAATCAAAATTTCAAAAAATATTAGCCATGGGATGGAGTTCATAAGAAATACAGTGAATGCAATGAGGATCATATCGTTCTAGTGGAGGAGCTTGAAAATTGTGTTGTGTTAGAGAAGATAACCTTACACAGGTTAACAGAAGTTATGGTATCTTTTTTACCAATAGCATCATGAGAAAATGGTTTGATGGACATGCCATCACACTATTATTTGTGAGAAGAACACTTTTAATCTCAAAACCAAGGGTAGAATCAGTTATTTCACAAAAGTACACAACCACATTAGCGTTAAAAACAGAAAATATCAGTCTTCAATACTTTAGTTTTGTCTAAACGTTACCGTATTTCAAAAACATTTGATAATTTAATAATTTGTAACTCAAAAACAATCAGTATTCGATGAATATAATTGTATTTATCCTCTGACTAGCAAAACATCATTTGAAGAATTCAGAAATTTTGTCCCTCTCATTAATTGATATAAGGAAACATTGACTGTTCGTTGATCAAGTGTAATGAAAAATGCTGCAGCAACACAGATAAAAAGGAATATTAGGCTAAGTATCTTAGATCTGAGTAGAAACCATTCTCATAATCGTATTGAATTGTAAAAAGAAAATTATTCTTTGTGGTAACTTCAATTTAAAGTTTGTTCTAGGATGTTACCAAGTATAATATTTCCTGGGAATGCGTAAATCACTCTTTGTCAAATTAAAAATTTACCCATTACTGTACGCACAGATAGTAAAACATTTGATAAAGTTTTCAGAAAGGAAAATTAATTAAAGAAGTACGCAATAGTTGCAATTTAGAATGGTTGATTGCACCAAACATTCTGAACCATTGAATCACATATTTAAGAATTATTATTGATCATTATAGTTACAAGAACTATCGTCAATACATCCAATGACTTCAACCAAGGTAGCCTGAAAATTAACGAAATTGTTTGTTACTAAAATAATTTCCAATCTATCAAAAAACGTCTAAAAATAATTGACTAACAATAGCTATTGCTATGTCGTACATAAAACTTAGAATATTCGACAGTGATCTTTTCAGATATTCATTAAGATCTTTACTAAGCTGCTGACCTTAGTAATTAAAGTAGCAAAATATTGGACAATATATAGAGAGATCAACAGAAAAAATAGTAAATGAAAAGATATCGTAAATCCAATTTTAAGGGAACCAATTATTCTACGAACATAAATCATTGACTTTGAATGATCAAGCAATTGTACAAACAGATTTACAAAGTACTTCTTAGTGGTCGCTAAAGAGCTAAAAGACGAACTTTCTGTTATCAAACTAAGTCCAGAAATTCTCTTAAATTAGCAGGGCAGAACTGTGATATGAATGGTATCTATAAAACAGAAATCAATACTTATTGCTGATGGTTGTAAATCAAAATGGGGAATAATTTGATAAGCTATCCTTAGAGACTTATACACATCAAGTATTCTCCACTGTTAATAAATTATCTCACAATGTTTACCACAAAAATAAATAAAGTGTTCAGACAACGCTATTAGTTACAAATGTTACACAGAATGTTGGACGGAATACGGAGATAGCAACTTGCACTGCAACCAACAGAGTCAGAAACTTCTTAAGGAAAGTAATTCCGCAACTTTCTTCTTTTTAAATAACAGCCATAACAGCTAATATGAAAGCAAGAAAGTTAGTATAGTTTACATATTTTATCTCCGTACTTTGTAATGGCTTCTCCGTAAATTCTTCATATAGACTGAGGTTATTAAAGTTAAAAACATGGTCTAAGAATTAGTGCTAAATAATTCCACGTACAATTACCTTAGTCTGTTTAGAAATCTAGCTATACTCACAATTCAATGTCCTTGGTATAAGAAAATCCTGAATATTTCAGTCTCAATTATTAAATACACAGTTATAATAGTAGGAACAAAATATACACCTTCAAAATTTTCACAATCGAATCAGTTTCTGCTTCACATTTTACTTCCTGAAAGAATTTTCTACTTGGAATTTGTAAAATGAAGCAGTCTGAGATCACAACATATGCTTTATGATAAAAAAAGAGATTCTGGATAGTTTATTTCCGATTATTAACGTGGTGTCTCATTCTTTTGAATCTATAAGTATGTACAAATCTAATAACTTAAAATAGCCTTTGGAAATTATATTCAAATTTATTGATCACTGGAACTAATGGTTAATTTTAGGGTGAAAAATAGATAGATGTGTAATACACTTTTTTGCTATCATGACGTACTGCAGTAACATGCGAACCAACAATATTGCATGTTGGGACAAATAACTTCAATGAATTGGTGAAGACGGACAGACGAACAGACCAATAACCACATAACCGCACATATCCTCCTGTACGCTAAGGGGATTACCTTTCTTGTGGTATGACAATTACTAAAAACGAATGCGAACTTTGGGCGTACGAGGTAGCGAGGCGAGGTGCTGCCAGAACAAACGCACGTACTGGAACAGTTCTGCAAAAAGTTTAGCTTACAAAGACACGAAGCAAACGAATGAAAAATATGAAAACGTGTGTACGACTTAACAAGCACTGTCATGTCAATTGTGACGTTTGGTTACATTAAAACTGATTCTGGGACTCTGTTTTGGAATTTCATGTGACCTGTGCTGAGGAGACATATTTAGGAGTGTTTTCACAATTTGCTGCAGCATTGCCTTCTGGAGGCATCTTATGCTGGGGATGGAGCGAACAGAGGCCAGAAGGACATCTTTCGCATCCAGTTCTCGTAGCAACAAACTTTCTTCATACACGAAAGGCAGGGTGAAGTCTGATGGCCAAACAGTTACTCGACCTTCGATGGAGGGCCTCTGAGGTCTTCTCCATCGAATAAACACCGCACTCGGTTTAATACAGACAACAACCAACTGTAACGCCCCTGTGATTTGGTCTTTGCACTATAGTTAAACAAATTCATGACATGATAAGAACAACTTCATAATTTTGGTTTCAATAAACGTTTATTTGACTCATTTGAACTAACGCAAAGAAAGCACTGAGCTTTTTATTTTGAGCTGCATTAAATGAGATTCTATTATGGTATTCCTACAACAATTCTACTTTCACATGCCTCTTCTTCAAAAAACTACATGAAGAAAATTGAAGAAGAGGTACTAAACCATGCACCCGCTCCAGTCTAAATGTTTTTCCAGGTATGTTGATGATACCTTTGTGAATTGGCCACATGGCAGAAACATCCTTGACTTATTCCTAGTGCATTTATATTCGATCCATGAAAATATTCAGTTCACCATGGAATTGGTGGAGGACGGTTGCCTTCCGTTTCTATATGAGTTCGTTATGAAACGTACCGAGGGTTCACTGGGGCACTCTTTTCATCGGAAGCCTACCAATACTGACTTATATTTAAACGCCAACAACTGTCACCATCCGACACAACGCAAAACTGTATTAACTACCTTAGTACATGGAGCACGAAGAATTTATGACAAACATAGCCTTGCAGGTGAATTGGACTATCTACGGAGAACGTTTTTAAATAATGGTTATAATCAGGGTCAGATTAGTCGTACGTTTAAACAAAAAGAATGTCGACAGAAAGATCATATTGATACCAAGGGCCATGCCTTTCTGCCGTTTTTTGGGTGCCCTAAGTTCCAAAATAGGTAGGCTGTTGACACAACACAGAGTCAAGACAATTTTCAGACCACCCACTAAAATTAAAAACTTGGTAGGCAGCATTAAAGACGACCTAGGTTTACGAACCTCTGGTGTAAATTATATTCCGTGTGAATGTGGTTGCGGTTACATCGGACAAACGCAGCGGTGTATTGTGCAGCGAAAAAAACTATAATTTTAGCCCAGGTCAAAGATTTTTGGCACAACGTTATTAGAGAAGCTGTATCAAGCAGAACAACTGATTCATTAGTTAACAAGGAGACTGGTTATCAACTCAGTGCAGCCTGGAACCCGGCTATTAAAATGCTGAAACAGTTTCGCCTCGGTAACGAGCAGAAGAGTGGATGACGTCATCGCGCTGTGATGGATTTGTCTTTCACCATTTCCGCGGTAACGGCTAAACAAACAGTTAATCATTGAAATTTGGTTGAAAATGTGGGATGAGATAGACGCCTTCCAAACGTCCGACATCTTTACACGGCTGGAAGCCCAAGACTTTTATTTAATTTACATTTCTGTATTTGTGCACATAGTACTCCATTTCTTGACGGTTCGAATTAAATGAGTTGCTAGAATTAAAAATGGATAAACCCTGATTTTGTTACTAGTGTAGCACTGCCAATTATTCAGCAAATAACAGACATTTTCTTGGGACCGAGATTAGTAACTCCCATCGACAAAAAAAAAAAAAAAAAAAAAAAAAAAAAAAAACAAAAAAAAAAAAAAAAAAAAAAAAAAACATGCAATTTTGAATGTATTTCATTTAGCCCACAATGACTGTCAGTTGCATTTTCAGTTTGAGCGATAGAAAAACATCACAGAGAAACATCTCGCTAGATCAGGAAGTTTAGCGAATAGAAACAATGTAGTTTACAGCTTAATGAAAATCTCATTCTGTGATACGAATGCTCATAACTTGTGTTATCTCTGGTTTAGATGAATATAAAAACCTGCAATGCATTTACCCCTAATTACTAACAGGCCAATTGCTATTGAATGACGTTGCGTATTTCTACAAACTCCTGCCGAAAGGAGTAAGAAACATAAACCTGAAATATACAGTATGGGTTGGATAGACCTCTGCACGCAAAGATTATTTTCCGGGCAGTAAAAAATAAATCTTAAAGGAATTGTTACAAAATTTTCATTATATCTTAATACTTCCTCGTATATTCATTCACAGGATTGCATACTAAGTCACTGGAGACATTGACTCGAAACCCACTGACCGGCATTCGATATCAAATACACGTCCAGAACTGCTCTCGAAATCGACACAGTCTGCTGTATCATCAATACAAATCATGGAACTCCGTGGTATAATATCCGGTCGGGCGTATCTAGCATCGAGGCACCAAAAGGAAATATCGAACTCTACATTCTACGTCCGAGGATACTCTCTCCTCCGTGGCTCCACGAAATTCTAACCCAGGAACAGCAAAACCTAGTAAGTTGATAAGAGTTTTATGAAATGACTAAATACAATGTCACAATAAAATATAGTCATTAAAACGCGTGGGAGGTTTAGTGTCGCACATGGTTAAGCGTTTCTGCTAAGAATTGAGAGCTCATTGGTTCGAACCCTGGTCTTTATCTTAATTTTTGCTGTTTATTAAAATGACTATAAATGTTTGCTTTGCTCTTTTGAAGGCTGCCTCATGGTTCGGGCTCTACGAAGAACTCTAGGTTCCTTTACCTGACAAGGTTACAGCGATTGTTCAGAGAACATACTGCAGATATGGATTGCCCTGAAAATTTAATGTTCTGTTGTTTCCCACCAAACAATCTCATATGTACTTTATTACATGGTTTTAATAAAATCATATCTATAACTTAAATTTCTAGAACGTTGTGACATAATATAATCATTCAGATCTCCAATATTCTATCGCAGACATGTAGGTTTTTAGACTTGCCTAGAGCTCTTAAAATAAGACGCTTCTAAATTAGATCTGGTAATAACACTATGCAGTAACAGAAAGTACTCACTAAGACACAGCAAGAGATGAAATTTATAATGAATCGCCGTCAATAGTGATTTATGTGTGTACCCCCAGAAGTAATATGCTGATAAATATATTTTATCCTTGACTTTGTCATCACAGATTCAGGTAAAACAAAGCTCCATAAACTTTTGTATACTGAAACGCAGTGGCGCTATGGTGTAGTATACAGAGAAATCAGAAGTGTATCTACGTTGTAAGTGGCGATATAGGTAAAGTTAGTGTTTCTATAGTCGACACGAAATTGAATTTAAATAATTAATAAAAAAATGGAAAAATATACTACTTGTGGATTCATTATGGATAGTTAAATATTAATTTTTCTTTGATGGGATAACTTTCATTTTTACATTAAAATTAGTATAATTTTCTCATTTAACATCTTCATATGAAAAATTACGAATCAAAATAATATACAAAATCTTTTTAACTCAAATCATAAAAATACATAAAACTTGCAAATAATAATAATAATAAAAAAGTCTGGAACCACTAAGCCAAGCTCAGATTTACTATAATAAGACAAAGGCTAGAGCCACTAGGAATAGTTCTTATCTGCGCATGGTGACTTGCCAAGGCGTGTTCAGTTGGATCGAAATTGAAGCATTGCAATCGAAATATTACACGTCGTATGTTACCGTTTGATGTGACGATCTCTTCACTGCTCCTAGCGTAGCGATCAACGTCACCAACGGACCAAAATGCAGACCGAACAGGTCGCTGCACTATTAATGTGCGTAATAGAAATATAGACGCAAACAAAATACTCAAGCCGTCATCGCTTTACGTTGACACGGCGATACACTGTACGTGTCGGCACCACAGACTAGCAAGCCCAGGCACTCTGGAGTTGTGGCCATCACACTCACTATTGCCACAAGTACTCTACAGTAGGCTACTTATATAATCGGGGATGTCGCGTGTTGACCGAGCGATGAGCGAACTTACCCACTGTGGGTCCGTTCCAGCGTCTACTTACTGCCAGCTGAGGCACTTCCGGTTTCCAGCCGGCATCTGTAAGTTCCTAGCTGGGATAAAAATACATGCACAGAGACTTAATTTGCGTAAAATCAGGACGTAGGTACTCCTTGAATAATGTAAAGAGATGCGGTTACTTGATTTATTGTGAAAGCAGCTGTGTGGTACAGTTACATGTTATTGGTACATGACATCGGTGCTTTCTAATATTGGAATAGTGGACCATAGGATCCGATGTTAAGACAGAATGCATTACAAGCCAGCAGAGGGAGGATGATTGGAAAAAAAAATTCCTAAAATGTCCTGACTGGGTGGTAACAGGTCCTCACTACCAAAATTCACATCGCGGACTGGGGCGAATCGTGCACGCAAAAAGGCGCCCTCTGTTCTGGAAGGTGGGGAAAGCCTTCCTCTCTTTGGTTGTTTGTCACGACGATCATGCGTGTGGTTCACGTGCTCATAGTGTGTAAGCCCCGTGTACCCGCCGTGCTGTACAGTGTTCCTACAGTAAGGACTGCCAGACCAGCGTCCTTGACGCGGGTGGCGTATATGAGTGGTGTAACCTTCGTACTACTGTGCTGGCTTGGAAGCACTCCGCCTTCATTACCGCTAAACTCTATACTAAAATCTATATAAAAATCAGCTACCGCGACAGGGAAAGGCGCCAATGCTTCACCGGCAAGGCCTCAACCTCTCCCTGTTCCAGCCACTTCGACGTCCGTCCAAAACCCGCAGAAACCAGGAAACAAAGAAAAAAAAATCTCATTGGCTGCTGTTATTTGGAACCACGTTCTTATTTGTACATTTTAAATCTTTTGCCCGGTTTACACCCTCCAATCGTTTCTCTCTGCGCCAAAACTTGGCGTCTGTTTCTCCCTCCGCACTTTCTGAAGTCACTGACCCTCTCCAGAACAACGACCTGCCACCCGCTGTTATGCTTTTAGCGTGGACGACACTGAATTAATGGGAAGGTCCGGTCTAATGTATGGAGCTTCCCTTGACCACTGTTGAAATTATTTATGGTAGGCTTCACATGAATAGGCGACGGGTTGGAATCTGCCAGTCCAGGTGCCAACGATTTTTCTTATACATCGCACTTACTTTTATTAAAAAGAAAATGTAATGAGTTTATCACTTTTCCTCATTACAGTATAAAGTTCAAATATAACTATACACGATGACCCAGAAAACTGTACACGAAACGAGCAACACTGTAGCGTTTACTCGTCAATCTCAAAGGGTCCACGGGCTCGGTGGCGGTCTCGTCTCTCAATGCATAGTAGTGGGCTTAACAAAGCCGGATGCGCGTATCTTGTTAGCATCAGATAACGTAGGTTGACTTTACTTTCTACTGAACGTGATTATACAAATGTGGCCCCGATAGATTAAAAGTTCTGGCGGCTCAGTGGTTAAGGCGTCTGAATGAAGATATAAATCTCTTTGGTTCGAATCCCTGTCGCAGCAGATATTTCCAAAGGCCCTTAATCCCACCTTCACCTCTGGCACAGGTTGTTGTGTGATATGAAGCACGCCAGAATGCTTCCGTGGTTTGGATCCCGAGTTAAATTGTTGGTTTTCTATACCTGGTAGTATAACCGGGTTTTGGTACGGTGGCATTACGATCACAGGAGCCTTTACCTTAAACATGGTTGAATAAATAAGCGTATTAATTCGTAGTTTACGCAGGAGAAGACTTCTCTCACTGCAGCTGCCGAAGAAAACACAACTCACCGAACGACCACGCTGCAAGCCCACAAGAAGCGTACATTGTGAATGATCATTTTCAACAGACTATAAGAAGAATGGATCTCGTATCTCGCATCCAAGAAGTCTGTATCTTGCATCTTAAATCTTTGTATCTTGTACCACACTTTGATTTTGTGTCTTGTATCTTGTACCTGGAATCGATACCTTGAATCATACAACTTGTATTTTGCACCAAGTACCATACATCTTCGAATTTTGTAACCAATACCTAGCAAAGTCATATCATGCGAAAATCATAATTGATAGCCTCTGTGTCGAATGTTTGTACCTTAATTCTTGTGTGTTCTATAAATCGACAATGGTGTCAAATTTTTGTTCCTAACTAAGGCTTAAGTTTTATTCATAAACTGAACGGACCTTCGCCATTGACAACAATAAGAGATTTGTACACTTCTGTGTGGCGCTAGAAACCTAAAAATGACGTGTGATATCGGTCTTCGGTATATACGATGCCATATTTAGAAATATGTAGCTACGTCATAAGTCATAAGCAGATAGTGAAATCCTTCATGTAAAGCCTACAGATACTGCAAAGGAAAATCTTATTTTTTATTTATTTCCTTTATGAAGAGATTTAGTGTAAAGTAGCTTCTCTAAGTCTACAATATCCTCCATGGGCCCACGACTTGTGGAACATGAGACGTGAGTTGACACCCATGGGATCCCATAGGAGTCTGGAATTCTTTACACTTGGCGTGGATCCCTTATGCTGTACATTCCTACCGATCTTGCTCTTTAGCGTTGTGGAAACGGCATCAAATACAGGTTTCAAAATGTGTCACACTTAGGAGCACTTCTAATTAAATATGTCTACTTCAGGAACAAATGTTAATGTTTTGTTTTTGCTGTATTCTTTTGCACTTACAACTATAAAACAAGCAACTATAATATACAATGGAACAGAAATATTCAGGAAGTTGTGTGTATGCTCGTTTGGGCCAACTAGGAGCCTTTGTGTAGCTTGAATTTTTACTGCAGATGTGTACACATGGTGTTACAACGAGGGTTGTTTGCAGTAGATGGAACAACAGTTTGACGTGGAATCCGAACAATGGTAAATTCTGGCATAGCTGATATGATCGAACACAACTCTAAAAATTCGTGCGTCTGCCGGTATTCGAACCCGGGGCCGGAGCAGCGACCGTTTTGAAAGCAAGCACTTTAACCACTTTTTTTAACTAATTACATTTGTTATTGAAAAATGACGCAATTACATTCAATATAATAAATTTCAAAGATGATGAAGATAGTTCCCAGTAGGCAACCTCTGATTCCCAAGGTCCTCCGTTGTCACGGCATGTGTGGTTCAAGTTCTGCACGTTGCAACGGATTGTCAAGTAGCCTGAATTCTTCCTTAGTGAATTATAGATTTCCCTGGATTGCTGTCTGTAGAAATTGTCCATATGAGTTTTCATGTTTTTCGCAATACTGAATTCAGTTAGAATGTGATATTTAAATTCGTTTAAATCAGTCCTTTCTTCCTTACTGAACGTAAGTGGTTTTCAAGCAGGCAACATGGTTTCAGTCAAGGATATTCATGCGAATCTCAGTTGGTGGGATATATGCAAGATATTTCAGATGAAATGGACAAGGGAGGCCAAATTGATAGTGTAGCACTAGATCTGTCTAAGGCGTTTGACAGAGTAAGCCATCAAATGGTAGTAAATAAGATAAAAACCATTGGAGTGGATAAGAAAGTCATTTGCTGAGTAGAAGAATTTTTAAAAGGTAGAAAACAGAAAGTTAGTGTAGGAAACGTAGTATCACAAGAAGTGGAAGTAAAAAATGGGTGTGCCACAGGGTAGCGTATTAGGACCATTGCTACTAATTATTCTAATAAATAATTGTGTTGATTGTTTACTATCGAAAATTAGATTGTTTGCAGATGACATAATCTATATATATAAAAATCAATGCCACTTTTCGTTGTAATTTTATAACTCATGAACGGGCTCACCTATCAAAACCAAATGTTTAGGCTTTGTTCGGACTATTTAGTAGATGGTTTATGTGAAGTTTGCACAAAATCGGTAGAGCGGTTCTTTTGTCACATTTTTTGTAACAAATGAATTCAATAAATGGCGGATCATTTTGTTAATGGGGATTGTGCTGTTATATTGAAACTTTTTTCAGTGTTGACAGGCAAGCATTTTGCTATGTCATTCATGTGGTCATTTCATTTTGAACGTGCTTCGATTAAAGCAAATTGTCAGCGATATTGTTGAGTGCATTCATACAAACGGTGAGTCTTGAATTGTTCAAATGTACTATGTATATGTGTGCGTGTACTTTTCTCAGTTTTTTAGTGAGCCGTCGGTGTTTCATATCGTTTACAGGTTTTATTTGAATTAAATTCTCAAACGCATTTACACAAACGGTAAGCTTTGAACTGTTGAATTGAATCACATGTATGTAAACATATTGTGTGCATATGGGTGTTTTATTCTTTTGTAACAGATGGAAGCACGTCGATATTAAAAATGAATTATTTAATGACATTTTTATATACATTGATGTATGCAGTCATATATATTTCCATACACACATATACGCACATGTATAAATACTGATCACTATTAATGTAGCAATTTGTTTTTTTATAAAGGAAAAATGCCACGAGCCAAACGAGCAAATATAGGTCGTAAGACGATCACAGACTGCAGATTAACGCGCACAAGCTAATGCATCGCAGCGTGAACATAATGCACGAAATAGATCTGTTGACCCTGTACCTGTACTGAATCTTGCACGGCGATCACGAATACGTCGTGCTGTTTTGGCTGAAATGATGCGTGCTGCTTTTAATTACAACACTCAGATTGATTATAGTATGTACGGATACATTGGAATGATGGTCGCAATATGTGCACATTGTGATGCGGCTAACTTTCCAGGTGAAACGCCCGGCATGTGTTGTGCTAATGGCAAAGTGAGATTGCCAGCATTTATTTTTTGGGACATCTCAAACGTCGAAGCACTTTTTGAGTCATATTCAACAATACAATTCGGCATTTCAAATGACTTCTTTTGGTGCTACTAAAATTATTAGAGATAATTTTATGCCGACGTTTAAGATAAATACTTCAACAGGATTGTCCCATGTTTATATCAATCTGAATCATAAAGTATTCGATAGTTCTAAAAATTCTGATCCAACATCTACCTAAAATTGCATACATGTTACAGATTCAGGGCCAGATTTATCATCAAGCTGGTTCGTTATTGCCATACCCCGACGCTGATCATCAATTTTTGCAAATTTATTTTATTGGTGATGAAAATCGTGAATTGGATCAACGTTGTGCAATTGTTTCGAATACAAGACGAGAAATTATTCGTGAGCTACAAAGGCTTTTCCATCAGCATAACGCATTAGTTCAATTGTTCAAAATTGCTCTCGATCGTATGCCATCTGATAATCACAAAATCGTAATAAGGGCTGATAGAACACCTTTTGGAGAGCATGCAAGGCGATTCAATGCACCGACAATTGATGAGGTTGCAATTGTAATTCTTGGTGATCAGTTTCAATCCCGTGATATTGTACTTCATCGCAGAAATGAGCAATTGCAACGTGTTTCGGAACTTCATCGTAGTTACGATGCATTACAATACCCAATATTGCATTGGAAAGGTGACGATGGCTACCATATCAATATACCAATGATTGATCCACGAACAGGTAAATAATTGACCTATTTTCAGTGTGTTGACATTTCATTTGTATAATTTTCTAAAGTCACATTTTGCACTTATTTTCAGGTCTACATGTACAGAAAAAAGTTAGTGCCATGAATTTTTATTCGTATCGATTGATGGTTCGTCCACAAGAACAAAATTATATCTTGAGATGTGGTAAACTATATCATCAGTACATCGTTGATATGTATGCCAAAATAGAAACTGAACGTCTTAATTTTATTCGTTTCAACCAAGCAAAATTAAGATCCGAAGAATATATTCATTTGCAAGATGCGATAGCGAATGATGCTAATGTTAATGACATCGGACGTTTAACTATATTGCCATCTTCGTATATTGGTAGCCCACGGCATATGAACGAATATGCACAAGACGCAATGTCTTATGTACGAAAATACGGTCGACCGGATCTGTTCATTACATTTACATGTAATCCGCAGTGGGATGACATCAAAAACAATTTATTTGAAGGACAGTCGACAACTGATCGTCATGACATTACAGCACGTGTTTCTCGGCAAAAATTGAAAGCATTTATGGATTTAATTGTGAAATTATGTGTATTTGGAGAGGTGCGTTGCCATATGTACCCATCGAATGGCAAAAAAAGGGGATTGCCGCACGTACATTTATTAATTTGGCTGGTACATAAAATAACTCCGGATCAAATCGACAACGTTATATCAGCTGAAATTCTAATCAAACTGTTGGATCCTGAGTTATTTCACGTTGTCGTTAAAAACATGATACATGGTACGTGCGGTGAACTAAATATGAATTCGCCATGTATGATTGATGGAAAGTGTTCGAAACGATACCCAAGGCAATTGACTTCAGATACAATAACGGGCAATGACGGATATCCGTTGTAATCGACGTAGATCACCTAATGATAATGGCAAAACGGCAACCATTAGAATGCGTAACCAGGACGTTGAAGTTGATAATCGTTGGGTGGTTCCGTATTGTCTATTATTATCTAAAATATTCAATGCTCATATAAATGTGCAGTATTGTAATTCAGTCAAATCCATTAAATATATTTGCAAGTATGTAAATAAAGGGAGCGATATGGCTGTTTTCGGTGTTGCTGGTGATAATAGAAATGATGAAATTACTCAGTATCAAATTAGTAGTAATAAAGCTGTCTGGAGGATTATGTCGTTTCCAATGCACGAAAGACATCCTGTGGTTGTTCACCTGGCTGTGCATCTTGAGAATGGCCAACGTGTTATTTTAATGAAGCAAATGTATTGGAAAGAGCAGCACAACCACCAGCGACTACGTTGACGATGCGAAACTGATACATTTGCGATAAATTTGTTATATTCTGAAGATGCCTCAGTATTACACATGGAATGTGTCTTCGAAAAAATTTCAAAGACGTAAACAAGGAACAGCAGTCGATGGGCATCCAGGCATTTTCCAAACAGATGCAATTGGAGAATATATACAGTACATCCAAACAATGCTGAGTGTTTTTATTTGCGATTGTTATTAGTTAACGTCAATGGCCCAAAATCATTTCAAGAATTCAGAACAGTCAACGGTCATTTGTGTCAAACATATCGTGAAGCATGTCAACTCTTGCATTTGTTGGAGGATGATGCACATTGGGATTCAACACTTCATGATGCATCTACTTCAGCTCATCCACAACAAATACGAATGCTATTTGCCATTATATTATCAACATGTATGCCATCAAATCCACTTGAATTATGGAACAAATATAAACATTATATGGCAGAAGATATTTTAATTCGTATGCGTCATCATGCAAGAAATCCTGATTTGTTGCTTAACTTGGAAATGTATAACGAAGCTTTGATAATAATTGAAGATATGTGTCTAACGATTGCAAATAAAGCATTAGTACAATTGGGTATGACCACCAAATCGTGAGATGCATGATTTGTTTGATCGTGAATTGCAACGTGAGGAGGAATTCAATTCTAATGATTTGCGTTTATATGTACAATCGAATATAACCAAATTGAATATTCAGCAAAAACATGTATATGACGCAATCATGCAAGCCGTTTCCAATAATGCAGGTGGATTATATTTCTTGGATGTACCTGGTGGTACAGGCAAAACGTTCGTATATCATTGATTTTAGCGACTATTCGATCGGAACAGAAAAATGCATTGGCACTTGCATCTTCGGGAATTGCTGTTACATTATTAGAAGGTGGTCGGACCGCACACAAAATTGCCATTGAATGTACAGGTGATTGAAACTCCAACTTGCAATATTTCGAGAAATTCTTCTATGGCAAAAGTTCTGCGATTAACGTCAATTATTTTATGGGATGAGTGTACAATGGCGAATAAAAAATCACGAGAAGCATTTAATCGAACAATGCAAGATTTACATGGTAATCAACACCTTTTGGTGGTGCTCTGATATTACTGTCAGGGGATTTTCTTCAAACATTGCCTGTCATTCCTCGATCAACTCCTGCTGATGAAATAAATGCCTGTTTGAAGTCATCAGTTCTTTGGAGATATGTACAAAAATTGACACTGAACATTAATATGCGTATTCACCTACAAAATGATCCAGCTGCCCATGAGTTTTCAAAACAATTGATAGAAATTTGTGATGGCAAAATACAAATCGACAGTACCAACGGATTGATCGCTGTACCGAACAATTTTTGTACAATTGCGCAATCGATAGATGAATTGATTGAATGTGTTTTTCCGAATATTCTTCAGAATTACAGAAATCATGATTGGTTGAGAGAACGCGCCATTTTAGCACCGAAGAACATTCATATCAATGCCATTAATTTTTCAAATTCAAGCGAAACTGCCAGGTGTAGTCTCGACATATAAATCAATTGACAGTGTTATGAATCAAGATGAGGCAATGAATTATACAATTGAATTTTTAAATTCATTGGAACCGGCTGGTATGCCACCGCATTGCTTGAATCTGAAAGTTGGTTCTTTGATTATATTATTGCGAAATATTAATCCACCAAAACTGTGTAATGGCACCAGATTGGCAGTGAAAAAGTTATTGCCAAATTTGATTGAAGCTACGATCTTAACTGGTAAATCAAAAGGAGAAGTTTGTTTGATACCGCGTATCCCTATGATTCCAACTGATATGCCATTTGAGTTCAAACGATTACAATATCCTGTGCGTTTATCATTTGCGATGTCCATCAACAAGGCCCAAGGCCAAACACTTCACGTTTGTGGTGTGAATTTGGAGGAATCATGTTTTTCACATGACCAACTTTATGTTGCCTGTTCCAGAGTCGGTGCCCCCAGCCTTTTGTTTATTCATGCTCAAAATGGAAAAACAAAAATATTGTTTATCCAAATCTTTTGGATTAAGTTTTAAAATAGCTAGCAATTAATAAAATATTTTTTTTGTTTGAATAAATGAATTTGATGTTCCAATTAATTTTTTTTATTATTTCACTTTATACGTAGCGAAGCACGTACCGGGCCGCTAGTGCTGTATAAAAGAATCAAAACGATAGAGGATTGTAAACAGTTGCAGGGTGATCTGGACAGGATATCTAATTGGGTTGGTAAACATGGAATGAAGATAAATGCAAAGAAGAGTCAGCTTATTAGATACACAAATAAAAAACAAAAGGTTAATTATGAATATAAGGTGGGGAAAGAATTGCTTGCTGAAGACTTGAAATGTAAATATCTTGGAACTACTTTTGATAACAAACTTAACTGGGCGGGACACATAGGACAGGTGGTAGGAAAAGGTTTCAAAGTTCTGCACTTGTTGGAGAGAGTGATGAGGGGATGTACGAGAGAAGTCAAGGAATTGGGTTACAAAACTTTGGACAGACCATTGCTCGAATATGGTAGTGTAGTATGGGACCCTCATTTTACGTATCAAATACAGGAGTTGGAGAGGGTGCAAAAAAGGGCTGCTAGATTTGTTTCTGGAAATTATCGCAGAATGCAATCAGTGACGGATATGATAAAGGAGCTGGAATGGGATTCATTGCAAGACAGGAGGAGGATGAGGAGGGTCATGGGAGTGTACAGGGCGTATACTGGCGATGAGGCATGGAAAGATATTGGTGTAGGAATGAAAAGTAGTGCATGGAAGGGAAAAGATGACCATGACCACAAGCTGGCACTCGATTTCAGGCACAAGGGTGTGGGAAGATTCTCTTTTTTAGGGAAGGGTGTCAGCTATTGGAATGAGTTACCAAGAGAAATTATGAATAATTTACCGAAAACTTTGAAAGAATTTAAAGATAAAATTTGTAGAGGGCAAATGTTGGTAGGTGCAGGATAGGGGGAAGATGGGTGTGTAGGGAAATTGCCACCGGATCCTGTGCTCCATTGCAATTAAATTAAATTAAATAAATTAAATCTACTAACTGTCCCATAGTCCATATCGTGGAGTTTTTCTTGGATATTGGATGTGGTGACTTATCCAGTTTTATTACGTTGGCAACGTTCAAGATGTAATTTGTAGAACAATTTAGTGACGCCAACATACCTTTTACCCATTTCCACATTGCCTGCCTCTCTTTGCAGATAAAACGGTTTACTAAAGTGTTCTACTCTGTGCAATGTTCGAAGTTTTTAGTATTACACAAGTGTATATTGTGCAACCGTTTGTTTGTTTGTAGGGAAATTGCCACCCGATCCTGTGCTCCATTGCAATTAAATTAAATTAAATTAAATTAAATTAAATCTACTAACTGTCCCATAGTCCATATCGTGGAGTTTTTCTTGGATATTGGATGTGGTGACTTATCCAGTTTTATTACGTTGGCAACGTTCAAGATGTAATTTGTAGAACAATTTAGTGACGCCAACATACCTTTTACCCATTTCCACATTGCCTGCCTCTCTTTGCAGATAAAACGGTTTACTAAAGTGTAATTTTTTAGTATTACACAAGTGTATATTGTGCAACCGTTTGTTTGTAGGAATTAATTCATTAACCACTTGATGCCAAGTAGATTTAACATTGGGAGGCAGATGTTTATTGGAAATATTCTGCCAAACTGATTTCCAATTTGTTTGTGTATATTTAAGCTTAATGTTGTTCCTACCCATCGTTTCTAGCATGTTGTTATATATGTCTTTTCAGTTGCTGGACATTGTTAATATTTGTGATGTAGCTACATCCAAATAAATATGTTCTTTCCCAGTCCAAATAACTGCTTATATGTCCTATAGTAACCGGTGGGTTTCGATCCTCTGGTTGTATCTGGTTTAATAAAATCTTTGTTAAATTATTTTTGTTGCTATTGTTTAGGATATTAGTGCTATGAATCAATAAGGCATTGCACTTGAAATGAACATCGATTAGACCAGGCCACCTTTATTTGGTGGGAGCACTAACGAAGACATTTTTTGGCGAAAGATGTTGTTTCGCCAAATAAACCACCCAAGACTAGAAGTCAGTATTGCAGCTGTTTGTTTAGTTATTGGCAGACCCTCTGGAATGAACCTTAACTTCGTAAGAATGTCTGCGTTCACCAATTTAATCCTCTGTGTAAGAGCCAAATCTCCGTTGCTACTCTCTTTCAGTTCGGTTCTTACCCCTCCGAGAAGGATCTTCCAGTAGACTGCCGTTGTGACGAGAGGATACTACCAAAAATTATTATGATAACAATTTATCCAGAACAATGGGCAGGCGAATCGGAGTTAGATATTTCTGCTGAAAATTTAAGAAGTGGTATATTGCAAACAAACAAATATAATACTCATTTCAAAACAAAATTATATGAAAAATGTAAGTAGCTAGCAGTTGATACAAGTGTGGTGGCGAAATCGTACTATCACTTTCACAACAAATTTGCTTCAGACAGAATATTTACCATTACGGAAACGGTCATAGCACATTCAAAGTATTTCAGAATGCCAAGATCTGAATTTTCTAAACCTAAACTTAAATCAAATAGGCCTTCCAGACTTCTATGTGTCACCAAATATGCAAATTCGCGTAAATGTAATGCTTCGGGTGTTTTGGTAACATAACGAATAAGATGGGAAGCTGAGGTTACAGATTTCAGAAAGTGTAAGTGGCAGTTAGAAGTTCACATTGCCAGAAAGATAATAGTGTGAATTGAGAACAATTGAAATACGTTTTTGAAGTAAGTTAGTGGCAATAGATAAATTAACAAAAAGTAAAATAAAAAAAGATTATATTTATCAGTACAGACTGATTATAATGAATAAAAAGGATAAGAAGAGGATGTTTCATTGAGATAAATTAGAACAGAAATAACTAGAGGAGTGATCAAATAGTCAAATCTAGGATGTATATATGTCTAGAGAAATAAATTTTTCTATTGAAGATAGAAATTTAGTAAGAAGTAAAAAATCAAGAGAACTGTTTTTAACAAGGAGAGGGGTAGAGATATGTATCATTAAAGAATTTGGATATGTCGTTTGATCGGAAGGTACTAGCGTTAGCGTTGAGTAATTCCAGAATACTGAGAAAAACCGAAAGCTGAATGTCTGGAGGAAGGATTGAACTCACATCCCCTCAAATGCCGGGTTTGAAAGTTAACCACTAATTAATTCGCTTTTTTGTGAAACAATCGTTTATTTAAATAAGTTCTTAGATTTTTAGACTACTAATCCCTGATAAGATTATTTCCCAAGAACAAGTTGTCAAAAGCGTGTATAGAAAAAAAAAAAAAAACAAAAAATAAAAAAAACTTAAAATGAGTTGTACAGAAGTATTCCAGTGTGAAAAGTATATCGTGCGTTAGCCTTACTTCACATAAACACACAGGTACGTGACTGTGCCGTATCAGTGAAATTAGTTCCCTCCTTCCTCGTTTATGTGCGTAAGTTTAGGAACAAATTACTAAAACTGAGACGAAAGATATCTGAAACCACTAAGCAATAAACCAAGATGAAGCGTTACGCTTAATTTAAAAGTTTCTAATAAGGTTCTGCAAAGTCGATAAAGACCGTACTGTGAGAGGATCGACCGGAAAATGAGGGTAATTTTTCCTCTCGACTTGAGGCGGGCTCAAGGAGTTTACAGTTCGTAAATTACATAAAATATCGATTCCACCTCATTGCAGCATTATTGGCTTCCTCTATGACAGCGGTCGGCAACGCGCGGCCCGCGGGCCGCTTGCGGCCCGTGACATCTCTATTTGCGGCCCGTGTCCGTCTTATAAAAATCATATCGAAAGCCCATATTATAAAATAATAAAATATAAATGCATAAAAGAGTGAACGCCATCTAACAGCGCAACTAATGAACTACGCGAACAGAGCAGGACAAGTGCGTGCGGGAACGATTCCCCCATGATTGAAACAACAGGTCAGCGTTGACAATAATCTTCTCTCGCTCGCCCGCCGTCCATCCGCGCTGGCTGTGTCATGAGCGAAAAAAGTTATTTCATGTGTGCACGCCACCGTCACAGCCCTGTACCTACGATTTAGTTATTGCTCTGTGACCTACGAGTACCTACTATTTTGTTTACAGTTCGGTAAGTGTGAGATATTGATAGTTCATACAATTACATAGCGAAATCAAGTGACATGTTTTCAACACGGCTTTTATTCTTACAGCGTGTATTTGGCATTGTTGGTTATAAGTTTTACTAATGGCTACAAAAAAGAGGAAGTTAATTGATGAAAATAGAATGTTTAACAATGCATGGACATATTTATGATTTTTTATTAATTACAATGGAAAGCCGCTATGCTTAATATGCCAAAAACCCTAGCTGTACAAAAAGAATATAACGTCAAACGTCACTATGATACCGAGCATTAAGCAAAATTTGTGTGCCTAGTTGGTGATTCCCGGAAAAATAAAATCAACTCACTCAATTCTTCATTCAAGAACCAACAAAATGTGTTTTTAAGTCGCAAATTCAAAGTAACGAGTCAAATAGGCCTATAGATGCAAGTTTAAGGGTGGCGAAAATACTTGCCAAGTCTGGGCGACCGTTTACCGACAGCGAATTAATAAAACGATGTGCCTTAACTATGGCTGAAGAGGTATGCCCAGATCAGAAAAAGAAATTTGAAAATATAAGCTTATCTGCCAGAACTAGTACCCGACGCACTGAAGATTTGGGCGCTAATTTATGCGGAAAAACTTCGGGAAAAAAGCACAACAAATCTGAATGGTTCTCCTCGGCTACCGATGAAAGTAATGATTTGTCAGATACTGCCCAGCTTCTAATATTAGTTCGTGGAATTGATAAGTACTTCAACGTGTGTGAGGAACTTTTACAGTTACGTAGTTTGAAGGGAACGACTACGGGGGAAGATTTTTTTTCGTCACTTATAATAGGAAATGACGTCAATGCAACTAGCATGGGAAAAATTGGTAAGTCTAACAATTGACGGAGGTAGAAAAATGAGTGGGCAAAACAAGGGCCTGCTGGGTAGAATTAAAACAAACTTGGCAGTAGGATGTGAAATCCCGTTATTTTTTCATTGTATTATCCACCAAGAAGCGTTATGTTCCAAAGCCGTTTCATGGATAAAAGTAATGGACATCATGATATCCACTGTAAACTATATAAAAAATAATGGGTTGACACATCGTCAATTCCGAGAGTTTCTATCCGAAATAGGAGATCATCAAGATGTCCTTTATTATTCAGAAGTAAGATGGTTAAGTAGAGGTGCAGTACTGAAAAGATTTTTCGATCTCAGAAAAGAAATTAACACTTTTATGAACCAGATAGGTAAATCTGTTCCAGAGCTAACAGACCCTCAGTGGTTAATAGATCTTGGATTTTTGACAGATTTAACTCACGAATTAAATACGCTGAATGTCAAGCTTCAAGGGAAAAACAAACTAATATCTGATATTCATACAGACGTAAAGGCGTTCCAAGCTAAAAACCGGACATATTGATGAAAAAAAATTAGATCTCTTCCCGAATTGTCTAAAGGCTGTTGAGGAATCTAGCACTGATTTCAATTGGGATAGTGAGAAAAGGAAAGACATTTCAATGGAGTTACAAGGTCAATTCAGTGACAGATTTGGTGATTTCGAGAAGGTTTTGAACAAACTGAAGATTTTTGCTAACCCTTTTTCATGCGATATTGAGGATATACCCAGTAATTTACAAATGAATGTGATTGAACTTCAATCCAATGAGAGTCTAAAAACGCCTTTTACTAGTTGAATGATTTGGTAAAATTTTATGGTAGCTTGCCGTCTGATTTTGTCGAATTGAAAAAGTTTTCTCAGCAGTTTATATCAATTTTTGGAATCTCTTATTTATGCGAGAAAACTTTTTCAATCCTCAATTATCGAAAAAAATAAATACTCTTCTCATCTCACAGATGAGCATTTGAGAGATATATTAAGCATTTCAACTTCTAACATGAAAGCTGACATACAAAAAATGGTAAGTCAAATGCAACCTCAAATGTTACTCTGAATTTAGTATGTAAGATCAATTTTGTAACTTTTCTTCATTTTTATCCTCATTTGTATTAATAAAATTTGAAAACTGAGTTTTCGCATTTTTACTGTGTCTGAGCGGCCCCGCCTTTCTTTGTTTTGCCACCTTGTGGCCCTTGCGTGCTAAAAGGTTGCCGACCACTGCTCTATGAGATTGTGATTTCTTCCTCAGACTTAGTACCCAAGTCAGGAGGAGAATAGTTTCTTTAAGACTTGCAAATATATTCTCATAGTGTCTGCTTCCCATCGTTCTGACTCTAATCTTTTGAATTGTATACATCCAACATATTCCAGGCATTTCATTAATCCACCTTACCAAAGCGGGTGAATGAAGAAATCTTCTGTAATGGTACTATATGAACAGCCTGTTACTCCACTTTTTCATTGTGATTGATCCCAGAATAACCCAGATGTTTACTGGTATTATAAATTTGATCCTTTTTGGATATCTAAATGCGCTATACTCTGTTTCTAAAATCACCTTCAGTAATATGCTATAATGCTATAGCTAGTTTTGAATGGTGTAAAATTATTTGACATCTAAAATATCCCATGGCTACTGGCACGCGTGAAACTAAATGATAGAAATATCACGTGTAGATGTTAGCTAGGACGAGAGAAATAAGTTAATTAATATTTAACATTTTTACCAACGATTTAATATTTAGCAGAAGTTAAGTTTTGCAAATTATGGAGTGTAATTTTCGCAGCTGGAATTCGTATAAAATGCATCCGAAACGAAACTGGACATATGTTTTCTTTTCTTCTTTTTTTTTATTATTATTTTTTTAACTAAATTTTTCTTCCTAACTTTCACGTTTTACTGTATAATGTTTGAAGAAATAAACACTATGCTGCAAGTCATCCAAATGTTGAAGCATACTTGTTACAGTACCATTGGTAGTTTGTGATACCATACAAATTATTAAGTTTGTCTATCAGGTCTCCAATATTCGCCGATGATCGTAGTCTGAGATAGTGCAGAGTGGTGATTCATCGCTGAACACAATGTTATGCCATTCATCAGCAGACCAGTGAATCGCGGTTAAGCGCTATGACGGATGACTACCTTCAGCATTCTTCCAATGTTTTGGAGAGCCATAGCTGTGTTACACCTGACGTCATGCTTTGGGGAGCCATTCAGGTCACAGGTGGTAGTAATTGAGAAAACACTGACGGCACAATGGTACGTCACGGACATCCTGTTATCTCCCATGCAATTAACACGAAAATGTTTGTCCAAACACGGCACGTGTACCAATGAACTGCCTGCGTGATGCTGAAGTACTTCCGTGCCCAGGAAGATCCCCAGATCTGTTCCAGAAAGAACATGTGTGTGGCCATTTCGGGCGTCAACTCTGTCCCTTTGCCAGTATCCAAGACTAGTTACAACGGTTGTGGGCCACCTTGTATCAAGAGGAGATAAACGGATATATATACCCTTCCAAACCGAATCGGCCAGAGAGGGTGCAACGTCATTAAAATAGATGGGCTCACACTGTTAAGTTCATTGTAAATTTGACTCGATTTTATAACCACCGAAATAACATCTCAGATCCAGGGTACATTATCAGACTACTTAACGTAATCATCTATGCTCATTTAGATAGACAGGTAGAAGGCTACAGATGAAATAATTGTTTCTTCTCTTATTTTTCATCCAGAGACGGATTGCTATTTCCTCTTACACTGTAACAAACAAAATACTTTCTCCTACGTCATTTATTAAATTTATTTGCATATACTTTTCTGTAATGCCAAAAAGTGCTTATTCATAGTTTATCACACTTAACACTGACAGTTTTCACAAATGGTAATGCTCGTTAAATATTATTTTATCCACCACATTAGATAGATAGAGAGAGGGATTGATTGTATGATTTTTATAAAGTAATGACATTTGTATAGCATTCAGAAACAGTTTCTATATGTTGTAATATCATCTAGCTATGAAGCACTTATTCAACGTGAACACTTATATGGCCGCAAATAGAATGGACTCTTCTTCGCCCTTGGAGGTATATTGTATTTAACGGGACTACAACTTTACCTGCCAGTTGTGCCTTTCATGGTCGGGTGCAATCTCTGCCTGACTGCATGGCAGAATTACGACGGCTTCTTTATCCTAGGACATTTACTCCTACTTAATTTGATGTGTTTCTTCGATGTTAGCCTTGATGTTGTAATTCATGTTGGATGGTGTGACGTCTTGGTGCGACCAGCAGCTACAACGTAGCGGCCGTGCTCGCTTTACGACAGGCTCCACATATGATGAGTTGCGTTAGCAACTCGATGATTGTATATCTGCTGCGACGTGCTCGCAGCATTTAGGATGGTGAAAGTGGCGGCGGCTAGATGTTCGGCCGAGTGGGGTTCTGGTCGATATTCTCGTAGCTTGACGATGCTGGACGAGGTTTCTTGACCTGGTATCATCGCTGGACATTGCAGCGTTCTTGGCGATCTGACGACAAATTGCTCTGGCCTCCCGCGATGGCGAACTCTTGCTTGAAGCTGAGTCGCCCTACTTGTCAGGAGCCGGCTCAGCGTGATGACTTGCTTGTTTCTTCTGCTGGAGATGTTTCATGCTAGGACATCCGCAGTAACAAGCTGCATGATGTCCAGAGCAGTTACAGCAGACAGTATATTCTTTTGGTCTGGGACAGATCGCAGGTAGCGAACGCACCTCTGCTTGTTTGTGCATTGCATCGCGTAGTGATTGAAGGATTGACAGTTAAAACACTGAACGATTCCAGGCGTTCTAGGCTTCATGGCAGATCTTTCTTCCTTTGTTCAGACAACTTACATGTCATCAAGCACAAAGTTGTAACTGCGAGTGTGCTACAAACAATATCTTTGTCTTATACGTGCTCCTGTAGAGAAGCCAACGATTAGATTTAACTTCGCCTGCTCTCCGAAATTGATTCGTTTTGGGGGGTTGTTCTAAGTGAAGGACACCTTGGCATCACAATTCTGGTTTCAACATTTCTTATCCAGCAACGTCTAATGTTTGCATACCGTACCTTACAAAGTCCAAACTACTCTATCGTGCCTTTAATATTACATGTATGCACCTTAAATAACTAAAATACTATATAAAGTAGTGCAATGTTACGCTAGACACTTCCCTGTCGTTTCTGGTGATGTAGTGCATCCTTCAAGACGGAACACCTAACAGAAAATAAAATATAATTCTAGTAGAACAAAACCCAATGAGATTTTTTATATTTTATACTTGTATAATCAGCTGCGTTCTTTGAATGGAAATATTCCAAATCAACAACGATTCTGTGGATTACTCCGACGTAAAGAAGAGTATTAGCGTTGAAATTAAGCTCTTTACTGAAACGGGGATAAGCATGGTGATGTTTTACCTTGAAACATGATTGTTCAATTAATTCAATTTCCCTGTAATTTTCGAAGACATACACGTGTATAACTAATGAAATTTCCTTTTTGTATTGTCTGTGACAATGAGTAATCGGATACGTGTGTTGCTTGAGAGTGACCGCCGCGGCCGTTTCGAGTGGGAGGAGTTCAGGGAGTGCGGTGGAGTCGTAACAATGGGCAGAAAGGAGCAGCAGGATTTACTGCTCAGCACTCCTCGTCTAACAAGGCCCTCTGTCAGCTGACTGCTCTGCTAGCGAAGGGAAATTCTGTCGCCCTGTAGAGTCCAATTCCAGTTCCAGGTCGTCTGAATGTCTGGTCCTATATGCAGTTCCGTAGCTTTCCGCAATCAACCTGTAGCAATTAACTACGAACTCGTTTATTATTAGTTAGGAGGGCTAAAAATCAAGTTCATGAAGTACAGCGTCTACTTCTACTTTCTTTATACCTATTATGACAGCAACTGGCAACATACGTACAACTGACACTCTATTAATGTGATATTGATAAAGTACAAACATTTTTATTTTTTTGAAATACAACAAAGTCATACCATATTTAATGTGTACCTAGGATATCCTAAATAAAAGTTTCCAAATATGGTATACCAGATAAAAATACCGCCCCATTTTCAGAAAAAAAAAACACACCGACTCTCCTTCCAGTATTAAATAATGTAAGCCACACTAACTTTAATTCGATGACACCCCTCTTAGTGAATTGTACATACGCTGAAATGAAAAGAACAGATTTCTAAACTTACTTCATTAAATGATAGTAACAATATTTGTGTATTGTTCTCAGTTTAATTAACAGGTACATATTATGAAAATTATTATTGTTTAGAGGGCTGTGATCGATAAAATTTTTCGTTATTTGATGTCTTATTTGCCATCAGCAATCTCAAATCACCGCGTTCCACCATATACAATCTGTTTCTTTTCTTAGCTAATAAATTGTTGACTTCGCTAAATACTCTTTTAGCTATATATGATGTTGGGGATACTATGAAAAATTTATTAGATGCAGGTCTTAAAGCCAGTTATAACAATAAAAACCAAGTGGCGGCAATTGTTCTTCAATGTTCCGTGAATTAGTTCAGAAATGAACCCTATGATCTCTTCAATCCCCACCTGTGGGTAGTACCGCTCCAATTGCAAAACACTGATCTACATGATCGTGATTTAAAGCAGAATTCAAAATTTCATTTTAAAAGTGACTTATGTTGTGCAACTGGCATTTCTCTTCAAATCATTTTTTTTTTTTAATAAAAACCTTCGGAATTGGGACAGCTGCGATGCAGATATGTTGGATTGTACTTGACAAAAGATAATATCTTCGCTTGATGTTCAAGCAGACTGAACTCTGGCGATTTGAATGAGTATTGGTCAGAATACTCCCACAGTTTTAAAAGGTAATTTTAATAATACGGCGGTCTGGAGCTCCCGTATTACCTCGGAATTTGAAATTACTCATAATTTTTTACAAATCAGAGAATAAGTACACATAAGGCAATTCGAAACTGCCACATTACAGAAGCAAAGGTTAACCGAAGGTAAACGAATTAATCTGGAATTATATTATGATACTACAATCCTCCATCAAATATGCCATTGCAAAAAGTCTATTAGTTGGATACGCTGTTGAAGAAATGAAATACATAAAATCATTTTACGGATTAGATCATAGAATGTCAAAAGTTTGTTCAAACCAGGTAGGTTTAAGTGTTTAAAGCGTTAGCTGCTGTTAGAATGAATGACATCAAAAGAAAAGTATTCGAAAGGTTTCTTGCTTCGAAAAGAGGATTAAATTATGTATACTCTACCAGCTTAAATCTCCATTTACCAAGAACCAAAACATTTTATGATACATATTGTACCTTGAACTTATAAAATCGAGATTTGGAATCCAGATCATTACCACAGTCTTTAGACGCTGAGCTGCATCTTACCCCATATTTATAGTCTCCCATTCACATACGAATATTCATTACTTGAACTTAGATTTCATAGTAATATAAATATGAATATGAAAATATAATACCTTAAAATTTAATAGTGAAGAATTTATTGCAAGAAAGATATCTGAAGGATCGTATCACGAATGCAAATCAAATGAGAATACTATACGTTTAATCACATATTCCAAGAATGTGCTGAAGCTGAAATGGGGTTTTTGCATCAGGGTTTTTAAATTAAAAATGGAATATTCCTTTTACTTGTTGACAACCGCTACGCATACCCTATATTGATAGACCGTGAATACATTACTGACCAGTTCTGCCTACCGTGACCAGATAGATTTGAATTAAAAAAGATGGGTTATTACTGGATTTATACAAAAAAATTTATAATAGCCAGTTTTATCAAGTGAGAAAATAATTGCATCGAAACTGAATTTCACATCGATGACATTGATGATTATCTCCAGCAATAAGTGATGGTTTAGTCCAGCGAAGGTACAAATGAATCCTGGTAACGCAAATTTGGGGTAAAAAATGTTTCTTATACTACGTGTTTCTTACACTTTCATCGTTATCAAGGTAATGTATTTCATCATAAAGAAAGTCAAAACATCAATATACCGAGCTCTCTATTCCATGTATATACTTTTGTTTGACTCGAGAATGTTATAAGAATTTAATATATCTCTATAGGATTCCAGAGAGGATACCTAATACAAGAGTTGACGTCTGGTTCGAGAAACAGATTCAAGAAATCTATGAAAGCACGGTTCGTAAGAATATATTTTTAAAAGTGCTAAAATATATGGGATAGAAAGATGGAAATATCCATTTGGCAGTAACACCGCGGAAGAAATGTACCGAATAAAATGTTCCTTTAACAGTCGGAGCTTTAATATCTACTGTTGCGAGTGTTTTTGCTTGGTGCATTGCTCGTAAATTCAACATTCCTCGATCAACAGTATTAATACTGTGCCATGAATATATAATTTCGAGTACTACTTTCCTCCATGACAACGCGATGGCCAACTACTTCTACTACATGACCGAGACCAGCAACGTCTGTGTCGAGGTTTCAGTGTTGACAGACAGGCAACACTGCGTCAAAGAAAAGTAAAACTCAATGTGGGACATACGACAGAAGTGTGTGTACGAACAATGCAGCGAAATTTGCCGTTGATGGGATATGGCAGCAGAAGATCGACCTGAATGCCTCTGCTAATCATCGGTGGTAGCGCCTCTACTGGGCTCGTAAAAATATCGGTTGGTCCATAGATGACCGGTATATGATTGCTTGGTCATATGAGTCACAATTACAGTCGGTTGGGTTCGGGTATGGCGCGGACCCCACAGGCCATGGATTCAGAATGTCAAGAAGGCACTTTGTGAGCTACTGGTTTTTCCATCCCGGTGTAGGCTGTATTTACATGGTATGGACTGGGACTTTGTGCCGAACTGATCTAATGACTGACTGAAAATGGTTATATTCTGCTTAATATTCCCAAGCAACGATTGACTTATTGAAGTGAACAATGCACAATGCACCATGCTTTGAGCGAAAATCGTTCACCAGTGGTTTTAGGAATATTCTAGACAATTCTAGCGAATGATTTGGTCACCTAAATCGACAGAACTGGGTCCATTCGAAATTAATCGGGACATGATCAGAAAGTCAGTTCTTGCACTACGCTCTGCAACCGTCACACTTTCGCAGTTACTGGCGATTGTAGAAAAAGCATGGCCGAATATTTCCTTAGGGATCTTTCGACGACTTGTTGAGTCAATGCCACGTCCGGTTTCGATACTTTGTCCGACAACGGGAGGTCCCACACGATATTAGGAGATGTCCCATGACTTTTGGCACTT
>JARYHS010008074.1:104668778-104767354 GCA_031002005.1 Vandiemenella viatica | reverse complement strand
ATATTCGGCAAAATTAGGTATTCAGTCACGTGACACCTATCGCCAGTCAGAAAGCATTACGTCCGACCTGTAAAGTTCCCTAGTAGTTGTTGACATTTTTGTAGAACAGAACAGATTAGCTGATAAATTTTCGTTTGTAGCAATTTTTGTCAAGTTAATACGGTTGTTCCCAATTATATGTGAAAGGTAAGAGTAATTCGCTATGGAATCAGGATTTACAGTAGTAATTTACCTATAATTGAAGCCTCAAACTTTGGCAGATTTTTCACGTCAAAGACTTTAGCTTATCAGAATTCTGCAATATTAAAACCTCGATGCAAGTATAGACAAGTGTAAAATATAGATTATAAACATAATCAGCATTTTTTCAGTTTTGTAAACAATAACCTATTGTTCGAAAATAAAGAACAATTATTTTTAATTTTAAATCTCGCTTGGTTCTCGAGATATCTTGAATGAACAGTGATTTCGTTAGTCTGATTTGCATCCTGGTCTACAAGGAAAATCTAAGTGATATATCAATAGATTTGTTTTGTTCACGTCGATACTACTGTATCTTTGGGCGGTGAACAATGTCATAGAATATGGTTGTTGTTCGGTACTATTAATTTTGTGCCGCACTGTAACTTTTCTGTTGCATCACGTTTAAAGTACGTTTCTTTTCTATTTCATATATTCTTTTCCTAGAACAGATGTGGAAAGTTTTAAAGCAATACCACCGCCAATTTCCCTTCTGATTCTGGCTCCATATGAGCCTATCAACATCACCTTTCAGTTAAGATATCTCGAGAACCGAACGAGATATTAAACAATTTTATTCTGTATTTTCGATTTATTTCATCGACCTGTATATGAATTTATCATCAAGTTGTGGCGCCACGGTAATCATAGTTCTCCTGGGGTGTGTTTATTACATTAAACTTAACAGTAGAAAAAGATTATAAATTATAAAATCAAAACAACTTAACCTCAACTCATATATTATTATTTTATCAGCACTTGAGTAATAATGGTTCTGAAAAATTTATCAGTTTTGCTTTAGACTTAGAAATATTTTGTGTGCAAACACTTAATTCAATATGATCTTCACAAAACTAAATTATTGAATCTTCAGATAAACTGCGAGCATCCTTCGGCCTTGCACATTTTAGCCACTTTTTCCGTATTTGTATAAATAACTTTCTAGGAGTTTTTATATTTGTACTCTATACACTTATACTCTTGGGTTCAGTACTTTTTGTTTTGTTTAGGGTGGTGTGACGTCATTCAAGACGCCATGACAGTCTTAAGCGTTTTTCTTGGTAGATTTAAATTGGTTTTTAAAAATGCAAAATGCATAATGTAAATGTTCGATTTTTTTTAAAAAAATAACATGTTTCTTAACTAAAATAGGTAGTTACGTAAACTATTAACCAATTTTTCAAATTAATCAACTAACCAATTAAAATCTGAAGAATTTCTTAAGAAGTTACGAAACACTAATTGTGCGAATAATCTGGCATAACCTGGAGATTGATGAATCAATTTTGAGGGGATTTTCACAGTATCAAAGATTAGTAATGTAATCGTAGGCTTCCGCGGCCAGAGTCAGTCGATTCTTGGCTGTCCGGGTAACGCTGCGTCATATTTCTTGTAACCTACATTTCAACCCTCATTATGTGGTCTTCTTTCAGGAGTTCTGCCCTGGCCTCCTCTAGCGCTATAGATGAAAGTTATCTCGTTAAGCTACTTCATCCGGTGCTAGAGCTAAAAATCATTAACTGTTCCGCGGTTAAAACTGGTGGCATGGAACAGGAAGGAATACTACCATTGCCTTAAGAAGGAAACATCCAGGCTTTCACCATTAATGATTTTGGGAAAGCGAAAACTGGATAAAAGGACGGGGATTCGAACCCGAACCTTCCCGGATGTCATGCCCGAGCGATACCGCTCACCCAACAGGCTTGCGTTGAAGTTTCATTTTATTGCGCTGGAACACACGCTCCGTCGTCAATTTCCGCACAAGCCCATTTTCCCCTAATAAGTGCGTCATCTATACTATACGTTGAAATATAAACTTCAACACCATCCGGCGGAGAACCCGGCGGGAAAGACTTCCTTCACACGTCATATACCATAGGTTGCCAAACTTTGGGATGCATCCACCCATGGGAGACACGAAGATACGTCGTGGGGAGTGGGGCGTGGGGAGTGCGGCGTGGGGAGGGTGGGAGCGGGGAGGGGAAACGGGAGAGGGGAGGGGAAAGAGACTGGGTGCAAGGTAGCTTCATCGCCGGTGTGGAATATACCCTAGTTACACACCGTCCGAAGTATTATGTCTCCTTCGCCGCATCTTAATGTTGATAGACTATATTTTGAAAACACAAAGTGAGTTTTATTGTTTATACTGAAAGGTAGTAGGGATTTGCCTTATTAATACTAAAAATGTGGCGGAGGGGTGGTGTGGAAATTTTTCTTTTGGTGGAAGGAGGGCGTGGTATGAAAAACTTTTGGAAACCATAACCTGTACCTTACAGGTACAAAAAAGGTGTTGTTCGTTTTCAAATATCGTAACTTCATTACTAGACAGAAAAAAAAACAAAAAAAAAAAAAAAACTATAAAATAAATAAAAGCTGTATTATGCATGAAACTCAAGTGCATAATTTATCGCGAACTACGGTAATTCCACAAAAAAGGTATAGTTGTCCTAAGCTGTTTTTATTTCCAGCATTAAAGGATTAATAAAAAAATTCATTCATATTAAAATCTATAAGTATATGCAGTAATTATAAAGAAAATATTGAATCTACTTTCAACCCCAAACGTATGATGTGCCTTTTATGTAAATAACTAAAATGAATTACGGAAGAAAATAATCGATGATAAGAAAAATGAAAGCTATATTTGTTCCGAGTGCATCGTGATCTTACAGTACTATCGTAAAAGTTTCTACTAAATACCAACGTAGGACCTAATGTAATACCAACATTGATTAACATCGGAGACATTATTATATAACCTCTGCTGTTTTTTAGTTATTAATTTAAGAAGTTTTTTGTATCGGAACACGGGGATTCGTTTCACCAATTTCAAACCATGTTTTCTTCCAGATCAGAAATTAAGAACCTCAGACTTCTATTTCTTTTGCATAAGTTTCTAATGTCAGTATACTAAACTAAATCATAATTATGACATCATTCATTCAGTAGAACTTCCATCTGTGTCGCTGTGTAAACTAAAACCGAAATATTTACAAATTACAAAATAAGGTTATGAGCATTACATAACAACAGTTCTATTTATTTAGGCAACCACAGAGAAATGAACTGTCATATCACTTCGTTAAACCAGTCATTCTTTTGATGTAAAAGTATTCGTTGAAATCTTTGGCCATAGATATTTAACATAAGAGCTTTAAGTTTCGATTAGTAATGTTAGCGGCAGTTTCGATGCATTATTATTAGAACTGGCACTTGACGTTACAGCAGAGGGCATAAGAATTTTTCTTAAATAATTAAATTGTTTTGCATGAGTGTTCTGTTACTTAAATCATTACTTCGTTTTAACTAAAGTAGTTCCACACTGCTCGCGATCTATACAGTATAGACTACAATTAAAACTAATTTAACGTGGAGTGACGTAAGTTATTAAGCTTTTTATTTGCCGTTGCTTTTACTGATGCCATATTTCCAGTCTCATGTAAGTCTGTCAGCCATTCAAACGTTGTAGTATCGATATGAATTACGGATATCAAAAAAGGAAGGTTTCAGAACCCGTGAATACTTTTGATCAAGTTTATATCACCATGTATTAATATGAGCGTATTTGAAGTATTGTTTTTCTGGCTGCAATTTTAGCGTAGTTTGAGATCTGGCTTAAATGCTACCTGGATGGTAGCCCAGGGTACGAGGAATTAAATTGTTTTGTTTTGTAACACTTTATTTACTTAAGCAACTGCAAGTAAATGAATTAGCGGAATACTAAAAGAAAAATATGTATTTCGTTTAAATCGGCAAATTATTATTTACTACTTTTAACTGAAACCATTAGCTACTCGATTTGGATGAAATGAGTTCTAAATTTAACGTTATCTATGCGCCGTACACCACAATTGAACTAATGTTACATGGCTTAACGTAACTAGATTAGATTATTTTTAGTTTCTACCGTTTTCATTGACTTCATGTTACTGGGGTCATTATTTCAGCCACACGTAAGCTGTGTC
The DNA here is from genome assembly GCA_031002005.1 of Vandiemenella viatica. NCBI lineage: Eukaryota > Metazoa > Arthropoda > Insecta > Orthoptera > Morabidae > Vandiemenella > Vandiemenella viatica. The sequence goes on along the minus strand of JARYHS010008074.1, from coordinate 104,763,149 downwards.
AGCCGTTAAAAAGAAAGTTTAGCATCGCAAAAAAAAAGAATATCAGAACCTGTGAAGATTTTGAATCAAGTTTATATCGCGATGCATGATAACATTAACATGCGATACAGGGAATGTATTAATTCACGTGCGATTACAGCTTTGATTTTCTAGAAGCAATATTAGTGGAGTTTTTGGTTAAGCTGAAATGTAACCTGTCGAAGCTGATAAATGTTTTGCTACAGCGCAAGGGGCGAGGAATTAGATTGAGCTTCATTTATAACAATTCTATTTAGTTATGCAACAGAAAAAAATGAAATGCTAGAACACGTCCTTTGTTTGACGGCCTTTAAACAACCGTTCTCATACTTTTTAGTTGTTAGGTAACAATGTGGAATACCATTTCTGGTACAGAACCTAAAAGTGACATGACGTATGGAAATCTTACAGAATATAGGTATGGATGGTTTTAAGAAGCAAGTTTCGTAGTTTATAACGGTCATACCTTACGTCAGACTGAAAAGGCCGGTTTTGACTGTAATTATATTGTTAGAAATGGAAAAAGACTTTCAGGTGGATTAAAAATAACAGCCTTTCAAAACAATTGTATTAGGAAGGCTAGGGATAATCTGATTTGTGATCGACGTCAACAGCGGTCAAGATAAAAGCAAGAATAAGTGTAGAATAAGAAGAAAGACTCGAGACCTAGGACTATGGTTGATTTAATGGCGAAAATAAGTCGTCATGGAACAAATGTAAATGATAGTGTTCAATGGTAATTGAAATATTATTTGAACCACCAAGTGAATCAAATCGAAAAAAAGTTGTAATACGTATTGATAAACATATCCATTTTCTGCAAACTCTCTAGATCGAGTAGGTTGGTCTTTCCAAGCAGAATGCCTCTTCATCTATGAGCCTGAAGGTGACTGTGGAATCCAATGCGAGAAGCGCAGGTGGATGGAAAGTATTCAATAATATAAAGTGAGCAAACATTCGATGAACTAAACGTATAAAAAAGGACTCATAATGTAAAAGATAACAAAGAATAAAATGACATTTTATCAAGGAATATTGCCTAGAAAATGTCTCAAACATACGACAGTAATTACTTACGTAGGTTGGGCTTCCCCAGCTGCGAATTAGTCGTAGGTACCTCATGAATTGTAACAATTTAGAATTGATAATTGTCAAGTTATTCTCAGGCTAATATACAGTGTGTAGCTAGAAAATTATTAAAGACTTTTGTTTCCACCATAGTGTAGCAGGACGTAAAACACTAAATCTTGATTTCCACATCGTGTTATAAATCAAAAAAATTATAAGCATTTTATGAAATCGTAAAATAGATCTTAGTGACTTTTACATCGTCCCAAATCTGAATTTTAACTCGTTGCGTTCGGAACTCAATTTACGCTGCGAATAATTTGGTTATTTATTTTTAAATTTGAGACAATTAATTACATCAAACTGACGGAACAACGTGGATCATTTAGTTGCAGCAAGTATTGAATAAAATTAAAAAGAAAGTTTTGTAACATAACGTTTATTTTCTTGCGTGCTAACTTAACCGCAACAAAATTTACACTGTAAAAAGAACTTTAAAGGTTGCTTTGAAACGTCTATACTGTTGTGTGTAGGCCGTTAAAATCTTTATGAGACTGTGGAAGCCTTATTAGAACTGTAGTACGGATATTGTGGTAAGTTTTTAATTATAAACTTCTTAATTAATTTTTCCAGTGACCGCAAGGACGCTGTTTTCTTTGTTGTTTTGCTAGGCGCAGCTGTGCAAACTGAAGGGCACTTTTTCTTACTAAAGAGACGCGGCTGAGCGGCGGAGATTACTCACGGCGTGGCGCGAGGATCTGTCAGTCTTCAGCACCGGAGGCGGAGAGGCGTCTGGATTGAGGCCAATGCGCAGAGTGGAGTCATGGAGCGAGTGGCCATTACCGCAAACGACGTCGCCAGCCACGACCAGCAGCCCATCGCAAAAACTCATTTCCGCAAATATTGGCCTACGCCTCAATCAAGGCTTTCTTCTCTCCCGTCGTCCAAGAACCCATTCGGCAGTTTCTTTAGCAAACGCCGACAGAGAAAGGAACAATATTAAAAACCCACACTGACATTCCAGCAAGGCCGAATTAATGATGAACAGTTTCTCATCAAATCAAAGATTCTTTCTTTTGGTATTGGGAATTCAATTACTTTCCTGTTGTAACACTTCTTCCACCTCTAATGACCTCGATGCCTATAAGGCATAAGGCCAGAAGCGCAGAACAAAGTTTTCTTTTTCCCTGGTTTATGAATCCTGATCACGGTGTACAGTTATTTCATCATCATTCCCACATACATGTTAATTTCTACCTACCGGACTTAATAACTCGGAGATTATCTGCATTCATTTACAGTAAATCACTTATTAATAGCAAGACGAAAGGTAGGTACAATTACACTAATAACACTGTTCTACAAAAAAAAAAAAAAAACTTTTTCTGGAAAAATACCTTTTGTTCCTAGTAGTACTTCGAGCACTGATGTTATTAAGTTAGTCACATTAAGGGAGGTGGGGATCTAACATATAACAAAGTATACTTAGTGTATTCGCCTTGTAGCATTTATTTTGCATGAGTAATTACAGAAAATTGACAAAAAATGAGTCACCATTGTAATTCTTGTCACTTTTTTCTTTTGTATTGACAATCTTCTTTCTCTCGAATTATATTCCAGCAATAATCTGCTAACATTGATGGTACCCATTTCCCTTCATAACTCCTTTCTATTGTAGATAGGTCTCTATGGAATCTTTCATCCGATACGTCACTACAACTCTCTGTGAAGTAATACAGATGAGAGTCCATCATATGCACCTTCAGAGACATATTGCACCCAAGATCTTGATATGCTGTGATCATGTCATTCACCATTTCTTTGTAGCTGGCAGCTCTTCTTCTTCCGAGAAAGTTTTCTGACACCTTCTTGAAACACTCCCATGCTCTCTTTTCTTTAGCTGTTAACTGTGTTTCAAAATTTTTATCTTTTTGCAGCTCCTTGATTGGAGGGCCCACAAATACACCTTCCTTTATTTTGGCAGCTGAAAGCCGGGAAAATCTGTCAGCTTGATATGCAAATCCACTGCCTGTTGGATCCATGGCCTTTACAAACTGCTTCATTATTCCAAGCTTGATGTGAAGTAGTGGAAGTAGTATATCTTCAGGAGCTACCAGACTTGTACGTTGCACATTTCCCCCCCCCCCCACACTTTCCACTTCCGCTCAGGCCATTTATTCTTCACATAGTGAGAATTTCTGTCACGACTATCCCACTCGCAAAGAAAACATGCATACTTTGTGTAGCCTTGTTGCATTCCCAATGTTATAGCAATTACTTTGAAATCTCCACATATTTTCCATTTGTGTTCATTGTATTGTAAAGAATTTAGCATTCTCCGTAAGATTTCGTAACTCTCTTTAGCTAAGCTGGCGTAAGCAACTGGAACAGGAGGCATTTTATTTCCATTGTGAAGCAAAACACTCTTAAGACTTGTTTTGGAGTCATCTACGAAAAGTCTCCACTCCTCTGAACAGTAGGTGAAGTTCAGAACCCTCATTAGACCAGCAACGTCATTGCAAAATGTTAGTGCTTCGTCAGTTACAAAATAAGAAATTAAGGCATGTTGTCGGTGCCTAAATACACTGATTTTAGTGCTTTGGTGGAGTAGATTATACTCTTGTAACCTCGAACCAAGCAGTTGCGCCTTTTGTTTACGTAGTCCTAGATCAAGCACTCAATCATTTAAATCTGCTTGAGTTAGTAAATGTGGCGATGAGTCACTTGAGCACTGATACAGAGGATCATCTGCCACAGTACAAGTGATTTCTTCAACACAATTAACATCACTGTCACTCTGAATTTCATCTGTAGGTCTTGAAGGTACTGGAAGTCAGTCAGAATGCTCCACTGGCTTTCTCGCTGAAGGCAGATCGGGATAAACAATGTGCCTGTTAGATTTTTTGTTAGTAAAACCCTGAATTTTGGTTAGACAGAAATAACAATCAGTAACGTGGTCCTTTGGCTCTCTCCATACCATGGGCACAGCGAACAACACCACATTCTCTTTACCGTTCCACCATTCAATTAGTTTACAGTAACATGTAGCACAACAGAAATGTGGTGCCCATTCCTTATCTTGGTCTCCTACCTCTACTCCAAAGTAATGTTTATATGCTTTCTTTACGACTGCTGAAATTTTTTTCCGATTTCTTGCAAAGGTGAACTCCCCACAAATGTAACAGAAGTTATCTGGCTTGTATTGACAACTACGACGACGAGGCATTTTCTGAAAATTTAAAAATATCTCTTTAATAATATACCAAAACTAAATTAGTACTAGATAACTGGAGAAACACTGACGTGTAAAACCAAAGACCTAACATATCTTCAGAAGCAAACCAGCAACATACACATACAGTATATGCCTATAACGTCCCTGTTACGTCCCTGTTTGTGTAATAAATGAGAATATATATACATATATATACAAATTACGCCAAAAGTATCCCTGACAGCGAAATTCCGTTTCCAGATTTGAATTTCCCATGATTAATTGGTTTAGAATCACACATTTTAATATCAGAAATAGAACCCTTGTCAAACAGTGTAATTATACGTTAAATGCTGAACCACACAAACTAAAATTATATTGTAATCTACTTGGTAAAAATTTAATACACCATTCGGTACTTATACTTTTTTCAAGATGCTTTTACAAATTACAGGATTCAAGATTCAAAGTTGCATGATACAGGCTTTTTATATGCAAGATATAAGATACGAGATACTTATAGACTAGCATGGTAATCTTCCTTGTAGACTATCTCAGTAATCGTTCGGTGAGTTGTGTTTACATCGGAGGACATTGTGAAAGATGTCTTCTCCTGCGGTCCTCTTCCGAACTGGCGCCCCTGCGTGTGTTTTCGCGAGATACTTGGTTATCCGCCCATTATGAGGAGCTGCAGGATGTTGCCCTATGAGCTGACGTAACGGGGAGAAGTGGCCGCCTTAATGTACTCTCTCTCCAGGAAGGAAATGTAATCCGTGTATCCTTTATCTTGCTGTTGACAAACGTATAGTACTGTGTGGCCTACCAACCATATTGCGGAGTTTTGTTTCCATGCGGGTTTGCAGATCTTATCCGGCGTGAGGATTTCTTGTATTGAAATTGTGGTTCCGTCCATTTGTGCTAACTTGGAGCCATATCCAAATGAGTAGTGTTTCGCCGCACGAAAAGCGATGTAGAAGGGTGCCTGTATTGCCACATCTGTCAGTTGCCGAAAGACGAATCCGGAACAGTTTCTCGTTTTTCGGTCATTAGTTCGTTAGTTGTTTTACTGGAACACGTATGCAACTAAACACATTCACATAAATTGTCTAGCAACTAACAGTTCTACACTTAAATCCTTCTAATTGCCACAATTGCTTTCAATCACATATCCAATTCAAGGAGTTCGTAGAAATCTTCCAAAAGTATCCTTAGAAATCACTGTAGTAATAGTGAGCATTAGTACAGAACATGCAATAGCAAAGTGGACTTACATCATTGCTGGGCGGGCTTCCGGTGCAGGCAATCGCAACATTATATCACACTAAGCCAAACTGAGAGCCCTATTGTGATCGATGGGCCTTACACATTCCTCAGGTAACTGTAGTTTGGATCGTTTTGTGTCTCTCTGATGTTACCAACACTGTCTTCACAAATTTCTTTTACTGTTTTCCGAGCCATCTACCTTGTAAACGAACATAAGAGATAATAACCCTCTCAAGAGATGACTTTTTGCGTCCGAGGGTTGGCGACGGTGGCGCTCTGCTCACAGCGCCAAAAGGGATAGCGGGAAAAGGGTGAGTGACCTATAAGCATGGCCTTCCTGCCATTGGATCAGCATTCTTAAATTCCATGATACAATATTAAAAATGCCTCACTCTCGCTACCAGAACTTAAGATCCTTAATTATATTTCTTATTAATTATTTAATATTACCTTAAAGTCCCTAAATATAATTATCTACAGTTTTTTCACATCTACCATCACTCATCACCATTAATCACCTTTGACAGAAAATCTGGATCAATTTCAAGCTGTTGTTTCAATGTACGACATGTTTCAACTCTACGTTCTTTTTTATCGTCAGTCAGATCCCGAGGAACAAACTTGGCAGCAACCCTTTTCATTCCCAAATGTTCGGTTAAAATTCGATGAACCGAGCTCCAGGATAACCCAATAATCTTTGACAATTGATCAATTGTCTGTCGACGGTCTGAAAGCACGAGCTTTCGTATTTTTTCAACATTTTCGTTGATTCTGGCAGTTGATGGAGGTCCAGAAGGAGGTTTGCCATCAATTCGACATGTCGCCATTTTTAAACCGAGTGAACCATTCGTACACTTAAGTTTTTCACATCATTGTAAGCTGTTTTCAACATTAAAACAGTTTCAGCGGCATTTTTACTGAGTAGAAAACAAAATTTCACAGCTGCACGTTGTTCACTTAAACTTGCCATCATCAAAAACGAAACAATAACAAAACAACGTTAGCATAAATAATCAGTTCAGATTAACGGAACAAGATAGGTCGACAACACAGACGGCACTGAACTAGAATGAGTTGCGTTATAAACGCCCAGCGGCAGAAACTACAAAGCTCCGTCCAGGGCAATGCTATTCCGATTTTTTTTTTTTTTTATTTATTTATTTATTTATTTATTTTTTTTGGGGGGGGGGGGGTAGCCCCTCTTATATGTTTTGTAGCATCACAATCTTTTTCACCAAACAAGACACCAAATCGCTTTTACAAAAATAATCATAATCTAAAGTTATATATGAAATTCCGATGTCTTTAAAAATCATGATTCCCTAATTATGTTTGCTGTTTGAGATATATTTTTTTTATTTGCTGCTCACGGGCAATGAGATTAGTAGAATCGGAAGCTTTTGGGAGTCCCCTGTAGCGATAGCGATTTGAGGATACTATGGGACAGTGGAATCTGGAGGATTGTATCGAAATTACACCCAGAATCCTAGACTGGAGTTTATACCTCGTTTGATATATAAGCCTTTTATAACAGCGGATTTTCATTTCAATAGTTGATAACAATAATGACAGACACTGTAATTATTGTTCCAGGAACAAACAAACAAGAGGTTACCAAAATATAAGACGCAGTTTTTCCCGGGAAACAAATATCTCCAACTTCCATACGCAAATTAATCATTCATTCTCATAGGGGCAAGAACTGTTCCAAATCGTTCAGTGATCGGAATTAACAACTTCATTTACACGATTACTCACTCTTTATGTCGTGTAAACACCAATCTTTTTTTGCCTATTACTTAACGTTTTGTCGATATTAAGTTCTTTAGAGACGAGAAAGGATGGAAGGCAAGGATCGGAAAGGAATTTGACCTTGGCTTTTTGATTACATAAAAGCATGGAAAATAGAAATCTTAGTGCCGATTGGAACCTGCGTCCTCCCGAATGTGAGACGAATGTATTACCACTTAATCAACGGTGATTTTTTATCATTGAAAGAATTGTATCAAACTGTTGTAATTTTGAAAGTTATTTATGTAATTTTTAAAGTTGAAAATAAATTGAAATACCTAAAATGAGCATCATTTGACCTTTATATATCCATCGAGGATGATGAAAGTTGATTCAATGTAAAAATACACTGAACGTAAAAGAATTGTTAAAGAATTTTAACAAATAAACGGAGCGTTATGTTTTGCTCTCTTGCTCTTTCGCGGACACAAATTGCAGACGCTTACTAAAATAGTGGCTTGGTGTATATAGGAGATAGTCTTTGTGACGTATATTTTCTGACAATTTTCAATAATTCGGTATCTTTAAGTTTTAAAGTATCGATCTATCCACTTAATTTTAACAATATACAGCTTTCTGTAGCTTCTGCTTTTCTCTTAGACATTGGCTTAAAATACTGTTCACGTAAATGTAGTGTCATATGTCTCTGTCTCCATCAAGATTACAAATAGATTGCTCTGACGAATGAACGATTCTGTATAAATGGAATGATCAATTGTTGAACAACTACCTTCTAAAAGGATAATGTAGTAGCAAAACGTTTTTCAGGGTACACTCTTACGCTCGAGAAACAAATAGTCAATAAAAAAGAATGAAAAAGTTATTTTCAAAGGCAAGTGGATAATCAAACCAGTGTGAAACAAAATTTTTAAAAGCCTTGAAAATTTGGAATTGATGCATCAGACGAAAACTCTCAAGAATGCATAGAAACGCAACAGTACAAATGTTTTAGAAATCAGAGGGCAAAAAAAATCCAAGGAAAGTGTAAAGAAATAGAAGGATAAACAGGTTTATGTGGAGTTCAAACGGCTCTTAGGAGCATAAAAAAAATTACAGGAAAGATGTTTGAACGCTAAGATCAGAAGAAGGCGATAATGGTTGGTAAATGTACACCGAGAAACTGTACTTTAGGGATGACCTGAACAGTAAGATGCTCGAAACGTGCTGATATTGATGAAGAAGAAGATTAGGCTATGTTTTAAGGAACTGGAATACATTTGTAAGATGTGGAGTAAAACATGGAAGTTTTAACGATAAGTTCCCCGTAGAACTAGTAAAATCTTCAAATGAAAAAGGACTTAAAAGAAAATTAAAATGGTATCTAAATATTTGGAAAGGAGTTGTTTCTGCTAAACTTAATAAACGATCATATTAACATTTCTGAATAATTAATAACCTGCCGAATATGAAAACATTCGTACAATAAGTTTGACCCCGAAAGCTAAGGTTTTAAGTCTCAGAGTTCTGGAATAACCAGTCATACCAAACGTAGATAATATAAGAAAAGTATAAAAAATACTATTGGAATGTCTCCTGTGGTTCACCTACCAATTAATTTCTATTGCTACAAATAGAATCATTAAGCAAATCCTTTGTTTGTAGCATAACAGTAAAATCATATTTTTTTTACGGTGGAAATCCATTTCCCTTTGTGTATTTGGGATTTGACTCAGTATAAGTTTTACCAGGAACGCCGAACAATAAACAGATAACAAACCAGAAATTAATTAATTAATTAATAGGTATTAACCTAGCATACTCGCTGAAAGATCTGAGGATTGTCTGTGATTTGCTAACAAAAGAATCATTTTTCCATTTTGCTCCGATTTACATATTTGTAGCTATAATTGCTCGACGAAGTAGAAATTCAATTTATTTCGAGTGTGGAGGTTATATACAAATTACTTCCAACTGTTTGAGCAGGGAAGCAATTAAAACAACCACGGGAGATTTCATTTGTCACTGAGCTTGCTGAAATTGCTGCATAGAGAAAGAGGAAGCGGTTACTCACGCAATGTTAATTAAAGCTGTGGAAGACTTGTATAATTAGTAGAACGTTCACAGTGTTGTTTGAATAAGGCAAACGATAAATTATTTTCTTGTCTTTTCAGAGTGAATAAAAATAAAACTGTAATGTAGGCCATTAGTATCGAAAACACACATTAAATGAAAACATAAGATTTGTAGAGCTTATTGTTACTAAAAAAATGAATAAATGGAAATGCAATAAGACATGGATATGTATGCAGGAAGCACAGTAACAAATGTTTGAATGATTCGCGACATTCCAGTATCCTCCAACACTTATTTATGTTTCAAAACAGACGTTCGCTTCAGCAAGCGATGGGCGTGGTTGAATAATGTAGTGGCAGATAACGGCAAGCAAGACAAGTGGAATATGCAAATCTCGAGGGAACAAAATGTTACTCATAGGGCCTGAATATCGAAAGCCGATCACGCATTCTGCATCCGATAAATGATACATCAGCTGCCGTGAAACAAAACTCTGCTTTCAAAATCTGACCCTTGGGAAAAGATCAATAACGGCCTCACTTGAAAACAGAATTTTTTAAATTTTTTTGCGCCTGCAATTAATTACTTATGTCTACGCGCGATCCTAAAAATTTCTTAAAAATGAACTATCTTCGGATAAATTTGTCACCAGTTTCGTGCAAGTTATTTCTGAATCCATTGTTCATTTACTATTTTTACCTCTGCCTCTGTATATGCATTTTCTAAAGTATACATCTACGGTTATCTCAAATACTATCTCTCAAAATGTGACACCCATCTCTCTCTTATAGTTCTACGATAGTTTCGTAAATTATTTCATTCGAACACCATTTCAATAATGTGTTTCTTTCGTAACTGATCAGACCATTTAATTTTCTGCAACTGTCTTTGTTACTGCATTCCAGATACTTCTATTATACCTGAGTGTTTGACATTAAAGTGTATGTTTTCAACTATTAAGCTTCTTCTATGGATGTTATTACCATTCTTCCATCTACTGAATTTTGATTTTCTCTTATTCAAACTATTTCTCCGAATTTTTATATATATAAAAAAACTCATTTTTTGTATTCGATACTTAATATATGAAATTAATTAAATTTCTACTTAATTTAGTGGTCTGACGTATACTATTGATATAACTGATTCAAATTATCAGATTTTGATCACTGAATATATTGCTTAAAGAGAATTTTGTTATACTCTCACACGTTGAATTTCATGGTCATGTATGATTCAAGAATGAACCTCTTTCACAAGGATGGCCTTGAAAAGTTCTTGCCCACCACCATTAATTATTCTAATTTATAATTGCAAATAAATTCTCAAACCTTTGTTAAAAAAAAAAAAAAAAAAAAAAAAAAAACAACAAACTTGTATTTCTTTGCAGTGAGAATTGGTTACAAATAAAAATTCTTTTCTGTAAATAACAATCAGTCAACGTTATTGCATCAACACAAAATTTTGATTTTATTTTTTACCTTTCACCACATGCGTTTTTATCTATTTTTGATGAGTTTAAGTAATCAAGATAAATCAATGGAATAATAAGCCAAACTATCAAAATTGTCGCAGTTACAGGACCGAATTTGATTATATTTTAGTTTCACTGCGTCAAGATCTGGTCTATAATTTAGAACTTCTAGATTTGTTAGAGATATTCTTTGAGTACACATCGAAATTTCATCTAATGTCACTGAAAGTTACATTTCATTAGGATTCTAAAACGTAAACAATAACAGCATTATTTAAGATCTTGATGCCACGGTATTTGTTACCTTGCAAATCCCTTCATTACTTTGAGACGAGAAAGTTAATGAAGGAAATGCGACCCAGTGGACGTGAAGCACAGAGGGGAATAAGTGAGCTCTGTTACTATTCCCCATTTTCAAGGAAAGGGGAAGGAGGAGTCGGAGGAGTAACACCTCGTGAAAAAATCTTGGATCAACTGGCTCCGGTTGATAGCATCATGTGAGGGCCCCTTGCCAGGGTTACGGTGAACACCTCAACGAGGCAGTGACAGTGGAGAAGGAATACATCAGAACGGTGTAGCTGGCGGAAGAGACACCCGTCCACTCGCGGCTAAAGTAAAGATTGTACATAGCGACTGTAGCCTAGAGGGGTGGCACAAGCGTCTGACTCAATGAGCGGCTAATTTAAGGCTGGGCAACCTACTGCCTATGTGTAAAGGAACGGGATACTACCACATTATGTTTCCCTAGTAGTACTTGGTATGGCTCTCCATGTAGAAGAATTCGATGTTACTATTACGATTTCTACGTTTAAGTCCTGTAGGTAGCTTGAAAAAATCAGTTGAGCTGTGTCTGACGCAAGATAACAATGTTTAAAAAAAAGCGTGTTACGAATGAAAACAAATGAACGATCCACTCCCATAAAAACGTCAGGAACAGCAGATGTAGTTGGTCGCTGAACAACTATATTTTTAAAGCGCCGGGTGCATCTGTTTATTATTTCAAGCGTCTCCATTATGTTTACGATATTTTAAAGACTTTTATCACTGTTATCCAAACAAACAATTCTCACAATTTCAATCATAATAATGGAATTATTTTAACATCATCGCTGCTATTACTGTGTACTACATTAATAGTAATGATAAGGCGATTTCAACGACACCTCACTTAACGTCCAATCACATCAAAGTCTAGAAATAAACCTATTTCCTCCCTCTCGTGACGCTAATGACTGCTACAATTGAAAGCAACGGGAACGCTTCCTATGCTTCCTATGCTTAACGTCTCTTAACAGCGAGGTCTTTAGAGACGGGAAAGGATGGGGGGCAAGGAATGGGAAGGAATTGGGCCATGACCTTTTTGAAGGAAGCATCCCGGCATTTGCCTGGAGTGATTTGGGAAACCATGGAAAACCGAAATCTGGTTTCCCAAACCGCCGACCTGCCGAATACGAGTCCAGAACGCTAACCATTAAGGCGCGTTCCCACGATCCCTTGTAACGAAGGCGAGACGGGACGGGATGGGACGAATACTCAACCACACACCATGGGAACAGGGCCGCCTCTGCTAGCGGAGACGAGACGCAGCTACCCACTCTGAGTCGGTAAACATCACAGGCGTGTGTAGCGGTGCGCTATTGCCATCGGTTTGCAACAGTGGTGTGCACCCCTTTTGTTGCTGTAAAGTGCTCTGTGCCAAACACCACTAGGCAACGTGGTGGGGAGGTGGCGGCGAGGTAAGCTAGGACTAACCTGCGGTCGTCCCTACACTTCGGGTAATGAGGTCCCGTCCCGTCTCGCCTTCCTTACAAGGGATCGTGGGAACGCGCTTTTACAGCACCACCCTCGGTCGCTTCCTATGAAGCGGCGCACAGTGGTCCGGAATTGGAATATAGTGGACATTCGAATCCAAAAAAAATTGCTTTAGATAGCATTTGTTATGCTGATCAAAAATTGTTATGTTCAATTTTTGATAGACATGATTGCTTCACACTTAAAATAAAAAAAAAAAGTATGGGTAGAAATCTATTTTTTTTTTTCACGGCCCTATATTAAAGTGTCAAAGTCAAACCTTATGCAATCATAAGTACCTATCCTACTTTATATTACAACATAAAAATTACTTGCGTATCCTTGCCGCTTTGACAACAGGGCGCAAGTGAATTTCGGCGATAAAATATAACAAACATTCGAACTAAAGTCATAATATCGATCCAAAAAAATTGCTTTAGGTAGCATTTGTTGTGCTGATCAAACATTGTTATGTTCAGTTTTTGATAAAAATGATTTCACACTTAAAATAAAAAAAATGTATGGGTGTAAATATGTTTTTTTTTTCACGACCCTATATAAAAGTGTCAAAATCAAACCTTATGCAATCATAAGTACCTATCCTACTTAATATTACAACATAAAAATTTCTTGCGTATCCTTGCCGCTTTGACAACAGGGCGCAAGTGAATTTCGGGGATAAAATATAACGAACATTCGAATAATATCAATACAAAAAAATTTCTTTAGGTAGTATTTGCTGTGCTGATCAAAAATTACTATGTTCAATTTTTTTTGGATCCATGTTATGACTTTTGTAAGAATGTCCACTATTTTTTAACCATGAAATTCACTTGCGCCCTGTAGTCAAAGCGGCAAGGATATCCAAGAAATTTTTATGTTGTAGTATAAAGTAGGATAGGTACTTATGATTGCATAAGGTTTGACTTTGACACTTTGATATAGGGCCGTTAAAAAACAAATAAAACAGATTTCCACACATACATTTTTTATTTTAAGTATGAAGGACTCATTTTTATCAAAAATTAAACATAACAATTTTTGATCAGCACAGCAAATGCTACCGAAAGTAATTTTTTTGGATCGATATTATGACTTTAGTTCGAATGTTCGTTATATTTTATCGCCGAAATTCACTCGCACCCTGTTGTAAAAGCGGCAAGGATACATAAGAAATTTTTATGTTGTAATATAAAGTAGGATAGGTACTTATGATTGCATAAGGTTTGACTTTGACACTTTGATATAGGGCCGTTAAAAAAAAATAAAACAGATTTCCACCCATACATTTTTTATTTTAAGTATGAAGGACTCATTTTTATGAAAAATTAAACATAACAATTTTTGACCAGCACAGCAAATGCTACCTAAAGTAATTTTTTTTTGATCGATATTATAACTTTAGTTCGAATGTTCCATATTTTATCGCCGAAATTCACTCGCACCCTGTTGTAAAAGCGGCAAGGATACATAAGAAATTTTTATGTTGTAATATTAAGTAGGATAGGTACTTATGATTGCATAAGGTTTGACTTTGACACTTTGATATAGGGCCGTGAAAAAAATATAGATTTCCACCCATAAATTTTTTTATTTTAAGTGTGAAGCACTCATTTCTATCAAAAATTGAACATAACAATATTTGATCAGCATAGCAAAAGCTATCTAAAGCAATTTTTTTTAATTCGAATGTCCACTATATTTCAATTCCGGACCACTGTGCGGCGGCGACCCGCGTTCTGGGAAACGGCCGCTTGAGCCGCGCAACTGTCCCGTTCCCAGAGCAGTATACACTTAGCCGCTAGCACATTAGTGGAAATATGTCCGACGGAAAGGTGCTATTTACTGCGGGCGAGGATGAAAAATTGGAAGAATTAGAGTGTAAATTTCCTTATACATATATGTATACTAAACAATGCCCGCGACTTCGTACGCATGGACTTAGAATTTCATTGCCAGAATTGAATATAGAAAGCTGTTAGTAACTTAGGATTGGTCCCAAACAACACCGACTCGGCATAATATGACAGGAAAACCATCACTATATCTTCTATCGTTGAACCTGTCTCATAAAGAGAATCAGTTTCCAACACGTATACAAACATAAAAACAATCGATGGTGCGGGGATGCATGTGCGGGGGGGGAGTGAGGGGGGAGGGATTAACTAAGGACATCTTTATTTCGGCTTGGTCTTTTCATCTTTAGCATGAGAATCCGATTCTTGGATTTTCTAATAACTTTAGCTGTTCGGGAGTTGCTAGCACTTAGGCCAAGGTTTAGGCCCGCGAGGCATGTCAAAAAAGAAGATAAAATAAACTGGTGCCAGAAACATTTACGCAGACACAAAGTAATGGTACAGTGCAGAGCAAATCGACATATATACCAAACTATAATTTGTCTCTAAACGAAATTTACTAACAAATCATACAACAACAGACTGCGCGAGAAGCACTGCTTGAGCAACCGACGTAACATTACAGATCAACACATACATCCGTCCGTCTGATACAGTTCGATAAGTTCCGAAATATCGTGATTAAAACTGTTATTCATACCGAAAGAATGCCGTGTGTCCTTCCTACAGAAACAAAGTATTTCCTTGTGAAATGCCATCAATATCGGTATAGCCATTTAGACGGCTAAGCACATGTATAATATATTAGTGCAGAACACACGCACATTGACTGCGAGAGAAGCAACGGCAGAGTGATCAATACAGCGTAAAAAAAGTGTACACCTACAGCATTGTTAGACCACGTACGATTTACCAAGCATTTTATCGCTAAATTTGTGATATCTACAGTTTAATATGGAATCTGAAAAACTGGCAGTCCATGCATGGCTCATACGATCAAAAACAATTCTCAAAAATATTTGTTTCATCGGGATTTGAACCGGGAACTACTGTCTAAACAACAGTAAGCAAGTGCGTTCACCACTGAGCTACCATGGCTCGATATTATAACGTACTACAGAGGTTTACACATCCTAAGCGTCGGTCTGTGTTCGTTTCGGTAATTTTTCGAAATTACATGACAATATGTACGATTTATACAGAAAAAAGAATCCTATGTCCATTCTAATACCAAATCGCATCTCCTTGTGAAATTTCATCACGATCAGATTAGCCGTTTAGCTCAAGAAACGTAACAAACAGACAGACAAGCAGAGTTTCTTCACGACCAGTCTCTCGGAACGAGAATGTTAGGGGGGAAAAAAATTAGCGGAATTCCCCGAAAGATCAGGTAATTAAAATACAATATATCCTAACATCTTTATTAATATTGTTTATTACCTTCGCGTCATTTGTTGTTATATCATACATATTATTTCAATAAAGTTTTTTATATCTATTTTATTTTTTGCTTCACGCCGTTATCTCCCTTCATATCTAACTGAAATTGACAAAAATTTAGTATCATTTTAAAGATTAAGGTATCCGATTTGAACATATCATATTTTAAGAAATTATTTTTTTTTCAAATTTGACCCTTAAAGGGCAAAAATATCAATATTTCTAAAATGCTGTTTTTGTGTTATAAGTCATTTTATCTCGCTAGATACCTAAGTGAGATCGTTAAATGAAGTATTATTTTAAAGATTGTGATCTCCGCTTTGGTTACATCATGTATTAAGCAAAAAAAAAAAAAAAAAATCTGAAGTCGACTCTTATAGGGCAAAAGTATTAATACTTCTGGAACGTTTTTTTTTATCATGAGCTAATTGTCTCCCTTGGTATATAATCGAAATCGATAAATGAGCTGTCATATTAAAAATTAGGGTCTCTGCTTTGGTCAAATAATATCTTAAGAACTAAATTATTCTGGATTTGACCTGTAAGGGGCAAAGTAACAACTATGAAAGTTGCGAGTATGAGACAGTTCACAACCAAGCCCTCTCGTAGTGTCCGGAGCAAGTATGGTGGGTCTTACACACCGGCGTCAATGTGTTCTTATTTCAATTTCCAGGAGTGTAATACAATTAGAATGTAGCTGTAATGAGTTCTGCAACGTGATTGCCTTGCCAGAGAGTTAACTATATACCTGCACGGCTGCTAAAGTATTCTGTGAATGAGTCTCACACAGAAAACCCATTAGCATATGCGTAGCCCCATTGTTAATGATCCAAGATTTCGGTTCGTAGTTGTTCATTTTTTTTATGTTGCAATGATATGTGTAAATTTTTTTTCTAGAAATGCATTTCTAAGTGTACCACACAAACGGCAAGCAACAATAACCAAATGATCAGTTGTTTCTAGCTTTATACGGATCTCCTAACATTAATAGAAACATCAAATCGAGCTCGCTAATGACCTTCCAGTACCAAGACCGCTGGGCGACCGCCGCGCCGTAAGAAGTGCCCCACTGTGCGACTGATGCCTAGTCAGCCGCTGGCGTTTGACGCTTCAAAGAAACCCCACCTTTACTTTGGCTGTTGAATGGAATTTCTTATGAACGTGCAATTTTGTCATCTAGAAGATGTCGCAAGTTCAAAAGATTCATGAAAGCGGAACCTTCGATTATCAGATCGGTTGGGGGGGGGAGAAGGGAGGGGGGAGGGGAGGGGCTCTAACTTTCTAAGTTTGAAATGATGACTAATAGGAGTCTCTTTAGTGAGCTGACGGTGTGTTAATAGTTTCTTTCGATATTAAAGTGGTGGTCTCGTTCTGATATTATACAACCTTCCCGCCCCATACCTTTAATATGTCTCAGCTAATTTATTAATTACCAGACTTCGTTTTGCTGTAGATTAACTGCGTTCACTTTCAGCAATAACAAAGTAGCAGAGGACGTAAAAAATTACAAACTGAAAATATACTGAATTGATTGATGATGAAATAAACTATTCAAAGCAAAGCCTGTTGTATTGAAGCAAATTGGACACTTAGATCGACATTATACGTTGCTACACGTAATTTAATTAATTAAGTTCATATAAATCGTTCAGTAAACAACAGTTCTACACTTAAATCCTTTTTCTTATCACAATTACTTTTTGTCACATATGCACTTCAATTCATAGAAATCGTCCAGACTGATACTACAAATACTAACGATTTGTCTTTACGTAATGAGTTTCTTTTACCAATCACCGTAGCAAAAGTGAGCATGACAACAGAACATGAGAGAGGAAAAATGGACCTACATCATACTTGGCAGGCAGGTAATCATAGCAATAGATCGCACTGAGCAAACTGAGGACCCTTCAGACAGACAAACTTCATCTGTATGGGCGTAGCCCATCCTGTTTACAGTGTGCCAGGACTTTCCTACTACACATATCCGATTTAAGAAACTGAAAATGGCTTTTTGTTGCTGTCGGGATTTGAACTGAAAATCTAAAGTTATGTTGTAATCTAAAATTATTGGGGGAGAACTTAGTATGTATTTACATGGGGCCTGACTACCAGAAGTGCCTACTTAATCCTATTGGTGGGTATATTTACATTGAGGGGCCTACTTAAAATACTAATGGGGGTAATTTCAATCCGTGGGCCTACTCATAACTGTTGAGGGGCCTACCACTAATATTACTGGAGGTTTCGAAGATGTTTGGAGGAATTTTGGGGTCTTAAAAGGTAAATTCACAAGTCAATGTTAGTTTTGGTCTCTTTCGGGGATGCATTTCAGCTGTCTCGTTTCCAATTTCAGAGATTAGTTGATGGGAGGATTGAGAACATTTTTGATAAAAGTTTTGTGATTTTCTTTTGATCTGCTCAGTTAAGGTTGGCCAATTGAGTATTTGGCGTACTTCCCTGTTAGGGAGGTAACGCGGTGCATCCAAAATAACACGCAGCGCCCTGTTTTCGAGTGCTTGCAGTTTGTTAATGTGAAAATCGGCTGACATGCTCCATATTTCTGGACCATATAAAAATGTTGGTTGGATTACAGCACGGTATAGGAGAAGTTTTGTATCCGTGTGTAGGCCGTCACCTCTTAGAACCGGGTAGAGGCCGGCAAGTTTGGCGTGACTTTTGTTTTTAACATCATCTATGTGTTTTTTCCACGTCAGCCGCTTGTCTAGTAGCAGCCCAAGATATTTTACGTAGTCCTGCCAGACAATGTCTACGTCATCAATTATAATCTGTAGTTCTGGTGTGCTAGTTTGGTTTGAGAATACTGTAGGTTGACATTTATTTCTGTTTATTTTAATGCGCCAGAGATTACACCATTGTGTTAGAATTCCTAGGTGGCTTTGTACCTTCTTTATAGCGTACTTGACATTCCTGTCACTGGCATAGACAGTTGTGTCATCCGCATATAAAGAAATGTTGCTTAAGATGTGGTGCGGTACGTCATTTACATAAACATTATATAACACTGGCACGAGGACACTCCCTTGCGATACGCCGGCATGTATTTTTCTATTTGTGCTTTGGGCATTTTCGTGTTTAACGAAGAATTTTCTCTCTGCTAGATAGGAATTTATTAACAATATTAGGTAGTCTGGGACACCGTGTCGGTGTAGCTTGTAGATGAGTCCTTGGTGCCAAACTCGATCGAAAGCTTTCTCTATATCGAGAAAGACTGCAACAGTGCCATTTCCTTCCTGCTTTTCCTTGCAGATGTGCTCCACTAGCCTGGTACATTTGTGCACAGTGCTATGTTATTTCCTAAAGCCAAATTGTTGTCCTATGATTATATTATTTTCGTGTAGGAATCTAATGAGTCGCTTTAGCACTACACGTTCAAATACTTTCGCCAGGATCGAAAGCAAGGAAATTGGCCTAAAATTTTGTGGTTTGGTGATGTCTTTGCCGGCTTTGGGTAGTGCGACTACCTTAGACACTTTCCAGGCCTTGGGAAAGTAGCACCGGTTCAGACATGCCTTAATTATTTTTGTTATGAATCTAATGGCTAGTGGAGGCAGGTTTTTTATTTGGATAGGGGAGATATTTTCATATCCGGAGGCCATTTTGGATTGGAGCCTTTGGATGATGCCAATAATCTCTCCTTCCGTTGTTTGTTGCACCATATCATACTGGTCACTGTTGATGACGCGATCGAATACTTTTTGTACATCCTGTGCATGTTCTGCACTTTCATCATTTTCGATCGCGTTGGTCATGAACTGTGCTTCTAATGAGTCCGCAAGAACCTCTGCCTTCTGTATTCCGGTGTGCCTTAAATACCCTCTGGGTAACTGTAATTTGGGTTGTCTGATGTCTTTTGTGGTGGAGCACTGCCAACATTGATTTCCTAATTTTCCAGTTGCCGTGTTTACCATCACTGCCAAATGGGAGAATACATTGGCTTTCACAGATACTACCCCTCCGTGGGCTGGCGACGGGCGAAATCTTCTCCGGGCCAACGAAGATGGCGGGAAGAGGGGACTGACCCCTAGGCTTTGCCTTGCTGCCATATTGGCATTGCAGGCGCCTCCTGAAATTATTAAAAATGAAATACACTGCCTGGTTTACTCTCGCTACCGCCATTTAAAATTCTTAATTCTATTCCTTATTGACTATTTAACTCTATCTTTTAGAGTTCACACTTCTGGTTTATAACACTCTTATCCTATCTATACGTCTTGTGGCATCGCAATAAGCTAACACCACACGAAACACATTCTATGTCTCATTACACTGGCACTCTACTTACTGAGTGAAAAGAAAATATCGAACTGGCAACCCCATAACGGTCGAGGAATAGACAGCTATGAATACAGTTTCTCAGCTAAATCCATCTCTTCGTTATTACCTCTACGATTTGAATTCTCCCTGTTACAAATATAAATATAAATATGGAGGAACAGGAATATTGGATAAAATGTAAGAAATGGCACTAGCGATGTCTTTATAATATTGTAGAATGTTAATATGTAAAGAATTACGTTTATCCATAATGAATAGATGAATCAATCAATTAATTGGAGAATAATGGGAGAATATTCAGTAGTATAACGTGGTCATTGCGATATGTGATACTTAACACAGCAGTAGCGTGAAATATATTATGTAAGAATCATAACGAAAAATTTAAAGTAATGACAAAGGTTCGTGTGTATTAAGAAATAATTATAATGAGGCTGAAACATAGCAAGAAAGACTTGCTAATACTCACAGCGACTAGCACGAGCACAGATGAGGAAATTGAGGAATAATATCTTAAGGTAGACACACTAGAACGAAAAAAAGAAAAAATCCTGCGTAGCTTCAATGGGTGAAACGGAAATAAATTCTAGTAGCTTCCTCCAAGGAAAATTGTGGAAGGTTGGTAAAATGGTAGTCGGAAAGACAAGACGATAAGTTTTTTATTTTATTTTATTTTATTTGGATTTTAGCCATTTTCCTTTTACATGATTAGATACATTCAAGTGGCCAGTTACGTAATTCATTGTACACGTTAAAACAACACATTGCATACTACATTCTGTAAATTAAAATATCTAGTTAAGACGATAAGTTACACTTTTACCCAGCGTGTGAACAGAAGAGAAGTGACTGCGGCTGCGCTCGTTGAAGCTTCACCAGACTGGATTGGGGAGGTACAGTGGGCTTAGGCTCAAATCCCGGACTCAACGTGCCGATCGTCCTGACGGCGATTTATTGGCAGTTCCCCGCAATCACCTGGTGAATGCTGTGACGGTCCCAATCCCCACCTCACAAACAAAGAGACACTTATCACTCGGAATACAAGTTACACGTTTCCCAGACAGGTGGCAGCACGTCTGATCCACCCTTAGAATAAGTTGCACCGACGGAGGTGGTTAAGGCGTGAATAATACTCAAACAAGGCCGACAACCCACATGTTGCCCCAGCAATTAAAGTCGTATGCTAAAAAAGAAAGGAAAATAGTGAGTTCTAAACTTCAGTAATAGTGGCCAGGGAAGGATGATACCGACAGCGTAGAGATTGAGACGTTGTTTTCGCGTTGCAATGCTCGTCAATGTGAGTCTGTCCTATGGTTTACGTTGTGATTGTTCTGTATTGTTGTTTGAATAATTAATTTCACGCCAAAGTAACTGAATTTGTACATTTCTTATTTATTTTCTGGTAATGTAAATATGAAATAAATAAATTCAATTACATTGGCGTGACATTAACTATTCATACAAATTGATTATATCGCAATTGTGTTGTATTCGGTTACTAATTAATAAGTGAAAGAACACGAAATTAAAATTACGTTAAAAATAGATGTTGTAATATTCTCGATGACGTACGATGCACCATCTGAACTACTGAAAATATTAGAAGAAAAGGAGAAGTTATTAAACTTGTGGGATCTGTTATTTGAGTAACGAATATGTTCCAAAAATATCAGGCAATACCAATAGCTATCGAAAATAATATTAAACGAAACCAGCATGGAAAGCTGAATCCCATGATAGGAGAGTGGAGTTACAAATTTAGGACAGATTCACGAACAAGACATGCAGTGTGACTTCTTAGAATTGCTATGACGTATATATAAATTATTTTAGAAAAAGAATTAGATTTTTTGATAGCGGGAAAATTAATGCAGTTATTGCAGAATCTAATCACTGACTGTGAATGATAGGGAAGATGTTTTGTGTTACCAAGAAGAAGAGAATATGATTAAGAAGAGAATTGGCTGACCTAATATGAAGTGTGTATTAGAATTGTATTGTATTACAAAAAGATAAACAAATAGGATGGTTGTGGAGGAGGGGTAAAGGATAAAGGCATGAGGGTGATAGAAAAAGAAAGAGAACAATGGATAAAATATTTGTGATGTAATAACAAAAATATTATGTTCTGCTGATCAGTAATGAGAGGAAACATTACTGTAGCAAGGAAAACGAAGACCTGTTGTAGGCCACTGAATGAGATTCTGAAAGAGAGATGGAAATGTCACAGCGCATTTAGTTGAAATGTAGAACTAAGAAAAGGAGATGAATCAAAATTGCAAAAAAATATTAGCCATGGGATGGAGTTCATAAGAAATACAGTGAACGCAATGAGGATCATATCGTTCTAGCTGAGGAGCTTGAAAATTGTGTTGTGTTAGAGAAGATAACCTTACACAGGTTAACAGAAGTTATGGTATCTTTTTACCAATAGCATCATGAGAAAATGGTTTGATGGACATGCCATCACACTATTATTTGTGAGAAGAACACTTTTAATCTCAAAACCAAGGGTAGAATCAGTTATTTCACAAAAGTACACAACCACATTAGTGTTAAAAACAGAAAATATCAGTCTTCAAAACTTTAGTTTTGTCTAAACGTTACCGTATTTCAAAACATTTGATAATTTAATAATTTGTAACTCAAAAACAATCAGTATTCGATGAATATAATTGTATTTATCCTCTGACTAGCAAAACATCATTTGAAGAATTCAGAAATTTTGTCCCTCTCATTAATTGATATAAGGAAACATTGACTGTTCGTTGATCAAGTGTAATGAAAAATGCTGCAGCAACACAGATAAAAAAGGAATATTAGGCTAAGTATCTTAGATCTGAGTAGAAACCATTCTCATAATCGTATTGAATTGTAAAAAGAAAATTATTCTTTGTGGTAACTTCAATTTAAAGTTTGTTCTAGGATGTTACCAAGTATAATATTTCCTGGGAATGCGTAAATCACTCTTTGTCAAATTAAAAATTTACCCATTACTGTACGCACAGATAGTAAAACATTTGATAAAGTTTTCAGAAAGGAAAATTAATTAAAGAAGCACGCAATAGTTGCAATTTAGAATGGTTGATTGCACCAAACATTCTGAACCATTGAATCACATATTTAAGAATTATTATTGATCATTATAGTTACAAGAACTATCGTCAATACATCCAATGACTTCAACCAAGGTAGCCTGAAAATTAACGAAATTGTTTGTTACTAAAATAATTTCCAATCTATCAAAAAACGTCGAAAATAATTGACTAACAATAGCTATTGCTATGTCGTACATAAAACTTAGAATATTCGACAGTGATCTTTTCAGATATTCATTAAGATCTTTACTAAGCTGCTGACCTTAGTAATTAAAGTAGCAAAATATTGGACAATATATAGAGAGATCAACAGAAAAAATAGTAAATGAAAAGATATCGTAAATCCAATTTTAAGGGAACCAATTATTCTACGAACATAAATCATTGACTTTGAATGATCAAGCAATTGTACAAACAGATTTACAAAGTACTTCTTAGTGGTCGCTAAAGAGCTAAAAGAAGAACTTTCTGTTATCAAACTAAGTCCAGAAATTCTCTTAAATTAGCAGGGCAGAACTGTGATATGAATGGTATCTATAAAACAGAAAGCAATAGTTATTGCTGATGGTTGTAAATCAAAATGGGGAATAATTTGATAAGCTATCCTCAGAGACTTATACACATCAGGTATTCTCCACTGTTAATAAATTATCTTACAATGTTTACCACAAAAATAAATAAAGTGTTCAGACAACGCTATCAGTTACAAATGTTACACAGAATGTTGGACGGAATACGGAGATAGCAACTTGCACTGCAACCAACAGAGTCAGAAACTTCTTAAGGAAAGTAATTCCGCAACTTTCTTCTTTTTAAATAACAGCCATAACAGCTAATATAAAAGCAAGAAAGTTAGTATAGTTTACATATTTTATCTCCATACTTTTTAATAGGTTCTCCGGAAATTCTTCAGATAGACTGAGGTTATTAAAGTTAAAAACATGATCTAAGAATTAGTGCTAAATAATTCCGCGTACAATTACCTTAGTCTGTTTAGAAATCTAGCTATACTCACAATTCAATGTCCTTGGTATAAGAAAATCCAGAATATTTCAGTCTCAATTATTAAATACACAGTTATAATAGTAGGAACAAAATTTACACCTTCAAAATTTTCACAATCGAATCAGTTTCTGCTTCACATTTTACTTCCTGAAAGAATTTTCTACCTGGAATTTATAAAATGAAGCAGTCTGAGATCACAACATATGCTTTATGATAAAAAAATAGATTTTGGATAGGTTATTTCCGATTATTACCGTGGTGTGTCATTCTTTTTAATCTATAAGTATGTACAAATCTAATAACTTAAAATAGCCTTTGGAAATTATATTCAAATTTATTGATCACTGGAACTAATGGTTAATTTTAGGGTGAAAAATAGATAGTTGGCTAATACACTTTTTTACTATCATGACGTACTGCAGTAACATGCGAACCAACAATATTGCATGTTGGGACAAATAACTTCAATGAATTGGTGAAGACGGACAGACGATCAGACCAATAACCACATAACCGCACATATCCGCCTGTACGCTAAGGGGATTTCCTTTCTTGTGGTGTGACAATTGGGTATTTGACTATTTTTTGAAAATGGTTTTAAATAGTTTATTGATACACGTTATTTACCGAGTACTAATTATTTTTGACAAAAGTGCTTATTTTACGTAAAATTCAACGTTAAAATTTAGAGGATTTGAAAGCCCGCCAAAACGCTCCTGTGCTGTCTGGTGCGGGCCAACGACACTCGTGACGTCACATGCCCCCAGGCGCTCACTCTACGTAAGTAAAGTTTGGTTTGTTTCTCTGAATTTGTGTATAAATTGTTGGAAATATGGTTTATAAATAGTGTGTAGTACATCAATATACAACCACAACAATAAAAACTCTCGAAATAAACATAAGTGTTCCCCCCACATTAACTGAAATAGGAAAAAAAGTCTCTTCAACTTGCTCATAGAAACCCAGACGACATTGCGACTAAGTCGCATATCATTTACTGTATAATTTGCACCATAATTTCTTTGAGATAATGTAGTACGCTGTTTAAGGCGAGTATCAGCAAAGTTAGAGTTCTTAGGTTCGATCCTCGCTTTGGAATATGTTTTGTTATTTGTGAGCGTCTTCTTTAGATACTAGTTGCTGTTGGTAGCGCCGCATATTCTTTTTCTAAAATCCACCAATACATTAATTTTTTCCGAATGTTTCACAAATTTTTGGATAGCAAGAGTATTATAAACATCTGAGACATAACCAAAAAAAACTTCAAAACTAAAACTGGACGTTTCTTGCACACCGATACAAAGTTTTTTTAAAAAAACTGAAAATTACTTGCGCATTAAAAGTAAATACCGCTTATATAGATGCATTTATGTCAGAAAGGCAACATACAGTTGTATCGTCACGTAAAAATTCCAACAAAAAGTATTCAAAGCGTTCCGGAATTGTTGCGAGATTACCGTGCAATGTTATTGTTAAAATAAATCCTATTATTCACCGCCGAGTACCTGGGTTATGTTGCAATGATGATATATCTCTGGTATGTTTTAAAATTAAAAGCAGAAGGTTATCATTTTATTAATGTTTTCTTGTATGACAGCAATATATGTTTCAAACTGTTGCATGACGTTTTATACTTCTTCTAATAAAAACATTATTCTGTAAAGCAACAAGCGGCAAACAGAAAAAAAATGTACACACGAAAAAAATATTATCCTAAGCAAGGTTCGATTAAAGGATCTTCAAATTCCTATAGCATTATTTAACCCTGCAGCTACCTGGACACCATGGCAACGTTACTTTTCTTTTCGTTAATAGTGAACAGTTAAACATC
Source organism: Vandiemenella viatica (assembly GCA_031002005.1). Lineage (NCBI taxonomy): Eukaryota > Metazoa > Arthropoda > Insecta > Orthoptera > Morabidae > Vandiemenella > Vandiemenella viatica. Next base: position 104,736,988 of record JARYHS010008074.1, on the reverse strand, counting down.
ACAGTTTCTATGTGCGATGAAGTGAACGTGGTCGGTAAATAATTTTAGCCATTCTTATGAAGGATTTCTGTTAATCTCTAACTTCCAGTTTAAATATAAATGATTCTCGAATTGAAGTTATTACATTCTCAAGCTCCGTAGAATAAAAGTCAGTGGTTATTTCTATAGCTAGTCCCACAAATAATCTACGGTATTTTTCCGCTGTAGGCTTCTACAAATTGTTCTTCATTTTATATTCAATGCAAAATTTCATTATTAACAAGAGATAACCAGCAACAAATAATTGAAAACTTTTTTTTTTATGGCATTTGGCAACGGAGGCCATACAGCCAGCTCAAGGTAATTATAATTGCTTTCAGTGTATAGACGCCACAGGACATTCACACAGACACACGACACTTAACATCCATGCCCGCGGCCGGATTCGAACCGGCGGCCTTCGGCACGCGGAGCTAGCACTCTAGCCCCTACGCTACCGAGGCCGGCATTGAAAACTTGGATAGCGGGAAATACTCCATACGCAGCCGCAGCGCCTACCGGCAGTTGACGTCACTAAAGCGATCTCCAATCCCAGAGCGTTTTCGGTCACGTGACAAGAGGCAAGAAAATTTTTATTTTTATTTCGCTTTTTTAATTAAAACAAACCATCTTTCTTTTCAAATTTAATAAAAATAGCTTCCTTAAGCATTAATCTACGCGAATGACTACAATTTGTAATATATTTTGAATACTGTCAAATAGCCTATTACTAAAAACGAATGCGAACTTTGGGCGTACGAGGTAGCGAGGCGAGACGCAGTGGATGAAGGAGGTGCCAGAACAAACGCACGTACTGGAACAGTTCGCAAAAAGTACGTTTAGCTTACAAAGTCTCCAAGCAAACGAATGAAAAATATGTAAACGTGTGCACGACTTAACAAGCACTGTCATGTCAATAGCGACGTTTGGGTTACATTAAAACTAATTCTGGGACTCTGTTTTGGAATTTTATGTGACCTTTTTTTTTCGCTACCTCAACGGTTTTAATGAACAGTCCCGCTACTGTTTGTAGCTTAATCTGTATTTTCAGTTTGATGGTTTTGGATTCATTGGTGTTGCACTTTAGGGGATAACCAGGCTATGGTAGGTAGGACCTTAATAGGAACCCCTTCTTGTATTCTTATATATATTTCACATTCTCACTACACTTACTCAGGAATCCACAGGGTTCATTAATGGCACCTTGTATTTGTGCCAGGTCATAGGTACAACCGTGCCTATAAACTCTAGTCTTGGAACTTCGTGGCGGGCTTCCTCAACTCTGTTGAAGAATTTTTCGGTTGATTGGAAGATTTGTGTATGGATATTTGGAATATTTGTGACGTCATGGAGGAGCGCTGTTGGAGTGAAGTAACTTGCCCGTGTGATCATTCGGAGAGTCTTATTCTGCATTCTCTAAATATGCATTCTGTTGGAGTGGCTAGTCGTTCCCCAAGCTTGGCAACCATATAAGATGAGCGGAACAATGATTGATTTGTAAATGCGGATCTGGGTTGATAAATTTAGGTTGTCGCTCCTCAGAATCGGTGCAAGTTTCATCGTCACTGCTAGCTCTTTTTTTCTCCGGTCTAGCACATGTTGACGAAAGAAAAGTTTGTTGTCAAATATTATGCCCAGATATCGAGTCTCTGTCACCCATGGAAGCTTGTGGCCCATTGTTTCTAGCTGCTTTTGGAGTACTGGTCTTTTCCTTGAGAAATACATTGCAGAACATTTCGTAGGGTTGAGTTTGACTTTATTTACTCTGTACCATTTATCAAAAGCGTCCAAGCCTTTTTGAGCGTTTTGGATATTACGTGTGTGGTTTCCTCCGGTCGAGTAGATGACCGTATCGTCAGCAAATTGAGCCATAAGTACGTGAGGAGGTAAGGGTATGTCGTTAATGTAGATTTTGAAATGAGTAGGCGCAATTACCGAGCCTTGCGGAATTCCAGCAGTAATTGTGTGAGTTGCAGATATTTGGCCTTTAACTTGTACGAAGAATTTTCTATTTTTAGGTAGCTTGCAATAAGTGCGATGAAGCATTCCGGAATATCTGTTTGATGATATAGTTTATCAATTAATTTAGTGTGCCAGACTTTATCGTAGACTTTTTCGATGTCAACGAAAACGGCAGCAGTTGATTTTTTCCAGTTAAAACCTTTGCTTATATGCTCCGTTAGTCGGACGTTCTGGGTTGTGGCTCCTACATGGTTTTCAAAGCCAAATTGTTCTTGTCGGATGGTGTGTCCAAACTCCAAACTGGTATTAATTCTTTTTAGCAGTAGCCGCTCTAGTATTTTGGAAGGAGCAGACATTAAACTAATCGGTCTGTAATTACTTGGGTTTTGCTTATCTTTACCCCTTTTTGGAAGCGCGATGACCTTTGCAGTTTTCCATATCGATGGGTAGTAGTGCTGAGGAGACATGTTTAAGAGTGTTTTCACAATTGGCTGTAGCATTGCCTTCTGGAGGCATCTTATGCTGGGGATGGAGCGAACAGAAGCAAGAAGGACATCTTTCGCATCCAGTTCTCGTTGCAACAAACTTTCTTCATGCACGAAAGGGAGGGTGAAGTCTGATGGCCAAACAGTTACTCGACCTTCGATGGAGCGCCTTTGTGGTCTTCTCCATTCAATAAACAGCTGACATCCTGCTCACCACACCTACTGTAAAACCTCCACACCGCACTCGGTTTAATACAGACAACAACCAACTGTAACGCCCCTGTGATTTGGTCTTTGCACTATAGTTAAGCAAATCTCGTGCTCTTACCTAATTGTTACTATAATTCATGACATGACAAGAACAACTTCATAATTTTGGTTTCAATAAACGTTTATTTGACTCATTTGATCTAACGCAAATAAAGCACTGAGCTTTTGATTTTGAACTGCATTAAATTAGATTCTATTATGGTATTCCTATAACAATTCTGCTTTCACATGCCTCTTCTTCAAAAAACTACATGAAGAAAATTGAAGAAGAGGTACTAAACCATTCACCCGCTCCAGTCTAAATGTTTTTCCAGGTATGTTGATGATACCTTTGTGATTTGGCCACATGGCAGAAACTGCATTGACTTATTCCTAATGCATTTATATTCGATCCATGAAAATATTCAGTTCACCATGGAATTGGTGGAGGACGGTTGCCTTCCGTTTCTATATGAGTTCGTTATGAAACGTACCGAGGGTTCACTGGGGCACTCTTTTCATCTGAAGCCTACCAATACTGACTTATATTTAAACGCCAACAACTGTCACCATCCGACACAACGCAAAACTGTATTAACTACCTTAGTACATGGAGCACGAAGAATTTATGACAAACATAGCCTTGCAGGTGAATTGGACTATCTACGGTGAACGTTTTTAAATAATGGTTATAATGAGGGTCAGATTAGTCGTACGTTTAAACAAAAGGAATGTCGACAGAAAGATCATATTGATACCATAGGGTCATGCCTTTCTGCCGTTTTTTGGGTGCCCTAAGTTCCAAATAGGTAGACTGTTGACACAACACGGAGTCAAGACAATTTTCAGACCACCCACTAAAATTAAAAACTTGTTAGGCAGCATTGAAGATGACCTAGGTTTACGAACCCCTGGTGTAAATTATATCCCGTGTGAATGTGGCTGCGGTTACATCGGACAAACGCAGCGGTGTATTGTGCAGCGATGTGTTGAACATGCAAGAAATGTTCGTCTTGGGCAAGAAGAGAAATTTGCGGTGGCCGAACACAGTGTGCAAGAAGGTCATACATTTGATTTTGATTAAAAAAAAAAAAAAAAAAAAAAACTTTTTGGCACAACGTTATTAGAGAAGCTGTATAAATCAGAACAACTGATTCATTAGTCAACAGGGACACTGTTTATCAACTCAGTGCAGCCTGGAACCCGGCTATTAAAATGCTGAAACAGTTTCGCCTCGGTAACGAGCAGAAGAGTGGATGACGTCATCGCGCTGTGATGGATTTGTCTTCCACCGTTTCCGCGGTAACGGCTAAACAAACAGTTACTCATTGAAATTTGGTTGAAAATGAGGGATGAAACGTCCCACATCTTTACACGGCTGGAAGCCCAAGACTTTTATTTAATTTACATTTCTGTATTTAAGTACATAGTACTCCATTTGTTGACGGTTCAAATTAAATGAGTTGCTAGAATTAAAAATGGATAAACCCTGATTTTGTTGCTAGTGGAGCACTGCCAATTATTCAGCAAATAACAGCCATTTTCTTGGGACCAAGATTAGTAACTCCCATCGAAAAAAAAAAAAAAAAAAAAAAAAACATGCAATTCTGAATATATTTCATTTAGCCCACGATGACTGTCAGTTGCATTTTCAGTTTGAGTAATAGCCAAACACCACAGAGAAACATCTCGCTAGAGCAGGAAGTCTAGCGAATAGAAAGAATGTAGTTTACAGCTTAATGAAAATCTCATTCTGTGATATGGATGCTCATAACTTGTGTTATCTCTGATTTCGATGAATATAAAAACCAGCAATGCATTTACCCCTAATTACTAACAGGCTAATTGCTATTGAATGACGTTGCATTTTTGTACAAACTCCTGCCGAATGGAGAAAGAAACATAAACCTGAAACATACAGTATGGGTTGGATAGACCTCTGCACGCAAAGATTATTTTCCGGGCATTAAAAAAGAAATCTTAAAGGAATTATTACAAAATTTTCGTTATATTTTAATACTTCCTCGTATATTCATTCACAGGATAGCATACTCAGTCACTGGAGACATTGACTCGAAACCCAGTGACCGGCATTCGATATCCAATACACGTCCAGAACTGCTCTCGAAATCGACACAGTGTGCTGTATCATCAATACAAATCATGGAACTCTGTGGGGTAATATCCGGTCGGGCGTATCTAGCATCAAGGCACTAAAAGGAAATATGGAACTCTACATTCTACGTCCGAGGATACTCTCTCCTCCATGGATCCACGAAATTCTAACGCAGGAACAGCAAAACCTAGTAAGTAGATAAGAGTCTTATGAAATGACTAAATATAATGTCACAATATCCTCATTAAAATGCGTGTGACGTTTAGTGGTGTAGACGGTTAAGTGTTTCTGCTAAGAATTGAGAGCTCATTGGTTCGAACCCTGGTCTTTGTCTTAATTTTTGCTGTTTATTAAAATGACTATAAATGTTTGCTTTGCTCTTTTGAAGGCTGCCTCATGGTTCGGGCTCTATGAAGAACTCTAGGTTCCTTTACCTGACAAGGTTACAGCGATTGTTCATAAAACCTACTGCAGATATGGATTGCCCTGAAAATTTAATGTTCTGTTGTTTCTCACCCAACAATCTCATATGTACTTTATTACATGGTTTAATAAAACCATACCTATAACCTAAATTTTTAGAACGTTGTGACATAATATAATCATTCAGATTTCCAATATTCTATCGCAGACATGTAGGTTTCTAGACTTGCCTAAAGCTCTTAAAATAAGACGCATCTAAATTAGATCTGGAAATAACACTATGTAGTAAGAGAAAGTACTCACTAAGACACAGCCAGAGATGAAATTTATAATGAATCGCCGTCAATAGTGATTTATGTGTGTACCTCCAGAAGTAATATGCTGATAAAAATATTTTATCCTTGACTTTGTCATCACAGATTCAGGTAAAACAAAACTCCATAAACGTTTTGTATACTGAAATGCAGTGGTGCTATGGTGTAGTATACAGAGAAATCAGAAGTGTATCTACATTCTAAGTGGCGATATAGGTAAGGTTAGTGTTCCTATAGTCGACACGAAATTGAATTGAAATAATTAATAAAAAATTGGAAAAATATATTACTTGTGGATTCATTATTGATAATTAAATATTAATTTTTCTTTGATGGGATAACTTTCATTTTTACATTAAAATGAGTATAATTTTCTGATTTCACGATTTAACATTTATTTAACTCTTTCATATGAAAAATTACGAATCAAAATTATATACAAAATCTTTTGAATTCAAATCATAAAAATACATAAAACTTGCAAATAATAAAAATAATAAAAAAGTCCGGCACCACTAAGCCAAGCTCAGACTTACTATAATAAGACAAAGGGTTGAGCCACTAGGAATAGTTCTTATCTGCGCATGGTGACTTGCCAAGGCGTGTTCAGTTCGATCGAAATTGAAGCATTGCAATCGAAATATTACGTGTCGTATGTTACCGTTTGGTGTGACGATCTCTTCACTGCTGATAGCGTAGCAATCAACGTCACCAACGGACCAAAATGCAGACCGAACAGGTCGCTGCACTATTAATGTACGTAATAGAGATATAGACGCAAACAAAATACTTCAAGCCGTCACCGCTTTTCGTTGACACGTCAGCACCACAGACTAGGAACCCCAGGCACTATGGAGTTGTGGCCAACACACTCACTACGCCACAAGTATTCTACAGTAGGCTACTTATATAATCGGGGAAAGGCGCCAATACCTCACCGGCAAGGCCTCCACCTCTCCCTGTTCCAGCCACTTCGACGTCCCTCCAAGACCCACCGAAACCAGGAAACAGAGAAAAAAAAATCTCATTGGCTGCTGTTATTTGGAACCTCGTTCTTATTTGTACATTTTAAATCTTTTGCCCGGTTTACACCCTCCAATCGTTTCTCTCTGCGCCAAAACTTGGCGTCTGTTTCTCCCTCCGCACTTTCTGAAGTCACTGACCCTCTCCAGAACAACGACCTGCCACCCGCTGTTATGCTTTTAGCGTGGACGACACTGAATTAATGGGAAGGTCCGGTCTAATGTATGGAGCTTCCCTTGACCACTGTTGAAATTATTTATGGTAGGCTTCACATGAATAGGCGACGGGTTGGAATCTGCCAGTCCAGGTGCCAACGATTTTTCTTATACATCGCACTTACTTTTATTAAAAATAAAATGTAATGAGTTTATCACTTTTCCTCATTACAGTATAAAGTTTAAATATAACTATACACGATGACCCAGAGAACTGTACACGAAACGAGCAACACTGTAGAGTTTACTCGTCAATCTCAAAGGGTCCACGGGCTCTGTAGTGATCTCGTCTCTCAATGCATAATAGTGGGCTTAACATAGTCGGAAGAGCGTATCTTGTTAGCATCAGATAACGTAGGTTGACTTTACTTTCTACTGAACGTGATTATACAAATGTGGCCCCGATAGATTAAAAGTTCTGGCGGCTCAGTGGTTAAGGCGTCTGAATGAAGATATAAATCTCTTTGGTTCGAATCCCTGTCGCAGCAGATATTTCCAAAGGCCCTTAATCCTACCTTCACCTCTGGCACAGCTTGTTGTGTGATATGAAGCACGCCAGAACGCTTCCGTGGTTTGGATCCCGCGTTAAATTGTTGGTTTTCTATACCTGGTAGTATAACCGGGTTTTGGTACGGTGGCATTACGATCACAGGAACCTTTACCTTAAACATGGTTGAATAAATAAGCGTATTAATTCGTAGTTTACGCAGGAGAAGACTTCTCTCACTGCAGCTGCCGAAGAAAACACAACTCACCGAACGACCACGCTGCAAGCCCACAAGAAGCGTACATTGTGAATGATCATTTTAAACAGACTATAAGAAGAATATATCTCGTATCTCGCATCCAAGAAGTCTGTATCTTGCATCTTAAATCTTCGTATCTTGTACCACACTTTGATTTTGTGTCTTGTATCTTGTACATGGAAACGATACCTTCTTTTTTTTTTTAACTGCTTTACGTCTCTCAACAGCGAGGTTTTTAGAGACGGGAAAGGATGGGGGGGCAAGGAATGGGAAGGAATTCGGCCATGGCCTTTTTAAGGAAGCATCCCAGCATTTGCCTGGAGTGATTTGGGAAACCATGGAAAACCCAAATCTGGATGCCCGGACGGGGATTCGAACCGCCGTCCTCCCGAATGCGAGGCCAGAACTCTATCCGTTACACCACCACGCTCGGTGGAATCGATACCTTGAATCACACAACTAGTGTTTTGCACCAAGTACCATACATCTTCGAATTTTGTTACCAATACCTAGCAAAGTCATATCATGCGAAAATCATAATTGGTAGCCTCTGTGTCGAATGTTTGTACCTTAATTCTTGTGTGTTCTATAAATCGACAGTGGTGTCAAATTTTTGTTCCTAACTAAGACTTAAGTTTTATTCATAAACTGAACGGACCTTCGAGCCATTGACAACAATAAGAGATTTGTACACTTCTGTGCGGCGCTATAAACCTAAAAATGACGTGTGATGTCGGTCTTCGGTATATACGATGCCATATTTAGAAATATGTAACTACGTCATAAGTCATAAGCAGATAGTGAAATTCTTCATGTAAAGCCTACAGATACCGGAAAGGAAAATCTTATTTTTTATTTATTTCCTTTATGAAGAGATTTAGTATAAAGTAGCTTCTCTGAGTCTACAATATCCTCCATGGGCCCACGACTTGTGGAACAAGAGACGTGAGTTGACACCCATGGGATCCCATAGGAGTCTGGAATTCTTTCCACTTGGCGTGGGTCCCTTATGCTTTACTTTCCTACCTATCTTGCTCTTTAGCGTTGTGGAAACGGCATCAAATATAGGTTTCAAAATGTGTCGCACTTAGTAGCACTTCTAATTAAATATGTCGACTTCAGGAACAAATTCTAATATTTTGTTTTTGCTGTCTTCTTTTGCACTTACAACTATAAAACAAGCTACTGCAATATACAATGGAACAGAAATATTCAGAAAGTTGTGTGTATGCTCGTTTGGGCCAACTAGGACCCTTTGTGTAGCTTGAATTTTTACTGCAGATGTGTACACATGGTGTTACAACAAGGGTTGTTTGCCGTAGATGGAACAACAGTTTGACGTGGAATACGAACAATGGTAAATTCTGGCATAGCTGATATGATCGAACACAACTCTAAAAATTCCTACGTCTGCCGGTATTCGAACCCGGGTCCGGAGCAGCGACCGTTTTGAAAGCAAGCATCTTAACCACTTTTTTTTAACTAATTACATTTGTTATTGAAAAATTACGCAATTTCATTCAATATAATAAATTTCAAAGATGATGAAGAAGTTCCCAGTAGGCAACCTCTGATTCCCAAGGTCCTCCGTTGTCACGGCATGTGTGGTTCAAGTTCTGCACATTGCAACGGATTGTCAAGTAGACTGAATTCTTCCTTAGTGAATTATAGATTTTCCTGGATTGCTGTCTGTAGAAATTGTCCATATGACATCCAGTAGTGTTTATGTTTTTCTGCAGTACTGAATTCAGTTAGAATGTGATATTTAAATTCGTTTAAATCAGTGCCTTTCTTCCTTACTGCAAAATCTAGAAACTGTCCCATGGTCCATATCGTGGAGTTTTTCTTGGATATTGGATGTGGTCACTTATCCGGTTTTATTACGTTGGCAACGTTCAAGATGTAATTTGTAGTACAATTTAGTGACGCCAACGTACCTTTCACCCATTTCCACATTGCCTGCCTCTCTTTGCAGATAAAACGGTTTACTAAAGTGTAATTTTTTAGTATACACAAGTGTATATTGTGCAACCGTTTGTTTGTAGGAATTAATTCATTAACCACTTGATGCCAAGTAGATTTAACATTGGGAGGCAGATATTTATTGGAAATATTCTGCCAAACTGATTTCCAATTTGTTTGTGTATATTTAAGCTTAATGTTGTTCCTACCCATCGTTTGTAGCATTTTGTTATATATGTCTTTTCAGTTGCTGAACGTTAATAACATTTGTGAAGTAGCTACATCCAAAAAAATATGTTCTTGCCCAGTCCAACTAACAGCTTATATGTCTTATATTAACCGGTGGGTTTCGATCCTCTGGTTGTATCTGGTTTAATAAAATCTTTGTTATGTTATTTTGTTGCTGTTGTTTAGGATATTAGTCCTATGAATCAATAATGCATTGCACTTCAAATGTACATCGATTAGACCAGGCCACCTTTATTTGGCGGGAACACTAACGAAGACATTTTTGGGCGAAAGATGTTGTTTCGCCAAATAAACCACCCAAGACTAGAAGTCAGTCTTGCAGCTGTTTGTTTAGTTATTGGCAGACCCTCTGGAATGAACCTTAACTTGGTAAGAATGTCTGAGTTCACCAATTTAATCCTCTGTGTAAGAGCCAAATCTCTGTTGCTACTCTCTTTTAGTTCGGTTCTTACCCCTTCGAGAAGGATCTTCCAGTAGGCTGCCGTAGTGACGAGGGGATGCTACCAAGAAGTTTGTAATAAGAATTACTATGATAGCAATTTATCCAGAACAATGGACAGGCGAATCGGAGTTAGATATTTCTGCAGAAAATTTAAGAAGTGGTATATAGCAAACAAACAAATACAATACTCATTTCAAAATAAAATCATATGAAAAATGTTAGTAGTTAGCAGTTGATATAAGTGTGGTTGGCGAAATCGTACTATCACTTTCACAATAAATTTGCTTCAGACAGAATATTTACCATTACGGAAACGGTCATAGCACTTTCAAAGTATTTCAGAATGCCAAGATCTGACTTTTCTAAACCTAAACTTAAATCAAATAGGCCTTCTAGACTTCTATGTGTCACCAAATATGCAAATTCGCGTAAATGTAATGCTTCGGGTGTTTTGGTAACATAACGAACAAGATGGGAAGCTGAGGTTACAGATTTCAGAAAGTGTAAGTGGCAGTTAGAAGTTCACATTACCAGAAATATAATAGTGTGAACTGAGAACAATTGAAATACGTTTTTGAAGTAAGTTAGTGGCAATAGATATATTAACAAAAAGTAAAATAAAAAAAGATTATATTTATCAGTACAGACTGATTATAATGAATAAAAAGGATAAGAAGAGGATGTTTCATTGAGATAAATTAGAACAGAAATAACTAGAGGAGTGATCAAATAGTCAAATCTAGGATATATATATGTCTAGAGAAATAAATTTTTCTATTGAAGATAGAAATTTAGTAAGAAGTAAAAAATCAAGATAACTGTTTTTAACAAGGAGAGGGGTAGAGATATGTATCATTAAAGAATTTGGATATGTCGTTTGATCGGAAGGTACTAGCGTTAGCGTTGAGTAATTCCAGAATACTGAGAAAAACCACATCCCCTCGAATGCCGGGTTTGAAAGTTAACCACTAATTAATTCGCTTTTTTTGTGAAACAATCGTTTATTTAAATAAGTTCTTAGATTTTTAGACTACTAATCCCTGATAAGATTATTTCCCAAGAACAAGTTGTCAAAAGCGTGTATAGAAAAAAAAACAAAAAACAAAAATAACTTAAAATGAGTTGTACAGAAGTATTCCAGTGTGAAAAGTATATCGTGCCTTAGCCTTACTTCACATAAACACACAGGTACGTGACTGTGCCGTATCAGTGAAATTAGTTCCCTCCTTCCTCGTTTATGTGCGTAAGTTTAGGAAAAAATTACTAAAACTGAGACGAAAGATATCTGAAACCACTAAGCAATAAACCAAGATGAAGCGTTACGCTTAATTTAAAAGTTTCTAATAAGGTTCTGCAAAGTCGATAAAGACCGTACTGTGAGAGGATCGACCGGAAAATGAGGGTAATTTTTCCTCTCGACTTGAGGCGAGCTCAAGGAGTTTACAGTTCGTAAATTACATAAAATATCGATTCCACCTCATTGCAGCATTATTGGCTTCCTCTATGAGATTGTGATTTCTTCCTCAGACTTAATACCCAAGTCAGGAGGAGACTAGTTTCTTTAACACTTGCTAATATATCCTCATAGTGTCTGCTTCCCATCATTCTGACTCTAATCTTTTGAATTGTATACATCCAACATATTCCAGGCATTTCATTAATCCACCTTACCAAAGCGGGTGAATGGAAGAAATCTTCTGTAATGACACTGTATGAACAGCCTGTTACTCCACTTTTTCATTGTGATTGATCCCAGAATAACTGGTATTATAAATTTGATCCTTTTTGGATATCTAAATGCGCTATACTCTGTTTCTAAAATCGCCTTCAGTGATATGCTATAATCCTATAGCTAGTTTTGCTTTTATACGGATAGTTTTGAATGGTGAAAAATTATTTGACACCTAAAATATCCCATGTCTACTGGCACGCGTGAAACTAAATGATAGAAATATCACGTGTAGATGTTAGCTAGGACGAGAGAAATAAGTTAATTAATATTTAACATTTTTACCAACGATTTAATATTTAGCAGAAGTTAAGTTTTGCAAATTATGGAGTGTAATTTTCGCAGCTGGAAGTCGTATAAAATGCATCCGAAACGAAACTGGACATAAGTTTTCTTTTCTTCTTTTTAGTTTATTATTTTTTTTTTAAACTAAATAATTGTTTCTTACCTTCACGTTTTACTGTATAATGTTTGAAGAAATAAACACTATGCTGCAAATCATCCAAATGTTGAAGCATACTTGTTACAGTACCATTGGTAGTTTGTGATACCATACAAATTATTAAGTTAATAAAAGACATTCTGTCGGTCTAAATTTGTCTACCAGGTCTCCATCATATTCGCCGATGATCGTAGTCTGAGGTAGTGCAGAGCGGTGATTCATCGCTGAACAGAACGCTATGTCATTCATCAGCAGACCAGTGAATCGCGGTTAAGCGCTATGATGGATGACTACCTTCAGCATTCTTCCAATGTTTTGGAGAGCCATAGCTGTGTTACACCTGACGTCATGCTTTGGGGAGCCATTGGATATGACTTCAGGTCACAGGTGGTAGTAATTGAGAAAACACTGACGGCTCAATGGCACGTCACGGACATCCTGTTATCTCCCATGCAATTAACACGAAAATGTTTGTCCAAACACGGCACGTGTACCAATGAACTGCCTGCGTGATGCTGAAGTACTTCCGTGCCCAGGAAGATCCCCAGATCTGTTCCAGAAAGAACATGTGTGTGGCCATCTCGGGCGTCAACTCTGTCCCGGTGTCAGTATCCAGGACTAGTTACAACGGTTGTGGGCCACCTTGTCTCAAGAGGCGATAAACGGCTTTATATACCCTTACAAACCGAATCGGCCAGAGAGGGTGCAACGTCATTAAAATAGATGGGCTCACACTGTTAATTTCATTGTATATTTGACTCGATTTTATAACTACGGAAATAACATCTCAGATCCAGGGTACATTATCAGACTACTTAACGTAATCATCTATGCTCATTTAGATAGACAGGTAGAAGGCTACAGATGAAATAATTGTTTCTTCTCTTATTTTCCATCCAGAGACGGATTGCTATTTCCTCTTACACTGTAACAAACTAAATACTTTCTCCTACGTCATTCATGAAATTTATTTGCATATACTATTCTCTAATGATAAAAAGAGCTTATTCATAGCTTAGCACACTTAACACTGACAGTTTTGACAAATGGTAATTCTCGTTAAATATTATTTTATCCACCACATTAGATAGATAGAGAGAGGGACTGATTGTATGATTTTTATAAAGTAATGACAGTTGTATAGCATTCAGAAACATTTTCTATATGTTGTAATATCATCTAGCTATGAAGCACTTATTCAACGTGAACACTTATATGGCCGCAAATAGAATGGCCTCTTCTTCGCCCTTGGAGGTAGATTGTATTTAACGGGACTACAACTTTACCTGCAAGTTGTGCCTTTCATGGTCGGGTGCAATCTCTGCCTGACTGCATGGCAGAATTACGACGGCTTCTTTGTCCTAGGACATTTACTCCTACTTAATTTGATGTGTTTCTTCGATGTTAGCCTTGATGTTGTAATTCACGTCAGATGATGTGACGTCTTGGTGCGACCAGTAGCTACAACGTAGCGGCCGTGCTCGCTTTACGACAGGCTCCACATATGATGAGTTGCGTTAGCAACTCGATGATTGTATATCTGCTGCGACGTGCTCGCAGCATTTAGGATGGTGAAAGTGGCGGCGGCTAGATGTTCGGCCGAGTGGGGTTCTGGTCGACATTCTCGTAGCTTGATGATGCCGGAGGAGGTTTCTTGACCTGGTATCATCGCTGGACGTTGCAGCGTTCTTGGCGATCTGACGACAAATTTCTCTTGCCTCCCGTGGTGGCGAACTCTTGCTTGAGGCTGAGTCGCCCTGCTTTTCAGGAGCCGGATCAGCGTGATGACTTGCTTGTTTCCTGCTAGGACATCCGCAGTAACAGGCTGCATGATGTCCAGAGCAGTTACAGCAGACAGGATATTCTTTTGGTCTGGGACAGATCGCAGGTAGCGAACGCACCTCTGCTTGTTTGTGCATTGCATCGCGTAGTGATTGAAGGATTGACAGTTAAAACACTGAACGATTCGAGGCGTCCTAGGCTTCATGGCAGATCTTTCTTCCTTTGTTCTGACAACTTACATGTCATCAAGCACAAAGTTGTAACTGCGAGTGTGCTACAAACAATGTCTTAAACGTGCTACTGTAGAGAAGCCAACGATTACCTTTAACTTCACCTGCTCTCCGAAATTGATTCGTTTTGGGGGGGGGGGTGGTTGTTCTAAGTGAAGGACACCTTGGCATCACAATTCTGGTTTCAACATTTCTTATCCAGCAACGTCTAATGTTTGCATACCGTACCTTACAACGTCAAAACTACTCTATCGTGCCTTTAATATTACGTGTATGCACCTTAAATAACTAAAATACTATATAAAGTAGTGCAATGTTACGCTAGACACTTCCCTGTCGTTTCTGGTGATGTAGTGCATGCTTCAAGACGGAACACCTAACAGAAAATAAAATATAATTCTAGTAGAACAAAACCCAATGAGATTTTTTATATTTCATACTTGTATAATCAGCTGCGTTCTTTGAATGAAAATATTCCAAATCAACAACGATTCTAAGGTTTACTCCGACGTAAAGAAGAGTATTAGCGTTGAAATTAAGCTCTTTACTGAAACGGGAATAAGAATGGTGATGTTTTACCTTGAAACATGATTGTTCAATTAATTCAATTTCCCTGTAATTTTCGAAGACATGTACGTGTATAACTAATGAAATTTCGTTTTTGTATTGTCTGTGACAATGAGTAATCGGATACGTGTGTTGCTTGAGAGCGACCGCCGCGGCCGTTTCGAGTGAGAGGAGTTCAGGGAGTGCGGTGGAGCCGTAACAATGGGCAGAAAGGAGCAGCAGGATTTACTGCTCAGCACTCCTCGCCTAACAAGACCCTCTATCAGCTGACTGCTCTGCTAGCGAAGGGAAATTCTGTCGCCCTGTAGAGTCCAATTCCAGTTCCAAGTCGTCTGAATGTCTGGCCCTATAAGCAGTTCCGTAGCTTTCCGCAATCAACCTGCAGCAATTAACTACGTATTCGGTTATTAGGAGGGCTAACAATCAAGTGCATGAAATACAGCGACTACTGCTACTTTCTTTTCACCTGTTATGACAACAACTGGCAACATACTTACAACTGACACTCTATTTATGTGATATATATAAAGTACAAACATTTTTTTTTTGAAATTCAACAATTTCGTACCATATTTAACGTGTACTTAGGATATCCTACATCAAAGTTTCCTAACCTGGTCTACCACTAGTGTTGCCAGGTGCGGGTTGTTAAAAATCGGGACGGAAGGTAAAAAAAATCGGGATTCTGTGTTACAAATCGGGACAACCCCAAAAAATATGTTTTTATATAATTCTCGTTTACCGTATTTTTATGATATATAGAGAACAGAGATATTTTCTATAGGTATCTGTCTATCATATAATAAGAAGTTATTAATATTATTGCTGAATATTATATTAATAGTCAGACTTGTTGACTACCGCTAGTAACAAAAATTATGGAATAATGTATTTTCAAGTTGAATTTTAAGTATTTATGTTTCTGTTAATAAGTTTCAAGTATTTAATTTTTATTAAAATTGTATTTAGTGTTAGATTTCATTGCTTTTATCATAGCTTTTTTTAACGTAATTATTCAGATTCATGCGCCTCGTAAAAGTCTTTTAAAACTTGAGCTCGTTTGGCATTGTATGAAAAACGACTGTGCAGTTTCAGGATGAAATTCTACAAATCAAATTTACTCATATCGAGAGCATATTTTACACTGTTATGCAAAATGTGTGCAGGACATACCACTGATATAATTTGATCATTATCTTTGTGTCACTAAATTATCTGATAGAGTTTCATTCGCGTCAGCATAAAATCCAAATTTTTGAATTTGTAGTTTGGCTATAAAGTCTTACCATCGGCGGAAAATTTTTTGTATCATCGAGTTAGGACACTATAAAATGTATCATTTTGAAGAGTTTCGATCGCTTCTGCGTAGATGTCGAGTCTAAACCACTATTTGCAATCACACTTGCCCTTGTTCTTCCAAATAACAATTTTTCAGAAATTTTAGAATCGTTATACACAGTACGATCGAGTTTTGATTCACATTCGAATGAACTGAATGACAAAGTGTGCCTGACACTCCCTTCTTTTTTCTTGTGTTCATTACATTTCTGTGTTTTGTTATAACATTTTTGCCACCATGCCATAAACTGTTTTTGGCAGGTTAGTAGGGTCAGTTGTACCATAGGCTGTGAAGAGCACTGCTGGTTAGGTTCGATGCGTCACGCGATTTCATTTTTTTTGACGAGTGATGGGTTTTTATCACTTAGCTAAAAAATCGGGACATATGGCGTCCCGATCGAGGGTAAATCGGGACGCGTCCACAGACCCCGAAAATCGGGACGTCCCGCGCAAATCGGGACACCTGGCAACGCTATCTACCACCCACATTGCGAAAAAGTAAATAAATAAAAATACCGCCCAATTTTCAGAAAAAAACACAGCGAATCCCCTTCCAATATTAAATAATGTAACCCATATTAACTTTATTTCGATGACACTCCTCTTAGTGAATTATACAAATGCAGAAATGAAAACAACAGATTTTTTAACTTACATCATTAGATGATAGTAACAATATTTGTGTATTGTTCTCAGTTTAATTAACAGATACATATTGTGAAAACTAGGTAATTTTAATAATACGGCGGTCTGGAGCTCCCGTATTACCTCGGAATTTGAAATTACTCATAATTTTGTACAAATCAGAGAATAAGTACACATAAGGCAATTCTAAACTGCCACATTACAGAAGCAAAGGTTAACCGAAGGTAAACGAATTAATCTGGAATTATATTATGATACTACAATCCTCCATCAAATATGCCATTGCAAAAAGTCTATTAGTCGGATACGCTGTTAAAGAAATGAAATACATAAAATCATTTTACGGATCAGATCACAGAATGTCAAAAGTTTGTTCAAACCAGGTAGGTTTAAGTGTTTAAAGCGTTAGCTGTTGTTAGAATCAATGACATTAAAAGAAAAGTATTCGAAAGGTTTCTTGCTTCGAAAAGATGATTAAATTATGTATACTCTACCAGTTTAAATCTCCATTTACCAAGAACCAAAACATTTTATGATACATATTGTACCTTGAACTTATAAAATCGAGATTTGGAATCCAGATCACTACCACAGTGTTTAGACGCTGAGCTGCATCTTACCCCATATTTATAGTCTCCCATTCACATACGAATATTCATTACTTGAACTTAGATTTCATAGTAATCAATTTATGACTACGCTTAAAATATGAATATGAAAATATAATACCTTAAAATTTAATAGTGAAGAATTTATTGCAAGTAAGATATCTGAAGGATCGTATCACGAATGCAAATTAAATGAGAATACTATACCTTTAATCACATATTCCAAGAATGTGCTGAAGCTGAAATGGAGCGTTCGAATCAGGATTTTTAAATTAAAAATGGAATATTCCTTTTACTTGTTGACAACCGCTACGCATACCCTATATTGATAGACTGTGAAGACATTACTGACCAGTTCTGCCTACCGTGACCAGATAGATTTGAATTAAAAAAGATGGGTTATTATTGGATTTATACAATAATTTTCATAATAGCCAGTTTTATCAAGTGAGAAAATAATTGCATCGAAACTGAATTTCACATCAATTGATTTTGATGATTATCTCCAGCAATAGGTGATGTTTTAGTCCAACGAAGGTACAAACAACGCAAATTTGGGGTAACAAATGTTTCTTATACTACGTGTTCCTTACACTTTCATCGTTATCAAGGTAATGTATTTCATCATAAAGAAAGTCAAAACATCAATTTACCGAGCTCTCTATTCCATGTATATACTTTTGTTTGACTCCAGCATGTTACAAGAATTTAATATATCTCTATAGGATTCCAGAGAGGACACCTAATACAAGAGTTGACGTCTGGTTCGAGAAACAGATTCAAGAAATCTATGAAAGCACGGTTCGTAAGAATATATGGGATAGAAAAATGGAAATATCCATTTGGCAGTAACACCGTGGAAGAAATGTACCGTATAAAATGTGCCTTTAACAGTCGGAGCTTTAATATCTACTCTTGCGAGTGTTTTTGCTTGGGGCATTGCTCGTAAATTCAACATTCCTCGATCAACAGTATTAATACTGTGCCATGAATATATAATTTCGAGTACTACTTTCCTCCATGGACAACGCGATGACCAACTACTTCTACTTCATGACCGAGACCACCTACGTCATGTCGAGATTTCAGTCTTGACGGACAGGCAACACTGCGTCAAAGAAAAGTAAAACTCAATGTGGGGCATACGACAGAAGTGTGTGTACGAACAATGCAGCGAAATTTGCCGTTGATGGGATATGGCAGCAGAAGATCGACCTGAATGCCTCTGCTAATCATCGGTGGTAGCACCTCTCCTGGGCTCGTAAAAATATTGATTGGTCCTGTGACATATCGTCATTCTCTGATGCACCATATTTTTTTTATAAATTAAGAAATTATATTTGGAATAATTATGTTAAGAAATAATTAATGATTTGTGTACATAATTTTTAAATTTATAGTAACGAGTATTTCCACAGACGATATATACATTGTATGTCGTTGGAATAATATAAATGTCTTAGTTTTTAATTAGTATTAGTATCTTTGAGTGTTTTGTTGTTAAAAAAAAGAGAAAGGAGAAGAAAAAAAGTTTGTTAACTAAAACTTAATGTGTGATAATTATTATTGATTTGAACTTCAGATATGATTAAAAAGAATTGCTACAAGGTATATTCACCTGGTGTATTAATTTAAAAAGTAACGAGAAGGTGACATATTTGGCGACCCTGCCATGGAATCTTCTGATGTGATGATGCAATTAGTTATCGTTGAGAAGAGTCTATGAGACAGTATGCAGTACTGCATATGTCAACTACTGGAATAACGGAAAACGGAGGTAAACGGAACTTCTGATACGACAACTCGGGTACGTAGCAAAGAAGCGACTACGGAACAGAGCGACGCAGTAGGCAAGTACTAATTTGTTCCTTTTTTTTGTCCGGGCGTCAACGTGTAACTACTAGAAGGATTGGCAGTTGAAGTGGACAGTCGATTGATAATTAGGTTTGCTATACTGAAAAAAAAGAAACAGAAACTGAACGTATATTTAAATTGTTGAGTTCAATTTTGATTAAGAAACAGAGAGTTTTGTCGATTCAAACTGAATTAATGTCAAATGGTAATGGAAGTATAGTAAATAATAATAATAATAATAGAATTATTGTAAAAGAATAAAAGTAAAATGTCTAATGTAGAATTAGGCGTCTGTGGAAAACTCGTAATTTAAAAGAAGTAAAAGAAAGGCATTAAACAAAAAGGGGGAAATTTATTGTACAAGTAATTATATGAAATTTTTGATTTGTTGTATATGTATGTGCATGTCTGATTTAATTTCAACGCTGTTTCCGAGTGGGTTTGTTCTGTTGTGCATTTTTGGTATGCAGTACAGAATTCTCAAAGAGTATTAGTAAGTGAATTTGGTGTTCCTGGTCTCTCTTGTTGAATTAAGTTGAAATATTAACGGCGTTGCAAACAGATTTTAACCATTGCTGTCTATTGTGCATTTGATAGAGCAGTCGTTGTAGTGTGTTAGAGGACTGATTAATTCCCCATTATAATTTTTTTTGTGCGGGTTACGTTAAAAAAAAATTAGATATGGCAAACAATTGCACCACTTTAGTTCGAATGAATATTCAAAGTGATTTGGAAGATCCTAGTAATATGTCGGGTTGGTAAACGGGCAGTCCGGGTGCTATTAATTTTAATATTGGGGATGCGAACAATGGTAGGCATGTTCAGTTTGAGAATACTAGCAGTCCCAATATTAATGTCGAACAAAAGGGGGTTGATGAATATTTTGAAAATAGCAGTATTAACAATAATGACCAGAATAGCGGGTTAAGTAACGAAAGTAGTATTAATGTGGGGAGAGAAAATTATGAAAGTAGAACAATCTCACCAGAATTATGCAAACATCAAACACTCGAGAAAGGAGTGGTGATACCCAAATAATAATGTCCCTTTTAATGCAAATAAAAATAGATAATCAAGAAATGAAAACAGAAATTATTCAGAACCAGGCTAATGAAGAAAAAGCTATTCAGAAGATCGCTTTGAGTCAAAAGAAGATAGAAGAAGGATTGCAAGTCATGAGGGATGAACTAAGTAAAATTCGGGAGGATTGGAAGCAAGAAGTGGAAGTTAAATTAAACAACTGGAAAGACGACGAAATATCAAAGTTGGCAAAAATCGATCTGTGTAAGGATAGTTGTAGAAAGGAGGAAGTTGTGTTTAAAAAAATTCAAGCGGCGGAGGAAAACAGTTTAGCAGAAGATATGTACAGAGAAGTAGAATTAGATAGAAGTAGTACAGGGCTACCGTTAGATGTTTACTTAAGTGAAGAAGATATGTCAAGCAGCGATAGTGTAGAATATGAAGAGGAAAATGAAGAAAATGACGGAGATGAAATGAGAATATTTGATACAAAATGTTTCGAAGAAGAAATGAATAATGCAAGTGTATCTCAAAGAAGAACACGTGATATAATAAATGGTAGCCATAGTAAAATGAACGTATCTGCAATGCAAGATAATATCAACTTCGCGACGAATCTTGAATGCAACAAGGTAGGAGAGGGCGAGGAATTTTTGGTCCAAGGCACAAAGCCGGATAGCCAGCATCGATTTGAAATGAAATTTTTAAAGGATGGGAGAGAAGAATTAATGAAATTGTGCCTTTTCAGGGTAGTGGTAGGATTTGTTTATAAGCTTCTAACCATCTTTAGTGTTGGCAAAGACGTTTTATTTCCAAAAAGACAGTTGGCTTTTGAGTATGAGTTTGTAAGGGTAGATTGGAAACGCAGAAAGAAGCATTTTCATTAACTTTGAGGGGCGAGTTAACTCGCTACCTCGTACTACGTACGGATTTATTTTTTGGTAAGGGGTCTAAATGTATAGTCCACTCATATTGCAAATATTTTAAATTTTATTACAGTCGTGTTTTCTTTGATGATAATCTTATTTGACAGCAAAAAGATTCTTTGTATCTTTGTTAGCGACAATAAATGAATGAATGAGTGCTGTAAAAAAGATAATAATAATTAAACAAGTCTATAAAAGCATGAGAGTTATAAAAATGTATCTCATAAAATTTGGGGGAAAGCAAATTTTAGAAACAATTTTGAGCGGGCGGATATGCTATCTGACTATTTTTTTTTAAGGAATGTAGTGGACCTAAAATTGTATAAATATAAATGAGCAATGAAGTGAGAGTGTTTAATGGTCAGCATAAACTGATAAACAATGTTAGTAGAATTACCTGACAAAAGACAGTGAAATTTATGATTATTAATTATTTTATATTGTGTTACTGAATGGTGTGTTGTGGGTGAATAATTTTGCTGATGGTTTGAACATTATTACAGCGCAAGAACATTGTAAAATAATGTGTAATTTACATCTTACAAAACAAATGAGAATGAACGATGTGATATTGGTACATCTCGGCAAATAAATGCTGTGCTGTAGCAATAGAAAAGTAGTTGACAGCATTAATTATGCCTCGATGTGGGGGCAAATTGTAACATATCGTCATTCTCTGATGCACCATATTTTTTTTATAAATTAAGAAATTATACTTGGAATAATTATGTTAAGAAATAATTAATGATTTGTGTATATATATTTTTAAATTTATAGTAACGAGTATTTCCACAGACGATATATACATTGTATGTCGTTGGAATAATATAAATGTCTTAGTCTTTTTAATTAGTATTAGTATCTTTGATTGTTTTGTTGTGAAAAAAAAAAGAGAGAAAGGAGAAGAAAAAAAGTTTGTTAACTAAAACTTAATGTGTGATAATTATTCTTGAATTGAACTTCAGATATAATTAAAAAGAATTGCTACAAGGTATATTCACCTGGTGTATTAATTTAAAAAGTAACGACGAGGTGACAGTCCCTAGCTGACCGGTAAAGGATTGCTTGGTCATATGAGTCACAATTACAGTCGGTTGGGTTCGGGTATGGCACGGATCTCACAGGCCATGGATTCAGAATGTCAAGAAGGCACTTTGTGAGCTACTGGTTTTTCCATCCTGGTGTAGGCTGTGTTTACATGGTATGGACTGGGACTTTGGGCCGAACTGATCTAATGACTGACTGTAAATGGTTATATTCTGCTGTTTGGAGAACATTTACGGTGATTCATAGCCTTAATATTCCCAAGCAACGATTGACTTATTGAAGAGAACAATGCACAATGCAGCATGCTTTGAGCGAAAATCGTTCACCACTGGTTTTAGGAATATTCTAGACAATTCTAGCGAATGATTTGGTCACCTAAATCGACAGAACTGGGTCCATTCGAAATTAATCTGGACATGATCAGAAAGTCAGTTCTTGCACTACGCTCTGCAATCGTCACACTTTCGCAGTTACTGTAGGGATCTTTCGATGACTTGTTGAGTCAATGCCACGTCCGGTTTCGGTACTTCGTCCGACAACGGGAGGTACCACACGATATTAGGAGATGTCCCATGACTTTTGGCACTTCAGTATCTGTATAATATGATACACTATTGAAATTACTTATAGAAAGGGAGTTAGGGAACGTGAATATCGTACATGTTTTGAACATCTCAAGCTATGAACCTCGGAGAATGTATGTACAAATATTACTTCATGGAAATAATTTCCTAAACGAGAATTGTCGTAACTCTGAGGTTAACACAAGTTAAAAAAGAAAAAATAGAAAGATTGAGTGAAATTGAACCGTCAGGTAATGACGATAAACACTAATGAGAGACCTTATTGTCATTGATACACATGAAACAATGAAACCTTGTGAAGAAGGTATCATTGTTACTCACACAGCGCTGTAACTGTAGCATACAGTGTTTTAGCTCTTTATAATTACACTCACTTTAGATTAAATAAATTAGAGCTCAATAAACTAGAGAGCAAGGCCCTGCTTTGTTCCCTCTTCAAAAGCGGCACGTGAACCACAGAGCAGGTAGCAAGAGACAGGCCTGGCCATTAACAGCACATCGGCTATGATCAAAGGGGTGAAGAAAGGCATTTGAGTGGGTTCAGCCACCAGAAGCACATATGAGGACCATAAAGGAGACTCACTGCTCCGTATCCTAATTTGAGTGAAATATCACTATCTCAGGCAGGTAGTGAAACGTAGTTCTCAGCAACACTCAATAAACAATTTGCATTAATGAAACGCTAAATCAGTGTATCATTGGCAACTTAATTCTCATGCATGGTGTTAAGGATTCAAAGAAAGAATTTTTTTTCACCTGCATTTTCTATTATGACCATATTTGTATGTTAATAAACACTTTTACTTACATTTATGACTTTTTGTTTCTAATATCCATATGATGAATAAATTACCCGAAATTACACTGAATACTGTGGTGGTATACCATTAACTTAAGTATTTTAATAAAATATTAACGAAAACAGCAACCTGTGGATGTGCGTCTCAGCTGATATAATAATTATTTTTTTTGTAAATATAACTGTGGTAGACACAATTATTAAAATTGCGTACTGGAATATTTACGAACGATTCCGAGATAACACGCTGAAAACGAGTACATTTGTAAAAGCTTCACCTGAGATTTGGTTATAATTGATGTTTTTGAACAAGCCTATTTATTTTCAAGCAGAGCTTTTCAAAGTGCTATTACTTCAATCATCAGTTACACTTTTACTTTTGAAAAATAGATTATTCTTATTTTCTTTACCACAATTGCTACCATTTTTACATTTGTACGCTCTATTAAATACTGAAGGAAGATTTTGGAGTGAATATAAATCAATGTAAGACAAAAGTGATGAAATGAAGCAGATATGATACCAATACTAACAGATTAAATATAAAAATAAGATCGGATGCAATAGGAGAAGTGAGTGAGTTCTGTTACTTGGGAAGCAAAATTACAACCGATGGCCGAAGCAGGAATGATGTTAAAAGCAGAATAGCACTAGTAAAAAGAGCCTTCATGAAAAAGAGAAACATTTTAGTTTCAAATATTGATATAGGAATTAGAAAGAACTTTTTAAAACACTTTACAGCACTTTACGGTAGCGAAACATGGACTTTAGGAATACCGGAAAGAAAGAAACTTGAAGCATTTGAAATGTGGTGCTACAGAAGAATGCTGAAAATTAAGTGGAAAGATAAAGTAAGAACTGAACGGGTTTTGGAAATGATGGGTGAGAAAAGAAGTTTATGGAAGAAGCTTACAAGAAGAAGAGACAGGCTGGTAGGTCATATTTTGAGACATGCTGGATTGGTTAATTTGTTAGTGGAGGGAACAGTCGAAGGTAAGAACTGTAGAGGTAGACAGAGATTAGAATATATGAAGCAGATAATTGAGGACGTGGTTAGCACAGGATAGGAAGGGATGGAGGATTGCATCAAACCAGTCTAAAGACTGACGACAGCCAAAAAAAAAAAAAAAAAAAAAAAAAAAAAAAAAAAAATCTTATCATTACTGTTACACATTACAATTTGCGAGTCACTTTGCCCCTTTTTCTTCAAAATTTTTCCGGAACTATTTTGTTTATATGTACTATATAATTTACTAAGCTCACTCAGTCACCTCGATAGTTATTGGCTGTAGAACGGTGTCACGTGTCAGCCTTCATTAGGAGGTTAAGCGCTATCAGAAATATCATTAGAAGAAATTCCAGGTTATGTCAACAATTTAATAGCTAAGCAACACCTACCAAATTAACTGCCACAATACATTCATAAAGTTTGATTTTTATAGTGAATCATAGTTAAAACAATAACGAGAGACATCGCGGCTGAAAAAACGTGGAACCAACATAAAAAACTTAAATTACTCATGGTTTCTGCTATAACCACAAATGCCAATTGTCATTCCGGCCAAGATTAAATTTCAATTTAATTAATGTTGATGTTTGACCAAAGTTTATACATTACGATTTACTTACTTTTTACATATTTTACTGATCATCTTCATTAATGGTCTTCGTTCATGTTCGCTGTACGGGAGTTATAATGTTACCAAATCTGGTATTCTGGCAATTCATTTCTTCGGAGTTGCTCAACTGTTTAATAATCTGGAATCTGTATTACGTTTTCTGACCGTTACAGTGTGACGATATATTACGTTATGAATGCCCTGTCTCAATAATAATAATAAAAAAAGTGAAATTTTCGAAGCAAACAGTAATTCTTCCAGAGTGAATTTTAAGAGCCAAATACAAGTCATGTTTGTATTTCAGCAAGTTCGAGTCTACGAGCTTTGAAAAAATTATACGATTGCGCGATCATCCCTGTCAGTGTTTAATACCTACGTCTATTCATTTTTTTAAAAAAAATTCAAGCCCAGAAGATTTTATTCAACCCAAGGGTGAAACACAGGTCAAGTTTGTATGTAGTCAGATCAGGTCAACCTGTCATAATCTTCGACCCTAGAAACTGGAACTATTCTTGATCCTTGACGATGCTCAAAAAACGGCCACGGGCTACACTAGTATTTAAATAATTTCTCTCCATCCATACAATTTTCTTTTACCAACTCAATCCCCTATATCATATTTTAATTTCCTGCTCCTTCCGAAAATGAGGTGATAGAATTTCATAATTATATGAGACTATAAGCTTTTCAAATATTAC
The DNA here is from genome assembly GCA_031002005.1 of Vandiemenella viatica. Taxonomy (NCBI): domain Eukaryota; kingdom Metazoa; phylum Arthropoda; class Insecta; order Orthoptera; family Morabidae; genus Vandiemenella; species Vandiemenella viatica. Next base: position 104,710,896 of record JARYHS010008074.1, on the reverse strand, counting down.
CGTAACAGAGTTCCTTTTTTTTTTTTTTTTTTGCTTATGGCTTTACACCTTGTCGGCGTCATTAGAGGCGGGAAAGGACTGGAAAAGAATTCGGACATGGCCTTTTGAAGGAACCATCCAGGAATTCACCCTAAGTGATTTCGTTAAACCGTCGAAAATCAAAATTTGGATTGCCGGATGGGGATTCGAATCTTCGTACTACCGAATGCGAGGTCAGAGCGTTACCGTTCACTCGCCACGCTGGGTACGTTAAGTACGAGGCGTATTTTGTAAGTAAGAACCGGTTGGCAATAAATTTTTAACAACGAAAAATATTTTGGTAATTTATTCAACATGACATTCTACAACCTTTCGGCTACTTTTCCACATAGTTGCCATTATTGTTCAACCATTTGTCATACCGTGAGATGAGTTTTTGTATACCATCATCATAGAAGTCTGCCGCCTGAGCGGAAAACCACTGCTGAACCGCAAGTTTCACTTCATCATCATTGTTGAAACGCTTGCTGCCGAGGAACCTCTTAAGGTGCAAAAAGAGAAGGAACACCCAAGTCTCGTCTCCTGTGATGATGTGGTCCAAAAATCCATCACCTTCTTCTTGATATCGGGTCATAAACGTCAATGCTTTTCGTTTTGTGTTCCTCAGAGAGCATCTTTGGAACCCATCGGGAGGACAACTTCCTGTAATCCAATTTCTCCGACACAATGTTGTTGAGGACGGATCTTGAAACTTGTGGAAAGTGCAAGGACAACGTGGAAATTGTGAAACGCCTGTTTTCACGAATTTTGTTGTCTACCGCCCGCACAAGATCGTCGTTGATTACGGATGGCCATCCGAGAGCGGTTCATTGTGCACATTCTCCCGACCTTCCTTGAATAATCTTACCTACTTACGAAAGTTACCTTCATTCATTGCATTGGGGACATACACTTGACAGATCTGGCGATAAATTTCCGCCGGTGTCACATTTCTTGCTGACAAGAATCTGATGATTGACCTTATTTCACATTCGGCGGGATTCGGGATCGTCTTAATCACTTCCATCGCTCACCACGAAGTGTAAACTCCATTGACTTGGCGATAACTGCGTCTACGTGTGCTCATAAGATGCCAGAATAGTATGTGCATGCGCTCAATTTCGTTCGTGGGTGATTTAAGAGGATATCGCCAACCGGTTCTAACTTAAAAAATACCCCTCGTATCTATGTTCTGTATAAAACAAAGGAAATGGTTCGTTTATTGTAATTTTAACTAAAGGAGACTGATGTATTATGTTGGGCATTTGAGAGGTTTTCGACTGTGCGAAATTTAGTATTTTTTCTAAACAATGTTTTAATTCAAGACCATTTGGGCAAGGGTAGGGAAAAATTTGTTAGCGTTGCGCGTTAACTATGCATGCACCGCAACTTTCTGCGCATACTTTGATGCAAGCAGCTATTATACTCACCGTAGTCACTTCAGCCCGTGTTAAACAGTGGATCATATTAAATATGAAACATATATTTCCTTTTTCGGTTGGCATAAACCTTTGATACAATAGTATTTGACAAAAATTCATCAAATAAAACGGAATCAAAATAACAGTGCTAATAACAAATAGTAATATTCGTTAACATTTATGTTAAAAATAGTAACCATCATCCCAACATACTATCTTTAAATATCTGTATAGTACATAATTTTTATTAGTTTCAAATAAAAATTTTATTTGGCTGATCACTTTTGCATGTTAAAGGTAAACGCGTATGGCATTATTGGCCGGGAGATCACGAAGGATTATTCGGCCACCGCGTGAGAGTTTCGATTAACCGCGCATGGGTCTCTGTCATCAGGGCCGCCGTAAGCGGGCGTGCAAGGCGTGCCCCGCACGCGGGCGGCACGTCGAGGGGGGCGGCACGTCGAGGGGGGCGCCAAAACGAGTGATCGACAGTCGCCGCTCCGCGATTGTTGCCACTCCATTGTCGCCGCGACGGAATTTGCAGCGTATTATGTAGCGGGCGACCTTTTTTTTTTTAGCTCAACAGCTGCTTCCGCGCGGCCGGCGACACTCAGGATAGCAAATAATGTTCGAAGGGGCGGCAATCTCACAGTTTTTTTACCCGGTTCGGAAATTTCCTAGATCCACCACTTGCTGTAGTTAGACAGGGGGCGGCATAATCGGTGTTGCACGCGGGCGCTCAAACAGCTAGCGGCGGCCTGTCTGTCATGGTTGCCCTACTCCGATAATCCTGCCGGGGAAAGGATACCTACTGTTTTACGTGGAATCTAAACCACGGAGCGACCTAGCGTGTTTCACATGAACAGAACAATGCTCTGCTAGAGGTTATGCGTGCTATTGACTGTTATTAGACGATTCTGTCCAAGTCTTTTGTCAGATGTGAATGTTCCAAACAAAAAATACAGACTAAGGCTCGATACTCGATATAATACTTCATAATCTAGCAAAGTGTGCTTTGACTTTTTGTTAATTTTCATTTGTTTACTAGAATAAATTAGACAATGTTCCTAGTTTGAACTTGTGCGAAAGCAACAGAAAAAACATAAAAAATTACACAGAATATAAGTATGTGTGTTTTGCTTTCTGATAACAAGTGTGCGAACAGTTTGTCCCCCGTGACTAATAAAGTAGGCAGCAGAATCGCTTGGAATATCGCTGAGAGAAAGCCACTCAAATTTTGTATCTAATATAGACTGGTAATTTTTGGGGAAGATTCTGAGGTACTTTTTGAAAGTTTTTCTTTAATAAAAGTAAATTGCATCTTCCGCTACCTTGGATGAAGTAATCTTAATATTAATTAACCTAGAGGGCAGTAGTACCCACCTGTCTACTGTTTCAACCTGCAATTTTCATAACTATAAATTCTCACTGAATATCTTTCCGACTAATATTACACATTTCATTTCTAAGTGATGCCCGATTTTTTAACATTAAATTTGTTGTCCGGTTTCAGCTGACTATGCGTGATGAGACATCTAGTCACTCATGTTTCAAACGATTAAACCCTCACAGATGTTGCGTGATGTTGAAATATACAGACTAACACACAAACAGAAAAACTCTCTGACCAAATCATTTGTTTGAATGTGGGTTTCTAAATACACATTCACTATAGATAATTGAGAATTCAGTGGCAGTCAGAAAAATACTTCATATTGTGGAACAGTTTCATACCGGGTGTTTTTTTTTTTTTTTTTAATACTATTTCATTCCTCCCAGCTTTCAGCTGGGAGGCGGGCTGCTGGAGGTTCACGGAGATCCTTTTCAGCCTACTACACTACGGGGAGGGAGGGGGGATGAAAGTTGGCCGTGGCTTTGTAGGGAACCATCCCAGCATTAGCCTAGAGTGACTGAGGAAAACCACGGAAAACCTCAGACAGGATGGCCGAACCGGGTTTGACCACGGTCCTCCCGAATGGCAAGTAGCAGTGTGAAATCGCACTGCCCAAGCCTGAAAAATCAATATAAACTAAGCGGACAGCGATAGAAATACACCGTTAGTCGCAATATGCTTGGGACAACAGTAAATTTTCAGGCAGTCAAACTTTCGAAATTAGTTACAATTTTCAACAACAGATGGCACTGCAGTCTGGAAAAATCTAAAGTTTGATATTTTCCACATAGCCACCATGCGCAGCAATAATATGGCGTAGTCTCTGAACAGTCTGTGAACAGCACACGCTTACAGCAGAAAGACGACTAACAGAATGGCGAACTCACAGACTTCGTTTACTTCTGTATCTTTAAATCGCCTGCAGCGCCATCTGTTGTTGAAAATTGTAACTAATTTCGAAAGTTTGTCTGCCTGAAAATTTACTGTTGTCCCAAGCATATTGCAACAAACGGAGTATTCCTATCGCTGCCCATTTAGTTTTTATTGATTTTTCAAATGTACCGGTCATTTTTGAAACACCCGGTAGAAGTAACAGATAGGATGGGGGTCATATTTTAGAACACATGGAATTGTCTGATTTGTTAGTGGAAAGAACTGTTGAAGGAAAACAAGTATTGGAATATATGAAAGAGATAACTCTGGATGTCAGCTTGCAAAGCGGTAAGTTGAGATGAAGGGATTGAACATTGCATCAAGCCAGTCGAAAGCTGGTAACCCAACAAGAATTATTCATCGACAATAACTGATTCTTATAACTTCAACATAATCGAATACTGTTACAAAACTAAAAAAAATTAATCAAAATCACAAACAGTTACACAATTCTAAAAAATTATAAACATTAGCTTTGTAGTCAAATCTTTTTTTTTTTTACGATTTCATTCCTCCCTTGGTAACATATTCCAATCCCTGACACCCCTACCCAAAAAAATCCAGTGCCAGCTTGTGGTCATGGTCATCTTTTCCCTTCCATGCACAACTTTTCATACCTCATCACCAGTATATGCCTTGTACACTCCCATGACCCTCTTCACCCTCCTCCTCTCTTGCAATGAATCCCATTCTAGCTCTTTTATCATATCTGTTACTGATTACACTCTGCGATAATTTCCAGAAGTAAATCTAGCAGCCCTTTTTGCACCCTCTCCAACTCCTGTATTTGATACGCAAAATGTGGGTCACATACTACAGTACCATATTCGAGCAATGGTCTGATCAAAGTTTTGTAACCCAATTTCTTTACTTCCCTCGTACATCCCCTCATCACTCTCTCCAAAAAATGCAGATTTTGGAAACTTTTTCCTATCACCTGTCCAATGTGTCCGGCCCAGTTAAGCTTGTTATCAATGGTAATGCCAAGATATTTACATATCGAGTCTTCAGGAAGCAATTCTTTCCCAACCTTATAATCATAATCAGTCTTTTGTTTTTTATTTGTGTATCTAATAAGCTGACTCTTCTTTGCATGTATCTTCATCCCATTTTTACCAACCCAACTGGATATCCTGTCCAGATCACCCTGCAGCTGTTTACAGTCCTCTCCGTTTTGATCCTTTTATATAGCATTACATCATCTGCAAACAATCTAATTTCAGATAGTAAACAATCAACACAGTTATTCATTAGAATTGTAAATAGCAATGGTCCCAATAGGCTACCCTGCGGCACTCCTATTTTTACTTCCACTTCTTTTTGATACTACATTTCCTACCCAAAATTTCTGTTTTCCACCTTTTAATAACTCTTCTACCCAGCAATTACTTTCTCATCATCTCCAATAGTTTTTAACTTATTTACTACCATTTTATGGCTCACTCTATCAAAAGCCTTTGACAGATCTAGTGCTACACTATCAATTTTGCCTCCCTTGTCCATATACATCTGAAATATCTTGCATATATCGCACCAACTGAGATTCGTATGAATATCCTTGCCTAAAGCAATGTTGCCAACTTGAAAACCACTAACGTTCCTTACATATATTTCTGATGTGGTTTCATATCAATCTCTCCATTAATTGTGTCAATAAATTGTCCCATCTTGTCTTGGAGGCGTCCGATAGCATATTTTTAATGAACAGGGAACTTCAAAATATTTATACACGTAATTCAGAAAACCGCATTTATTGCATACCTAGTCACATTTGTCTCTTCGACGAGAGAATTTGAATTCAAGCTAGTACTGATAAATAGAAAGATACTCAGGCTTACAGCCACTAAGAAAACGAGAATAATGTCAGTACAGCAATCGTACCTAGACAGAAAATTTTTATATTTGCATTGATAGGTTTTTCTGTTAATTTCTTTTCAGGTAAAGAGTGAAATAAAAATGAAGCCAGATTTGTTCCTGTAATTTAAGGCAACTTTGGCAATCTCGTCTCTTACTTTCTGAACCACTGTTTAACTGTCTAAACTCTCAGCGTCAGAGTTCCAAGGGAGTACTGCTTCTTAATTCATTGATCCATGGAAGAGAGTTCTCAGCTTTTGATTGAATTATACAACCCTGCTCGTAATTCACTCGGGGAACTGAAGTCACTGAAAATTTTGTGACATTAATTTCACGACTAATTGTCTGGCGTTGAGCAGCTACGAAACTTAATATCTGGCACGATACAAAAGCATCTCAATTATAATTTCGTTAATGACTATCCCTAGAAGATTGATATAACTTTGGTAAGTAATGACTGCCATTTATTTATCTGCTAAAAGAAAGGATATGCGATTACTATGTATCTCTGTTTCATAATACGTTTTTTACCCATTTTTGATACACGCTCGTGGTAATCATTTCAAAATTTCTACTAAATTTCTTTCACTTTAAGTAGTGTAAAAATCATTTTGTACTTTTAATGAATAAATTAAGTTACAAAAAAAAAATCCAGAATGGTAGGATAACATAAAGGTTTACGAAAAACTCTACAAAAGGAAGAAATATGATGTCGAGTTACAATTCGAGATATGTCACGCTGGTCAATTTGTCTAAACACTTAAACTCTGTTGACAAGTTCTACAGAGGAAGAGAGAAGTGTAGAGGAAGCTGAGGACAGTAGGTAATGTATGTAATGATGAGAGAATCAATAAGTATTTAATATATGTGGACGAATTCATCAAGCAAAAAAAAAAAAAAAAAAAAGAGTCACTAGACAAAAAATGCATATAAAGCACACATAGTGTTGATTAAAATTTTTGGTGAATGATAAAAAACAAACTATTTCATTAAATAAAAACTGGTATACTAAATATTGAAACTGAGAAAGCTAAATAAATTATGAACTTAAATTCATGAACGTATCTCGTTTTATTCGGAGGTGATGTGTGGTTATTGAGAGCCTGAATTTTTCGCCTGTGTGTTCAGAAAAAAAAAAATCTGCAGTAGCACTACAGTTCAAAAAATAAATAATAGGACTTCTCGATTGGTGAGCCTCCCAAAAAAATCAGAAACAACTTATTTATCTTTGAGAATATTTACTTACATTTTGGACCCCTCGTATTAATCCAGAAACGGAGAAGTTAGTGTCGTGCACACAGTTTCCTTGAAGCTACTAATTTCTGTAATCAACTCAATTGTGGACAGCAATTGCGTTTCCACTCGAATGATTAAGCTTTGTGGCCAAACTTGCTGGTGATTACAGGGGTTGTCGTTTGCAGTCTAGCAGCGGCATGGGTGATTGCAACTGCTAGGTTACTCTTGTTCCTAATTGTGAGGTATCTATATCTATATATAAGAGAAAGTTTGGACGTATGTTTGGCTGTACTTCTGCCATCGATCACGCCTTAATAACTCAACATATTTAAATGAAATTTGGCATGAAGTTACTTAATTGTGTGCGAAACGATTAGTTCTTTTAGAAATTTCCATTAATATAAATTCGCAAACAACAAAGAGTTTCCTGCTTCATAGACGGCAGTGCCACCTTTACGCTTTGCTTTTAACGTAAATTGTTTATACTGCTTTTCAGAAACAAAAGCAAAATCTTCTGACGTATACAAGTTTGTGTTTTGTTTAAAAGCCATAAAACCGATGCACTTGACAAATAATAGTTTGGAAGCAGGAAATATAAATCTGTACTTAACCTTAAATTAAAGAAAAAAATCATTGGTACTCTTGGTAAGTTCGCATAAAGATGTCTGCAGTTTCGTAAATAATTATAGTATGGCATCTCAAATATTACTCCATAATTTCGTTCGTAATATATGCATAATGATATATGTGACAATCAAAGCCTGAAAAAGAAATAAAATGCTATGACTATACCAGCACGAAAGTCGGTTCACTAAGAGTGCAAAATGGCCGTGCCCGAAATTTCGTTGCAATTATAAAAACATAACGGATTCCATTCGATCTCGGTTCAATTTATTTCCTGTCTGTCTTCTTTTTTGCTACTATACAGGCTCTGTAATATTACTAATTATTTTTGTCATAATTTTAAACATAAATAATCCTGTATTATGATCCACAAAACAGTTATTTTTACTTACTGTTCAATAAGCTGCAAATATACATTAAATCCTTCACATAAAACATATACAATGCCCTAATGTTTCATGAAGCAATATTGGCAGTCGTTTAGAACACGATATACCTCATTTAGCCTTTTTAGATTGTTTGCTGATGATGCGGTTATTTATAGGGAAGTAAGAAATTTGGCCGATTGCTTAGAAATTCAACGCGATCTGGATGTTATTTTGGCTTGGTGCGCTGAGTGGCAACTTACTCTAAATTGTAAAAAGTGCAAGACAATGAGCATAACTAACAAAAAGAATCCAATTGTTCAGAAATACGAGTTAAACAATACAGTTATTGATATGGTCGATTCTATGAAATATTTGGGTGTAACAGTACAAAGGCACATTAAATGGGACATACACATTAATTCGTTAGTAGGTAGAGCAAATTCTAGGCTGCGATTCATAGGTCGAATCTTGTAAATTGTAATGAACAAACAAAGGAGATAGCGTACAAATCTCTTGTGCGTCCACATTTGGATTATTGTTGTGCCATTTGGGACCCGTTTCGTAAGGGGTTGATCCAAAGTATAGAGAAAGTACAGAGAAGAACCACTCGATTCGTGACCGTTTGCTACAGTCCTTATGAAAGCGTCACAGAACTGATTAGTAGACTAGGTTGGGAGTCTCTGGTAGATAGACGACACACGTTTCGTTTAAACTTATTGGTAAACATTCGTACTCCCACTTTCACTTTTGAGTGTAGTGAAATACTTCTTCCACCAACCTATTTGAGTCGGAAGGACAGGAAAGATAAAATTAGAGAAATAAGGTGCCGGACTGATTCTTATATGAATTCTTTTATCCCTCGTACCATTAGGGATTGGAATGCACAACAAAGAGATTATCTATGATGCTGAGCACCTTCTGCCACCCACAATTTTGTGAATTGCAGAGTATATATGTAGATGTAGATGTAGATGTAGATTTACACGGAGCTTATGAAAGCTGTTAATTTATTATTAATAATAACTAAATTACTTCTGCCTCATGCTGTAACAGAAACATTCTGGTCCAGGCAGCTTTTCAGCCAAACCACTATCTCTGCCAATATTGCCGCTACAAAATCGAACGATACAAACACACCTCAACGCATTAAATGCATTGGAACTACATTTCGGGTAGTAACAGAATTTTCTATATGAAGATTCCTAAATAGTGTAGCATAAATTACTATCACAATTAATTTCATTATATACCTTACAAAATCACGAGCAGTAATAGACGGTTTATCGCGATATAAAAATTTACCAGCAATATTAATGAAAGTTGTCTTAAAGATGTAGAGAATTATGGAAATTCCGTTGTACACTGTAAGTTACAAGCATTTTGGCATACATTTTTTAATTACGTTACTTCAATAATTGACATAGTTCATGGGGCTGAATATAGTTTCAGATGTATTCAGTATTTAATTTACTGCGCTTTTACGAGCGCCCCATTGCCAGGCCAGCGTCATTATTTGGGTTCATACAATATTGCGATCTGCAATAACGAGTGAAGTTTATTTCACCATTCATAACGTCACTAACATGCAATATAGTGACTGTATTAATGCGCAAATGAAAGAAGCTTTGATTTTCTAGTAGCAAGATTAGCTGAAATTGCGACTTGGTTGAAATTCAGCCTGGGCTGGAATAAAAACAGAAACATTATTAGTTTTGTAAGCTTCTTCTATGAGCGCGATTTTAGTAGCGTCATGTATTGATTTGTACCGATATTGTATCAAAAGATCTATAATAAGCTTGAATGATTTAGCAGAACACGCGGCGTTGCCCTAAGTAAATTTTTGAAATTTATAAGTATTTTATTCAGATAGTGGAGTGGCACTCAAGCGGAGTGGTAATTCGGCGGTAGTCATTTAATTTTGTTTGCAGATTGAGAAACCAATCATTAACAAAGAATCAGTTACTACTTTAACATTGAAATTTATATTTTAGACCAGAATTAATGGATCGAAATGAACGAACTATAGTAAAGTGGTATACACGCATTCCGCTGTTTCCACAGATAGAGAAACCAACATCAATACTGATCATAATGAATGAAAGAATCAACTACTACTACAACACGTAAATTTCTGTTTTAAAGCAGAATTAATTGATGGAACTGATGTATCTTGTAAAAAAAAATCAATATTTTAAGATTTTATTAAATTATTCAGCGCAAATCAAAATATTCATTTTTAGTTTCGCAATTTTTTAACGGAAATAAACGTCCTTGGGCCACTTAAGTATTTATTTGCTCTTTGAATGTTAGAATTTTCTTGAATATTTAGTCGATTCCATCAATGTATTGCTAATATTTTGACATTTTGAGTTTCCATTAATTAAAACTATATTCATTTTTATTTCAGAGACTTGAAATTAGTAATTTTCAGAGATCAGGGTAAACGAAAGTCAAATCTTTCAAAGAAATGTAAGAACACTAGGGCTATGAAAATAGTCAAAACCCAGGAGACAATCCTCAAGCAGAGCTGCAGAGGGTTGAGCAATTGGCACGTATTGGGGCTCCTGCGGCTGCTGAATTGCAGGAGCAGTCGCAAGTTGGGCGACGACAGCAAACCGAACACTTGGTGTCGGTACGATCTGCCGAGACACCGGGAAAAACGCGAGCTCGGTACAAAGAACAAATCATCCTTCAGTCGATTTCAAGAGCTACTGAAACACTGGAGCAAACGAAAAGTCGGCGACGACAGAACGCCAGATATTTGGCACCAGCCTGCGAGTCCAGTTATATAACAATCTTGAATCAGATTTATACGCCCAAAAGCTGCTGGAAATTGGAGATGGTCGCCTGCAAACAGATAAGGCTCTTCACATCTGATTTTTGCAATGGTGTCAGCTCGGAACACGAGCTTGTTACTAATGTTTTCGCGAGCATACAACTAAATATCAATGACGAAAACTGGTTATGTGAGATGACAATACTTGCCCTGAAAACTGACTCTGTTGCTAAAATAAATAAAAGAATAGAGGAAATAGCCGGAGAAGTGACAACATACTGTTCCTTCGATACAGTAATGTCAACTGACGATGCTATTACCTACCACCATCGAGTTTTTAAACTCCTTGGAGTTATCTGTGGTGCCGAACCACAAACTCGAGCTTAAGGTTGGCGCTCCAGTTCTCCTGATGCGTAATCTCGACCCCCCTCTCCCCCCAAGACTGTGCAATGGCACCAGATTACGCATCACACAACTGGGAAGAAGCATTGTGAAGGCGACAATTCTTACCGGTGCTTCTAAAGGGGAGGCCGTATGAACTCCGCGTATCCCAATGCTATGCGTGAGGCGTTTAATGACTTTTGTGTCAATTCTCCCTCTAAGAGCCTAACTGAAAATACTAAGAAATTTTGGTCGTATGTAAAAAAAGTTAGTTGTAGTGGGAACAATAAGTCAGTTCTAATAAAAGACGGACGGGAAGTTGAAGACAGCCGCGACAAGGCTACCGTATTTATCACCGAATTCAAAAATTCTTTCACGCGCGAAAACATGTAAAACATCCCCACTTTACAACATCGTGTGAAATTAGGGATGGATCCGATAGAAATTGATAGCGTAGGTATTGCAAAGCAATTAAAACTCCTGAAGTGGGGTAAAGGGTCGGGTCCCGATGGTATACCGGTAAGAGTATTTTCTGAATACGCTGAGGAAATTGAACGATTTCTGTCAGATATATTCCGTAAATCTTTAAAAGAGAGAAAAGTACCTTCTAGCTGGAAAATAGCCCAGGTAATTCCCGTTTTCAAGAAAGGAGATCGGAGTGATCCTAGGAATTATCGACCCATATCTCTAACATCTGTCTGCAGCAGAATTCTGGAGCATGTCATTTGCTCGAACATTATGAAGTTTCTAGATGAGCACGAGTTACTTACACCACGTCAACACGGATTTCGGAAGATGAGATCGTGTGAAACACAATTAGCCCTCTTTTCCCATGATGTCATGAAAGCTATCGATACAGGTTCGCAAGTTGTTGCAGTTTTCTTGGATTTTCAGAAAGCTTTTCATTCTGTACCACACAACCGGCTTTTAGCGAAGATTCGAGCTTACGGTATTTCGGATCAGATTTGCGAGTGAATACGTGACTTTCTAACTGATCGATCACAGTATGTCGTTGTTGACGGGGAAGCCTGTTCTAAGATAAATGTTACTTCGGGCGTTCCTCAAGGAAGTGTAATAGGACCACTTCTTTTCTTAATATTTATAAACGATCTAGGTGACAACGTCAAATGCTGGTTGCGATTGTTTGCCGACGATGCAGTTATTTATAGGGAAATAAAGTGCCCCAACGATTGCTTAGCAATTCAGCGCGATTTGGATGCTATTTTCGATTGGTGCCGTAAATGGCAGCTTACACTTAATTGCAAAAAGTGCAAGGCAATGCGGATAAGTAACAAAAAGAATCAGTTTGTTCACGAGTACAAAATAAGCAATTCAGCTGTTGACACGGTTGATTCCCAGAAGTATCTGGGGGTGATAGTACAAAGCAACATGAAATGGAACATGCACATAACTTCCGTCGTAGGCAAGGCGAATTCTAAATTACGATTCATAGGTAATATTTTGAGGAATTGTAATGCTCATACAAAGTAGATAGCGTATAAAACACTAGTGCGTCCGCATCTGGATTACTGTTGTGGGGTTTGGGATCCGTATCATAAGGTTCTGATTGACTCAGTTGAGAGGGTGCAGAGGAGAGCCGCTCGATCCGTGACTGGTTGCTACGGCCCTTATGAAAGCGTTGAATTGATACATACATTGGGCTGGGATAGTATGGAAGATAGACGACGTAGCCTGCGTTCGAATTTATTGGAGAATATGCGAAAAAATTTAAATATCGAGTGCAATGAAATACTTCTTCCGCCAACCTATTTAGGCCGTAATGACCGGAGGGATAAGATTAGAGAAATAAGATGCCGTTCGGATACTTTTATGTATTCCTTCTTTCCTCGAGCAATTCGGGATTGGAATGCGCGGGTTTAGGATTGGTGTTTATCACCCTCTGCCACCCACAAAGTTTGTGACTTGCAGAGTATGGATGTAGATGTACTTCCAGTAATACAGTCTTTCAATTTAAAATATTACAGTTCCCATTAAAAATTGCTCTTTCAATGACAGTAAATCGCAGGGTCAATCGTTAAATGTAGTGGGAATACATTTGGATACTACCTGCTTTTCCCATGGTCAATTATATGTTGCCAACTCGCGGGTATGGAGCGCAAAAAATTTACATGATTTTTCAGAAAATAGCAAGTCTTACAATATTGTATATACCGATGTATTAAACTGAAAATACTCTTAACGCGCAGAACATTTTTATTGTTTTAAAATTTCTATGAAGTTAGTAATATTTTGTCCATGGTGGACTTGTGGAATCAGCGACTGTGAAATCAAATTTGGTTGATAATTGAAAACAGCGACCAGTCACAATTTATGGTGTTGCTTTATTTTATTTTACCATTACCGGTTTCAAGCATACATTGCTCATCATCAGATGGTTTTAAAAATACAGATGCGAATTGCAGGCGTGTTTTTGTGTCCTAGAATAACAAAAATATGATAATTGACGAAAGAATTTAAATGTGAAGTGATGATAGTAAAATTTGGTATATAACTTACATAAGGCATCTGCTTATATGCGAGAACAAAGATTTGTATGGAACACAGTTGAGGAGGCACATTTTTGTGTGTGTGTTGTTGGGAAACATATATAAATTTTTGTTATATTATTGCCATCATATATATTATTTCTATAAGGTATTTTTATGTCACTAGCCTGTATCTTCCTTCATACTTAACCGAAATCAATGAATGAGGTGTCATTTTAAAGCATATGGTCTCCACTTTAGTCACATCATATTTTAAGAAAGAAAGTTTTCGGAATTCGACCCTTAAAGGGCAAAAATGTTAATATGTCTAAAATTCTGTTTTCTCTGTTACAAGTCATTTATCTCCCTGGATACTTAAAGGGCAAAAGTATCAATATTATTTTTACAGAGTGTTTTTTTTTTAAATTACAAACCATTTATCTGCTTCAATACCTAGCTGAAATCGATAAACATCATATCATTTTAAAGATTAAGGTCTCGTGTCAGGTAAAATCATAAATTAAGAAAGAATTTTTCGGAATTTGGTGCTTTAATTGGTAGCGCGTATGAGAAAGTTCTGAGCCAAGACCCCTGATTGCAGCAGCAGATATCACAGAGATGTCAAGAAACTTTTTTTTATTCAATAAGTAGCTTTTCGAAAAAAAATTCTGTTATGGAAACACTTTCATTTTGCTATACAATTCCAATGTAAACATTTTATTCGCACAGCAACAAATATCACAGAGATGTTGATATGTTGTGTTCATTTTGTTCAGGTTGGTTGTATTCTGTTAAGTCAATGACAATTTGTCGTAAATGCAGAGTTTTAAATTTTCCTAACTGTTTTGTAATGTGTTGTAAGTATTTTGATGCGTATCTATTAAACTAAAAGAATATTTGCTACAAATGTACGGTTCTACTTTTCATTAAATTACAACCATTCAACCTCACTATTCATCGCATTTTATTCGCGAAATTTTCGCACTGGTCGTCTAGTATTTATTATTACTATTACTAATAAAAATAGCTCTAAATAAATTGCATGGTCGTATTGATCTGGTGAAAACGCTTCTTTACATCTGCGCAATCAGCTCCTTTCGTAGTCGATTAACCTAACCCAGTAAACTTACTGGGCATAGAGGACCTAAAGTTCAACGTCGAATCAGAACCATGTGTGCATTCTGGCATACATCACATCACACAACAACCAATGCCAGAGTTGAAGGTCGAGCTAAGGACCTATGAAAATCCTCGCTAAGACTTTTCCAAGCTGAGGACCAGTTGGACTCCCTAACTACTGAGCAACCAGACCTCAAGAAATTCTTATAATACAACACTCTTCAACGCGAACGAAGTACATAATATTCTAACTAGGTAATTACCTTTCCATTCTTTTAACTGGAGTTTTTCGCCAAATCAAAGGTACGGCAAATTAATAAGAACTATACCTTGTAAAGAAGGTAAATTAGCATTGCCAACTATCTGAGAACAATGATCTTTATAGTTTATGACAGAGTCGTATTTCTCACGGAAAAAAGACAGTCAACTTAGGAATCACTTGCATAAACAATAATTAAAAATGAACCAGCGTTGTTCTTAAATCTGGAAACAATAATGTGATATTCCGGATGTGTTGAGACGAAGAGTTTGCTCAGAACCTCAAATTGAAATGCCGAAATTAGACGAGAATTAGGAATATGGAGAGAAATACTTCCGATACAGTTAATTAAGGACTATAGAAGCAGCTACAGCTCGGTTCTGAATAAAGACACTTTATATAGAAAACGTAGGTTGATTTAAAAGTGCCTAGTCCAACACACAAGAGTATATTCAAGTAATCTTCTTAGTGGTATTCACTAGTAACCAAGTATTGATTTACGTAACCCTCCCAGTTTAGTACTCAAGAACAAAACTAAGGTGTATACTTCCGTTATTTGCATATTTTTCCTGGCTCAAAAGTATATGCCTTAATACCAATACTAAGAAACAATCATTTGGAAGCATAATATTTTTAATTACCTTTGTCATTAATGGTATTTTCCGTAATGGTAAAGACTTTAGTATTAGAAGAAATATTGAAAGCAATATGTTGCAGCGTTCCTAACTTTATTTTTAATCGCGAAAAAAATTACGAAAAACGGTAGCAAATATCTTACTTCGTTAAAAAGGTTTTTTTTTTTTTTAGAATGCTTGTCTATATTTATAGCCTGTAGTTGTAGTTGGAAGAAGAATGGCAACACTATTAGTCAAAATCAAAATATGTTCCCACTGAGCTGAGTTATAATACAGCACGTTTGGTTACACTATGACTGGTCGCGGGATATTTGAAGGTTCTTTAACAAACTTCGAGAAGACAATATTTCAAGACGACACGAATTTCCTAGATCAGAGCTTGTATTTTTTTTTAAAAACTGACAACTTTCCAATGATACTCAAAAAGACTATATCGTAATTCTCGGAATAATAAAATACTACTATAAAAATCAGTAACTGTCTTTTTTAAATTTTGTATTGAAGACATTCAGTGTGAATTAATATGAAGGTACGAGTTATAGTGCTTACACAAAGTTTTGAAAATTTTCCAACAGTCTTTTGGATATACAGTATCTCAAACTGGCTTCGGATATTATGATTACGGTTCTGTCAACGATTCGTGTCACTAAAAAATTAATTCACTTCGTTATTTTGTTAATTACCAATGTCTTTAGAGAGAATATGACGTGATTACCGAATTTTCCTTGACTGTCAAAGAATACTGAAATATAATCATCATCGAATATATTTGTTTTCTTATGGCTCATCAGAGGTGGAAAGGACTGAGCTCACGATTTTGTTGAGTCATTCGCTATTAGTGATTTCGGGAAACCAAGGAAAGTGTGGCGGTTCGGGTATTTGAACCTTCACCCTCCCTAATGAAAATCCCAAAAGTTTCCGCTCACACACCACCCTCGCTATCAAAAACAGGTAGAATTAAAATGGAATAGTGAATCTACACTATAAAATATACCAAGAGGAATGAACGATATTTATAGGTCTAATAAAACATGACTTTACTGAAAAATATAATCCCTAAATCATTTTCTTGAAATTAACATAATGTATTTAAATAATACAGGAAATAAAAGTTAAAAATGTTGCCTCTTACTTAATAAGTATGTGTGTGAATTAGAAATCGAATACGATCTCATGAACAATAACAATTAAAGATTGAGATAAAGAATATAAAAATTGAAGATGAATTTATCCGTCAAGTTATCAGTAAACATTATTACATAGAAAGTACTTATTGTTGTTGATATAAAAAAATTACCGTCTTTATATTCATATTAAACCCACTCCTGTAGATATATACCTTCAGCATACTCCATTACTTTCCCACAGACACAAGTGGCATGAAGCACTAGTATTTGGTCGAAAATGTTCCATATAACATATAATATTTCTATGGAATAGCTGCTAGATAAACCATCCAATAGTGGTTTTTAAACAGTATCTGATGTCGATTGCTGACTTCTGTTTCTGTATATGTTGGACCGAGGCCTAATGTTTTATTCATATGTCACAGCAAATATTCTAAAATTCAAATACTTTCATATTCGTTCTATTGCAACACAAGCAACATGTTAAATAATATACAGCAGATGTCATCTGATGGAATCCTTGAATAGTTTTCGTTATACGCTCCGTCGGTGACCTACAATAACTATAATAATAACTATATCTCCCGTTCGAGAAGTTCGCGAATGCAAGGAATAGTAAGGTTGACGGGGTATAATAGGATGAAGGAAGAACCACCTCACTTGTTTCAATTGTTTATTTTTTTTAGTGTAATAGGTACGTACCAAAAGTCGACGCCAGTGATGCAGCTTAATCATATCTCTGCAATATGTGCTGCTGCCATCTAGCGGCTTGGGGTACGTCCATAAACCACGTAGCTCCATTTCCCCCTCCCCCTCCCCATCACGTAGCCCGACGTGGCTTTTATCTCTAACCCCCCTCCACCCCGCGTAACAGATACCAGAGGCCATTTTCTTTGCTCTGTTGTCAGACTATCGTAAATTACATACGGAGATAATTTTAATTGAGGAAAGTAAATATTTACATGCTGTTAAGTGTTCTGTACCCCATTTTAATTGTTACGAATAGTATGAATGAAAAGCTACGTGGCCTGGCTCGGAAACCCCCCTCCCACACGTAGCACAGCGTAGCTTTCTAGCCAACTCCCCCCCCTTTTAGACTGAGCCACGTCGTTTATGGACGCTCCCTTGCCTCTGAACTGTCTCATTAGCTCGACTTTCAAAGTTATTACTTTTGCCCTTTAATGGTCAAATTCCGAAAAAAATTTTTCTTAAGAAATTATTGTGTGACAGCTCATTCATCTATTTCAGTTAGATATCAAGGGAAATAAATGTTTCATGGTAAAAAAAAAAAAAAAAAAAAATACGTCAAGGAATTAACGATTATTTTGCTCTTTAAGGATCGATTTCAGAATAATTCCTTTTTTAAACAAATATGATGTGACCACGGCGGAGACCTTAATCTTTAAAATGATACCTCATTTATCAATAATATTTGATATCGAGATAAAAGGCCCGTGACACAAAAATGCGTTGTACAAATATTGATACTTTTGCCCTTTAAGGAAGGAATTCGGAAAAAATTCCTTTTTTAAAAAAAAAATAATAATAATATTTGGCTGAAGCGGAGACCTTAATCTCTACAATAATACCCCATTTATCGATTTCAGTTAGATATTAAGTGAGATAAATATCTCGTGAAAAAAAATACGTTACGGGAATAATGATAATTTTGCCCTTTCATAAAATATAATGTGACCACGGTGGAGATCTTAATCTACTTTGAAACATCATCTATTTATATCGGTTAGATAACAAGGGAAATAAACGGATCATGACACAAAAACGCGTTGTAGAAATATTGATACTTTTGCTCTTTAAATCTCGAATTGAGAAAAATTCCTTTCTTAAAATATGATTTGACCAAAGTGGAGACCTTAATCTCTAAAATAATTTCTCATTTCTCGATTTCAGTTAGATATCAAGGGAGATAAATAGCTCGTGAAAAAAAAAAAAAATACGTTAAGCAAATATTGGTAATTTTCCTCCCTATGGGTCGAATTCCGTAAAATTCCTTTCTTAAATTATGATGTGACCATGGCGGATTCCTTACTCTTTAAAATTATTTTTCTATTTCACACATTCTAACATCTATAGTTTCCCGAAATTAATGTAGGCAAATGCCGGCATGATTCCTTGAGAAGGCTATGACCGAATTCATTCCCGCTCCTTGCCACACATCTAATGACTTCAATGAATTAGGGTACAGTTATTGAGGTATGCGAAAAATTATTTAGATTAAATTTTGCTTATAGCACTAACAAAAACAAAAAAATAATAATGGGACAACTTAAATCTAAGATCTCCGGATAAGTAACACACTGCTGAATTGCCTTAATCTGGTGGAATATTTCTGTTATGCTGTTTTATGATTTATCAGTCATACTAGTATAATAGCAGCTTCGGTTTTATTTCGTCTTTATGTCTGCCAAGCCACAGTGTTGCAAAACATTCCAATAGCGTTCCAAATTTTTAATGGTATTGTATTCATGAATAATAGACCGATAAGGTTATGAGCCGACACAGCTTGGCTTTTTATTTCCAGCATGAAACGCTTGCATTCACAAGAACAATTGCGACAAAGTTTGGGTCGGAATTTAATCTGCGGTTTTTGCTGCAGTGTGGTTCTACGAAAAAAGAGGCAATTCTGGCGGAGCGGTGTAGTAGCTGACGTCGAAATGGCTGCCAAATTACGGTTGACGGACTTGACTTCATCGGAGGTCCTGAATTAGCCACCCCTCCCGCCTGTTTCGCTTTATTAAAAACAACGACCTTCATTTGCAGCTGAGGAAAATTGGATGGTCACAGAATTCGTAAACTGGGCGCGAAATTAGCTTAATAAAAGTGCGCTGAAATATAAAGAAAAGAAGATCGTAAAACATAACTTCATGAATTGGTTGACGATTTGCATTTTGTAATTTGTGAACTGCAACATTTTCGAAGCGCAAATCTGTGACAATTATTTCGAAACATCTCCATGTTCTGATGCGAGAAGAGTCATTTCGAATACAGTATGTCCGTTTGAAACCTCGCTGATTTCAAAGCACAATATATGTATACAAACTATTAAACACAGAACCTTTTATTCACCGAGCGTGGTGGGTGAAAGGTTAACGTTCTGGCCTCGCATTTGGGAGGACGCAGGTCCGAATACCCGTCCAGCCATCCAGATTTGGGTTTTCCATGGTTTCCCCAAATCACTCCAGGCGAACGCCGGGATGCTTCCTTCAAAACGGCCTTGGCAAAATTCATTCCCGTTCCTTGTCCCCAGTCCGATCCCGCCTCTAATGACCTTAGCCGTCGACGAGGCGTAACGCAATAAGTAAAAAGAAAAAAGTTTTTACTATGTTGTAAAGCAACTCAAAAAGTTTTTAATTTTTTTAAGTAAGTGCTTTAATTTTGTTTCAGGTGTGTTGAATAACTATCAAAATTGTCTACATCTCAAGATAGTGCCCAATGCATGGTAGGTATGTTGGAACATCATCACCAACTGCTGTACAAACAAAATTTCCGACGTGTGTTTGAGAGAATGCCTCCAGATGTTCCGCAATGGGGTCAGGCGCTGGTAACACTTGGGCTAGGTAGCTTATTTTGCCTATGATGCAGGTGGTTTTCATCCTTGCGTTTTGCACCATGTTGAGGCTTCTGAAACTGTGCGCTCTCAGGAGACATTATTTAAAGTAGTTCTCCAGTTGTTTGTGGAATTTTTTGCGGGTTTTCCTCGAGTGATATTCCTAGGGATGTATGTTTCGTTACATCATGACCCAGAAGATGTTTTCCCAGGCCTGTGAGTCCTTTACCGATGTGAAGTAAAGCGGACTTGTTAACGTTTATTCTTGCGTTTGTTGCTCGCTGGAAGAGTTTAATGGCGTTTGTGATTTTATTCGTGTCGTCCTGTGAAGTGACATAAAAGCCCACGTCATCTGCGTATGCTCTGCAGCTTACTCGTTTTCCGTCGAAAATGTAGCCATTGATGGCTTTGTCTGTATGTCTTAGCAGAGGTTCTATTGAGATGCTAAAAAGTATCATTGATAGAGGGCATCCTTGTCTTACAGATAGCGTTATTCTGAAGGAAGTGGTCAATGTACCGTTGATTAGGAGTTTGGAGGAAACATTAGGTGTTATTTTTTCCACCGCTGTAGTGAAACTTATACCTAAACTCGATCATAGGCTATTTCTAAGTCAGCAAAATAGATTGCTGCGCGGGATTTTTTTTTTTTTTTTTTTTTTTTTCAGCGGCAATGGAGATTCGTTCGTAGTTTGGATTATGCATCGTCCTAGTATGGGGCCTGATTGATAACTGCCGAAAATCCTGCTTAAATACGGCTCTAGTCTTTTCTTTAACATTCGGGTTAATATTTTGAAATCTGCGTTTAGTAGTGTAATTGGCCTCAGGTGTCTCACCTCTTTGCTTTTGCCGCTCTTTGGTAAGAGCACGATTATCCCTTCACAGAAATCTTGGGATATAGTGCTGATCCGCCATATTTCATTCATTGGAGTAGTTTCCTGTTTATCAGAGACCAAAACATGGAATAAAATTCAACTGGTATTTCATCAGGCCTGGGTGATCTGTTTCTTGCTGCTTTCCTGATTGAGACTTCCATCCCTTCATGGGCAAAATCTCTGGAGAGGTTTTCCCTTTCACTGTGATAGATAACGTTATTGATGGGTTGTAAATCTGTTGAGCTGCTCTTTCATTATTTTCTTCCTCTGTATTGAGATCTGAAAAATACGAGAGTGTGGCGTTGACTATATCCCCTTGAGTTTTTAATTTGTCGCCATTGATGTACTTTATCTCCGTTATCAAGGCCAGATCTTTTCTTTTCTGGGCTCTCGTTAAATTATATAGAGATGCAGTTTCTTCTTCTACTATTTCTTTAGGCTTTGATCGTAATAGTACGCCGTTTAAGCTGGTTTCCTTAGAAAGACTGGCGTTTACAGCTGAAACATCATACGACACACATATGGCACTGTCACTGGCTTAGGTTACAGGCAGGTGGGGGATGGAGTATTTGTCCGAAGACATTGCCTCTAACGTCACGAAGGAGTTAACATTCTCTTAACTGTCGATGTGTCTTCTTGTTGGGTGTCAGTTTGCTAGGAGACTGAGCGGTCTTCTATGCCTATCGTCGCCATTGTCGTAGCGACCAACCGAGTTGACCGCCGGGTTGTTGTATTGCCTGGTACTTTTGTAAAATGTTTCCTCCAGCTGGCGGAATCTGTCCTTCAATTTAGGTATTCCGACGGTCTCGTGGAGTGCATCCGTGGGGAACCGGCACGGGAGGTGGAGGGCTCTCTTTAGGGACATATTTTGGATAACCTGGAGGTTTCTGATTTTCCTGTCACTGGCGTATGCCCACACAGGACATAATGCGGCGTACGAGCGATGTACATATTTTAACTTCAGTGGAAAGGGCTAACTTGATGTTCTTATTTAGAATTGAGTAAAGGCTGTGGAGCCTGGTGCTTGCTCTCCGACGGACTTCATTGATGTGGCTACACCAGTTCAGTCTCTTGTCTAGAGTCACCCCCAGGTATCGTGCTGTGATGGATCATGGGATTTCTGTACCATCCAGGCGAAGTGATGAGTCAGGATGAATTGGTTGACGGGCCCCAGGTCGCTTGGTTAATGTAATGGCTTGGGTCATGGTGGAATTTATATCAAAACGCCACCTCCTAGCCCAGGCCTCCGTTACTTGTAGAACTTCCTGTAGTCGTCGGGTGGCAAGTGCTCTACTGCTACTGGAAGCCAACCAAGTACGCAGTGTCGTCGGCGGAGGTAGCTGTCAGAACACCATTGCTAGTAGGTACGTCAGCGGTGTACAGGGAGTGTAGCACTGGCTCAAGCACGGAGCCCTGATACGACATACTTAATGTGTATTTTTAACTCCCAAGATAGCATTTATAACTGCTACAACGCCACGTTGACATGATATGTTTAATTTATAAGTTCTAGAATTTTGACGCTAAAATAAAAATACAAGTTTAGTATCAGTGAGATCACTTCTTATTCGGAGTGAACTGAAGTCAATTAAATCCCATTTTAAGAACTAACATTTGTAAATTAAAGAGATACTAATGGAATGCTTAGTGTTAAATATAACTTACAAAGTATTAACTCAAAATGTTCAAAGGTTACTGGGTCGCAATGTGACGCCCACTATGGAAATTCATGCCTCAGCTCTTCGGCGTAAGGAATCACGCACTCTTTTAAACTGTCCTAGTTGGTCCTGTACGTGATTACATACATTGAAGACGTACAGGAACAACAAGACAGTTTCAAAGAGTACGCAATTGCTGACTCCAGAGGTATGAGTCATTCATTGCCGTGGACGTCCATCACATAGCGGATCTGTTACTAACTCCGAAAGTATGCATTTGCGGCCCAATGCTTATTAAACATTTTTATTTTATTTTGATGTGCATACTATTATCTCCTAAAGTTTTTTTCCCCATTTTAACACCTTATATACAAACTTACTTTCAACTTACGATTTACTAGCTGTGGCCCGGAACTTCATTCACGTGGACTGTTAATGTACGGGCCTGACTCATAAACCAATTACGTCACAGTTAACGTGTTACCAACGACAAAAAAAGAGAGCTAACTTAATAAAGCTCGTACGCCGAAATCACCATAAACGTTTTGACTGCCAGAAGCAACAAAATCCGTCCAGTAGTTTTTGCTTAAATCGCTATCAACAAAAATTAGATGCTAACTTGTGGAAAATTTTATCTTTAATTTACCGTCTTTCAAACTTCACATCAAAAGGAAACATTTGGTACCGGACCATAGACTGTACATAATTCGAATCCCTATCAAAACGGGAGCGGTGTTTTTTTTCCGTAAATCCCGATCGCCAAACACACAGACCTATCGCGGCCAACGAAACTTTTGTTACCTCTCGCAGTTGAAATGTATGTATCATAGTATATAAATAAAACCAAGAGGCTTAGTTATTGATATATTCTATTTTATACATTATTATTAGCCACAACGTGATTAGCTTAATTCTTTAAATTATTGAGAAGTTTTTTAACTGTCTCTAGTTTCAAGATACTGGTCACCATAATTTAACTTTCTAAGGTAATAAACGGAAAGTATTCCACGCAATAAAGGGTAGATATCACATTCCCCCATTCAAAAAAAAAAAAAAAAATAATCAATCCCAATCACAGTAATAATTAAAAAAAATACGTAATTAAATAGCCACTCGGAAAATTTACTACATTTCACTCATTTATACCGCAAAGTTTTTGGTTCGTAATAATGACAAAATTTCTGAACGTGGCAAGAATCGTATAAGGGTGTGACTGGTGTGGATTTGAGACTTTTCGGGGAGATGTATGTGTTATAGTTTGCGATAGCTTCTCTACGTATTTGACATAGTGCATAATTTATTTCTTTTAACAAACAAACAAACAAAAAAGGAAATTCCGTTTTTTACAAAAACCGGACATATAGAATTTATGTCGGATTATTGGGAATAACAATCGTTGTTACAACGAACCGGAATGCAATTATATTTTAAACGTCATTTAATGTTAAATATCGTAGGTCATCCTGCCTTTTTTTTTTTTTTAATCGTAGTCAACTTTGGTTGCAGCAAGTACTCCAGGAACTCCTGACGCTGAAAAAAATCCTGTCACCTGAATTACACCTTCTATAAACCACCTGGAAGTCGTTCAGTTTTCTTAAGATCGTTGCTATGGTGAGGTGCACATATAATCTGTTTAAGAAAACTACTAATACTTAGGGTAACAACCACAGGAAAACAGGCATTCAACGAATACTTTAAATTAACAAATGAAACTATCTTCAAATGAAGAGACACAATTTCTTTTAATAAAACACTAAATACAGAATTTCTACCAACTCACTAAAATAAACAGTAAGTCACCGTATCTTCTTATACCACCTCTTAAACTTATGTTTAACGAAAAAAGCAACAAATACACGCAATTTCTGTTTGAAAACATCAGATTTCGCGCTAAAAACACACACTGGATAAAAAATTATTAATGGGAAAAACAACTGTTTAATAAGACTCACAGGTAAAGTTCTAAAATACTTCGGATCCTCTTATAGGTGAAATAAAGTAATATCATGCACCACATTGAGACTGACGCAATTGGTTAAATCAGTTGTCCTACCCTTCATTATGTATGGTTGTCAGATCTGGGGAACTGCATGCAAATCTACCCTGCTACATTTATAAAGAGTGCAGAACAGATGTTTAAGAATGATTAGCCACGCGAGTATCTACACGCCAATAGACCTTCTTCACGAGATCACCAATATGCCTACCATCCACGCAGAATTCTTTCGATAAGCAGATAATTTTTTCACCAGGCTTGATACCATCCGCCCAGAAGTTGACAGATTGGAGTCAGTAGGCACAGTACTCCCAATGGAATGGCACAAATTGAAAGTGCTGCTTAGCACAATTATGACACCGATGTAAAGGGTCAACTATCACAAGCGATCCTTAATAAGAACATTCAACGGTTTCCCATAAAGGCCGTTTATAATGATCAAAGCCGGGTTTTTCCCTAACGCGAACCATAGCGAATCCAACACAATCTATTCGAAACAGTAGATAAAGCTACATACAGTGGCGGGGCTACAAAACGCCGTTGAGGCAGCAAAAAAAAAAAAAAAAAAAAAAAAAAAAAAAAAAAAAAAAAAAAAAAAAAAGTGGTCAACGAATGTACACTAACAGCTTTTGATTATGCTGACAGTGAGTCAAACATCATCATGTACAACATTAAAAGTAGCATTCTTCGTGAAGATATATGCAATCAAGTATTAAATTTGTAAATAGACTATAATACCTAATAATTCAGATTTACATTCAATTAAATTTAAAAAATATATATATATTTATAAAACTACAAACATTTTGCAGTAAACATTCTATCACTAGCGAAACCTCAACCAGAAGTCAAACGCGTCCGAATTTATATAATCCCAACAACAGTTTCATAGCCTCCTTCATTAAATAGTAATTTACTATAATCTTTTTTTAATTAGGCTAAATTGATATGGCTTGTTTCAGAATAATGAAAATCTCCCAGTCCGCTGTAATGTTAGCAATACGTGACGACCCTATCAATGTTGGGAAGTTGGCTGTTTAACGGTGCTTCGTGAAACGTAAAATTAATTTAAAAAAATACCCAAATGATCGTGTTATCTAGGATTTATTTTATTGGTAACCAGTAAAGAATTTTTCTTTAAAACTTTACTGAAATAGCAGCCAAACAACCAACAACACGCATATCCGCATAACCCAAAAGTCAAACTTCAATGTTT
Source organism: Vandiemenella viatica (assembly GCA_031002005.1). Lineage (NCBI taxonomy): Eukaryota > Metazoa > Arthropoda > Insecta > Orthoptera > Morabidae > Vandiemenella > Vandiemenella viatica. The sequence continues at coordinate 104,684,956 of JARYHS010008074.1, read as the reverse complement.
TGTTGAAATTTATACAAAGATTACTTTTTGTTTACTTAGAGCTTATGTCTCGTCCACGTCGAGGTTATTAGGCCAGGGAGTGGATTAGAAACGAGGAACTTGAAGGAAAAAGCTTTAGTATTTTTTATGGAAGCATCTCAACACTCGAATGATTTCGGGAAATCATGGAAAAACAAAATCAGGATAGCCGAATCGAGTATCGAATCCTCCAGCGTCCAGAAACCGCTTAGCCAATGGTACAAAATCATGGAAAATATGCAGAGAGATATAAAGAACACAACTGGTATTAGTAACCAAAATCATATGCGTTGAAACACTTGCTGGTAGAACTTCAATTAAGGCAAGAAGTTCAAATCGTTGGAAACATTCGAATTGGCACCGTGTATTCACAGCATTTAGCTACATGCATTAGCAGAAAATAATAAACTGCTTCAAAGCCGTGCGGTTTATAAAAACATTTATATTATAAATATGCAAACAAAGCTTGCGATCGTTACGCAAATTATCCCATTAAATCGGGGAGGTAAGATCACAACAGAAAACTCCAAATATTTATAATATTTCATCGATAAAAAAAACTGCTGTCACTAAACCTATCCAGATTTCGGTTTTCAATGGTTTTCGGAAATTACTGAAGTCGAATGGCGGGATGGCTATATCAAAATATCATGACCAAATTCCTTCCAGATCCTAAAAAAAATTGCAGACAGGGATGATTTTTGTCATCCAGTAATTTCGAAACTAGTTCACTTGGTAAACCGACGTCGTCCCATCAATTGCAATTACTCCCCCTGAAATGCTATAAATTAATATCTTACCAGAGCGGTTAAGGCGTCTGCCTGAAGATCAAAATCTCCTCGATTTGAGTCAAGGTTTCGACTGGGATTTTTAAAGATTCTTAACACAACCTTCACCTCTAACACAGCTAGCTGTGTAATTTGAAGTACTCGTACTCGAGAACGCTGCCATAGTTCGGATTTTACTGTAGGACTCCTATACCCAGTAAGGGCTAGGTTAAGGCAGGCTACGACAGGGACGGATTTCCCAGCCGATAAGAAACTCTGTCACAAGATCATTATACACACAAGAGGTTTTTTTTATGTCACTCCCGAACACCTAAACCCATCGCGACAAGTCTACTCTCCTATAAATAAACCAAGAATGTAATATTTAGGATGTTGGATTTGTTATACCAGAAAATCCTGTAGATATTCAGTTCATTCCTGTGATTAAAGAGTTATAGATGTGTAATACTAGAAACTAATTAAGGTCACTTGGAAATTTAAGATATGTTAACCAATCAAATCTACTAACCATATTGATCCTTAGTCTAAGACGGGATGACAACGGACCATTTCTATGTCAGAGTCTTAAAGGAATTACTTAAGCGGATTAAAATAGTTAACTGTATAACAAAATTTACGACTCGTTTCTTGGATGTCCTGGTGACGCCACGTCGAAATTTGTGGTGCCGACGTTACGACCGACTTTCCGCGGTCTTCTTTCTGAGCAGATACTGTGTTCATCGACTACGACATCATTACCCAGGTGGCTGTTCTCCTGGAGTGTGGGGAAGTACTTACACTTGGTGCATCTCCTTCCAGATTATCATTATGGTTATCTACGGGCAGCGGGCCAACAGCACTGTGTTCATCAGTCTTGGTTGTTATTTTATACCGGTGGCCCGCTGCCCGTATAATAGACTCTAGAGAGTTCGGTCGTTCTGGCCAATCGGGATGTCCGATCCGTCATATGATTGTTGGCTGAGTGGGGCGTGACGTGGCATGGTGGGGGGAGGGCGGCTGTGGAGAGTGGCGCGTGCCTTGCTTCGTTCGCACTACAGACAGTCATTCGTCGTGTAGCTTAAGCTCGTTGTCTTCATTTACTTGAGAATGGCTGTCTCTGGAGGGAACAAAACAGGACGCAAGCCGATCCCCACCTCCGCTCTCCCTTCCCCTCTTTCCCGCCGTGCCACCCCACACCCCACCCTGCCAACAATCACGTGACGGGCCGGTCATTCCGATTAGCCAGTAGGACCGAACTCGCTAGAGTGCACACAGTTTCTGCACAGGAAGAAGACCGCAGAATTTCGGCCGAAACTACAAATCACGTCTTGGAGTCACCTGGACAGAGAAGAGACAAATTGCGGACGAGGATACCTCCGATCACAAAATATACGTCTGTTTAAACCGGTATCAATTTTTTGTATCACACATTGATGTACGGAAGGTAGTCACTTCGGCTTTATGTTAGATGATTTTGAATGAAAACGGTCAAATAACAATAGAGATGACTAGTGCACTGGCGATGGCATCCGAATACACGCCGACCGTTTTTGACGGTTTTTCTGGTGAAGATTATGGCGTAGAAGATTTTGATTGAGTTTTATCTTCGTTTTGTACTGCGCTTAGGAGTGATTTTCGTTAATGCTTATTGAAAAAATGAATTAAAATCTAACTTGGTGAACGGCAGAACGACCGAAATTAAATCATTAGTTGATATATACTCCAATTTTTGAAACCTTTTCCCTTTAGAATCCTGTTTCTTTCGATACTTCTTTTTTCTGAGTTATCTTATCCAAGTGTTTCCAATAGGCAAGACTTTTTCCTCTTTCATTACAAATTTCGCTAGAAATGTTCACAAACTCTGCTCAGGACCTTTGCGGTAAAGGACTGTGGGCAAGGAATGCAAAGGAGTTCCGCCGTGGTTTACGAAAGAACGTCCCAACATTCGTCTGGAGTGATTTCGCGAAACCATTAAAAACGGAAATCTGGATAGCCGGACGAGGATTTTAAACCACATCTTTCTGAAATCCACCATCAACGTACCACTTGATCATCACGTTCAGTTTAATATTTAGACGCAGCGCAAATGGCGCGACTGTTTTGTGACAACAACAGTTGCAAACCAGTTGAACTCGCAACCAGTTCGCAACCTAAACGAAACTTCTGTCCGCACATGGATAGTCTGGTTATGGATAAATTTCATTCAATTTCCCAACTGATTGTGGTGGGTGAGGGGTTAAAGCACTGACTTTGCATTCGCGAGGACGAAGGTTCCAATCCCCGTCCGGGCATCCAGATATTGGTTTTCCATGATTTCCCCAAATAACTCCAGGCGAATGCCGGGATGCTTCCTTCAAAATGCCATGGTCGAATTATTTCCCGTTCACTTTCCCCAGTCCTATCCCGCCTCTAATGACCTCTACGTTGACGAGGCGTAAAGCCAAAAGTAAAAAATAAATCAATTTCCAATGGACAGTACGGAGTTTGTAGAATTTTTGCTATGTCAGATTCAGACGAGGAAGACGTTGTTAATTATTATCAATACCGTTTGCGTTCATCTATATTTAAGGAACTTTTTTCTTGAATGTCATGGAAGTTTATAGTTATAATGAATTTCATGTTTCTCTATCTCTTCAACGAATTTTAAATTGAATTCTTTACCACTCATGTTGTCTTTGAAAAAAATAATCCCTAAAACCTCATGGTTTTCTTTGACTGAGGTCTGCAATGCAACTGCGACCACAGATCCAAGGATGCATTCAATTAGTTTGAGACTGGTATAAAACCGATAGCCTAGTATGCGGCTTCCCCTCAGCCTGCAATGCCAAGGTCACATAACAGTTGCGAGTTCAATCGATTTACAACTTTTGTCACAAAACAGTCGCGTCGTGTGCGCTGGGCCTTATTTAGTTAGACAAAAGATTACAGAAATGTTGGTATTAACTTCGATTATATGATTTCGTCAGTTGCTAACTATAAAATCCGTAATAAAACCAATCAACAAAATATCAACATGCTGGATGAAAAGACCATTTGCAAACAAAACCAATAAGACCACCATCTTCGCCAGTCTCAGCATTAAAGCTGGTCGGTTGGGGGTTGTTGTCCTGACACATTTCCTCCCTCAGTCTTCTCTTGAGTGGTCTTCTCTTCACTTCTGATTGGTCGTCTTGGTGGCGTATTATTAGTTGGTCCTTAGCGCTCCGTCAGCACCAATGGCCTGCTATGTTTGTCAGCGGCAGTTTCATATTCGCCGAGACAACTGACCAGTGGATTGGCAGAGTGATGTGCTGCTCTGTAGAATTTATAGGCATGTTGCCGGAACCTGTCAATGAGCTTCTCTGTTCCCGACGCCTCATGGACTGCGACGGTGGGGAAACGGTTGGGCAGATGTAGTGCCCGCTTCAGTGTTCTGTTTTGCAGCACCTGCAACTTTCTCAGGTGGCAATTAGCAGCGTACCCCCAGACGGGGCAAGCATATTCAATTACCGGCCTAATCAAGGAGCAATAAATGGCAACTCCTAGGTGGGGTACCAACGAACTTTCCCGGTTAAGTATAGGGTAAAGAGAATGGAGCCGAGCACTTACCCTTTGCCTGATGTCCTTGATGTGAGCTCGCCATGTCAGCTTACAGTCAAGTGTTACACCAAGGTAACGAGCAGTTGGTGCCCAGGGAATGGTTTTACCTCTGAGCTGAAGTTGCGGGTGAGGTAGTTGCTCACTACGGCGTCCTAGGCGTCGCGTCAGCATAATCGCTTGCGTTTTGACAGGGTTTATACTTATCCGCCACCTTCTGGCCCAGGCTATCGTCTGCTGAAGAGCTTCCTGCAATCGTCTCGTCGCGATGGCTCTGCTACGGCTGGATGTAAAGAATGCCGTATCGTCGGCGTACGTGGCTGTTTTCACATTCACAGGTGCTGGAATGTCGGCTGTGTACAGGTTATAAAGAACTGGTCCCAGCACTGAACCCTGTGGTACACCTGCACGAATGCGCCGTCGTGTTGACATGGCATCACCAACCCTGACGCAGAATGTGCGCCTTGACAGATAGCTGCGGATCAATTTTACATAGGGTCCAGGCAAGCCCCATTCGTACAACTTGCAGAGCAGACCCGTATGCCACACTGAGTCGAATGCACGGGCGACATCGAGCAACACCAAACCACAATAGCTTCTCTCGTTGAAGGCCCTTGTGGCTGCCTCTATAACACGCATCAACTGCTGCGTTGTGGAGTGCCCTCTACGGAACCCAAATTGATGATCGGGTATGACGCCTGCAGCCTGGATGTAGGTGTCAATACGCTTCAGCAGAATTCGCTCGAACACTTTGCTGAGCGCGGGTAGCAGGCTGATTGGCCGGTAATGCTGGGGAAAGATAGGATCTTTCCCAGCCTTATGAATACCGACCACGATGGCATGCTTCCATGCTCTCGGGAAAGTCTGATGTCGCAGGATGGTATTGAAGAGCCGCGTCAAGTAATTGATGGCTTCTGGTGGTAGATTTCTGAGTGCTCGATTGTCCACTTGGTCATGCCCAGGTGCCTTTCGCGGATACAACCCGGCGATGTATCTAGCTACCTCCTGCGGCTCAATCGCAATGATGTCATGGTCATCATTGGCTGACATGTACCGTCGCAGTCGGCGACGTACTGCTACAATGTGGCGGTCGTCAACGTCGTCATCGACGGGCTGGAAATTTTTCTCAAAACTGTCAGCGAGCGCGTTAGCCTTGTCTTCCGGTAGAAATACAAGACCACGTTCGCCGTGGAGTGGTGGTATCGGCTTCCTCCGGCGGGTGAGTCGCCTAGTTTCGTTCCACATGCTGCCATCGTTTGGTCGCAGCATTGCAACACGTGCGGACCACTCACGATTTCTGTGTTCTACCAACGCTGCCTTCAGCTCTCGCTGCAGTTGATTGAGGAGGCGGCGAGTGGCACGGTTCCTCGTTAGTTTCCACTCCTTGGCGATCCGATTTTTGTTTCTGATCTGCGCAATGAGGTGCGGTGGAAGCTGGCAGGAACGTTCTATGCGTGTATGAACCAGTGGTGTGGCGACTTTTGTAGCTTCATTTACGGTGTTGGTGAAGAATCTCAGAGCCTCCTCAACATTTCCTTCCACTGTACCGCTTTCCAGTTTAGTCGCTACGACTTCCCTAAACCGGTCCCAGTCGGTCCGCTTGTAATCAGGAATTGGGTGATTGTTTGGCTGCCACTCCCCAACGTCGACCTCAAGTAGCACAGGAGAGTGGTCCGAAGATAGTCTGTTAAGGGTTGTTGCCGAAACAAAACCTGTGATTCCCTTTGTTATAACAATATCAAGAACATCAGGCCGGTTTCCATTTGCAGGATGATGCGTTGGTTCTTCAGGTGCCCATACACATAGTTTGTGGCAGTGGGCCAGGCGTCTTAAGAGGTTACCAGCCGGATTGGCAGTTCTGCTATGCCAATCCTGGTGCTTTGCATTCATATCTCCACCAATCAGGATTTTACCAGGAAGTGTGATAAGGGCGGCGATGTCTGCTTCTTCAAGCACTCTGCGTGGTGGTCGGTAGGCTGCGACGACGGTGATAGCGCCTGAGGATGTTTTCACCTGAACCGCGACAGCCTCTACCTGCTGAAGAGGAGGAAGAGGGACTTCACAGTGAGGAATACCGCGTTTAATGTACAGCGCAACACCCCCACCGGCCGTCAGTCGGTCTTTCCGGTAGCAGCAGTAGTTTGGTGCTGCCACCCGTAGGCAAGGTTTCAAGTGGGACTCGCTGACGAGGCAAATGTCCACATCTTCTTCCCGCAAAAATTGTCTAAACTCAAGTAATTGTCCATGAATGCCGTTAGCATTCCACACACAGAAAGTGAGGCTATGAATGTGAGGCCTCCTATTCATGGTTGCGTTGCTGGGTAATGGAGGTGTTGGCAAGCGCCGACGTCACTGCAGCTGTGATGTCCGAAGACATTCTATCGAGCCGCGTTAGGAGGCTGACCATCATGCTAAGTATATTCTCAAGCATATTGACTAGTCTCCCGAGGTTTGTCCCGTTCGTCTCTGCTGCTTCATCTGGATGCTGGTGTGGTAGACCTTGTCTTTTCTGACGCTTTGGTGGTACAGTCTGCAACGCCATCGGTTGTTCGGACTTTGCAACTGGGCCTTGCTTCACCGGCTGAGTCGAAGTGTCTTGGTGCTGTGGCTGTTTGGGGGGAGAAACATGAATCACATCTTTGGTTACTTCAGCGAAGGATAAGTCTGATTGCACTTTGGATGATGCCAGTTTCTTGCCCTTCTGCTTCTTCGTTTTCTTCAATTTCTGTGGATTCTGTTTCGTTGATTTTGATATTTCACTGATCTCCGACATTTGTTGTTGGTTTGACTGCTGTTGTAGATGCCTCTGAGGAGCCTCTGTCCCCACTCCTCTTTGACGATCGCGGGCTCGCTTATAGGCTGGACAGCCTTTCCAACTGGCAACGTGGTTGCCGTGGCAGTTTCCACAGATTGGTGGGTCACGGCCCTTCTGCGTGTGGCAGTCTTTTGCGTCGTGTTGCCCTGCACACTTGACGCACACCGGGCGCATTTTGCAATGGCGTGCCACATGGCCAAACAACTGACAATTGAAACATTGCTGCGGTCCAGCCGACGATCGCAGTTTCTCTGTCGATACTCTGAGGTGGCACAGCTTGTCAACCTCAAATATTGTGCGATTTAAGGGCAGGTCTGGTTGTACTAGCACTTTATTATATTTTAAGTTGTAAACACTTTGGCTGCGAGAAGAAATTTACTTTTCGTTCACTGTAATTCACGCAAAAAAATAGTTTACGTGCTGTCGCCGTTAGCCACTTCTCGATTTTCGCTGCATTCGGTCTTATGAGTAGTATTCCTGAAGTCCTCTCTTTAACATGGCTTCTTCTACGTTCTTCTTCCAACTTCTCAGAGGTCTTCCTCGTTTCTTCCTTTCGGGTGGTGTCCATTCCCAAACTTTTTTTTTCATCTGGTATCGTTTATTCGCTGAAGGTGATCGAGCCAAGTCACTAAATTTTCCTTCAATAGTGTCTGAAATGCTGCTTTCTACATTCATTTTTCCCTCTGTGTTATTTCTAATATGTTCTAATTTTGATGTACGATCACTCAAGGTAGGGCTAACAATCTATCTTTATCTCCTTTCCTTATCTTGCATTTCTCTGATAGATAAGTGCAGATACTTTCCATTATGCTGCAACTCTTTTTTTTTCCTATTTTTTGTTGTTGTAATTTTGCTGTTCCACAGCAGTGAGTTAAGCTGAAGAATTCTCTTCTTCCCTGTCCTGTTGATCACGTTCTTACTACTCTTGCCATTTAAAGGAATTGTAACACCTAGGTATACGAAACATGAACTATTTTTATCTGTAGATTTTCCAGTGTTAAGGTCACTGGGAAGGTATTCTCCCAATGCTACGTATTCAGTCTATTCCATGTTTATGATAACTCCAAACTTCTCAAATTCCTCTTTAAATTTAAGGTTATAATAGACTGTTACTGCAAGAAAATCCCGGAAGAAAATCTGTACATTTAAGATATAATTAAAAAAAAAAAAAAAAAAAAAAAAAAAAAGCTTGGGGAACTGGTTATAAACTGCAGAGAAGATAGAATTGTTTTATGTCTGTTTGTTTTGTTGAACGGGATTCACACAAAAACTGTTGGATGCTGTTTCGAATAATTTACAAAGCATGATCCCGCGATTAAATTGGATTTGTTACCTATTGATTTGAAGTTAGAAATCCAAGAAATTTAAAATAAAATTGTCCACAAATCAGTATCCATTTATCGCTGAATGTGATTCATGCAAAAACTACGAAAGGATTTAGGTACTTCTCTTATTGTTATTTCAATGTACGAGTGGCACCGTATTACGTGGGATTTTTCCTCTATTTTTCTCGTTAGCGTTTTTCTGCATGTTACATAATCGGTTAAAGAGATAAAGGTCCGTACGTTAACAGTCCACCTGGCAAAGTCAAATATAAACGAGTCTTCTGGAATATGCGGTGGATTGTTAGTGATTACTATGAGTTTGTTGATATATAAAATGCCTGACGCCTATTTTCAAAGTCTTTTATTTGTCACGATGAGTAAACTTGAAGGTTCTTGATTGCACTATGCAACGCATAATTATTAAGTTTACTATACACGAACGTGTTAAATAAGCAGAGATTGAGTACAAAGTTCGGTAAGGATGGGCTTTCGAAGCCTATAGTTTATGGTACAGGGTGTCCAGAAAAGGACTCCCTGATTTAAAAATTAAATATCTCGAAAACAAAGATCGATAGAGGAATGCAGTAAACGGTATGTTTATCGTGACAGCTGTAAGAAGGGTATCCAGCAGTTTGAAATAATAGTTACAAAAGCTGCTAACAGATGGCGCTGTAATCGCCATACGTAATGCCTAAATAGTGATCCGAAGCTCCGGGCGATCAGTTCCACCATTGAAACGTGCCAATGGTGAACATTTTGAAAACATTGTGATGTGATTGTTTGCAAAGATTGTTTTCATACGATTATTTCACTTATGTATGCTGATATGAGCGTACAGCGCCATCTGTTAGCAGCTTTTGTAACTATTATTTCACACTGCTGTATACACTTCTTACAACTGTCACAATAAACATACCGTTTACTGCATTCCTCTATCGATCTGTGTTTTCGAGATATTTAATTTTGAAATCAGGGAGTCCTTTTCTGGACTCCCTGTAAGATAGTAGTTTCTAAATTCATTCGTGCATGTAGTCACAGAACGAGCTGTAGGCCGCAGACAACTTGCCACATTCAGGAACTTTCACGAAGTCAGCCTCGGTAGCGTAGGGGCTAGAATGTTAGCTCCCCGTGCAGAATGTCGCAGGTTCGAGTCCGACCGAAGGCATGGGTGTTTAAGTGCTGTGTCTGTGGTTGTCATGTCCGTCCTGCGGTGTGTCTAATTAGCTGTAAAAAAAATTCATCAGGATGGCTTACTTTCACGAAGACATGCTTTGATACAACTAGAGTGAGCTGTTAAAGTGAACATACGCTCATAGAAATGAGTTTCATATACACAAAATCAAGTCAAGTTTTCGTCAAGTTTATTTAAGGCAAATCAATTGCTGTAAGTGATGAAATTTCTCAGAAACTCTTGTAATGTCTTAGTCAGGAAGAATTGTGTTCATCATTACATGTGTGCAACGTCCCGCAAAGAATTGTTCTAATATCTTAGTGCATGCAAAGGTGAAATTAATTCCGGCGAAGGCGAAAATCCATTTCTCCAGTATAAAGGTCATTATAATGGTGTTTTGGATTCCTTAAGGTGTAGCGTACGCCGCTTTTCTGTGAACACTTCGGCAATGTTAAGGAAGCATATCGATCAAAAAGACGCCAGATACCGATCGGCAACTTTCTGCATGATGAACGTAGGCACAACACTGCTCCTCGTATACTAGCGATACTAGACAACTTTTTTTAAAAAAAAATTTTTACGCCTCGTCAACGGCTAAGGTTATTAGAGGCGGGATGAGACTAGGGACAAGGAACTGGAAGGAATTCGGCAATGGCCTTTTTGAAGGATGCATACCAGCATTCGCCTGGAGTGATTTTGGGAAACCATGAAAAACCCAAATCTGGATACACGGACGGGGATTCGAACCCGCATCCTCCCGAATGCGAGGCCAGAACGTTAACCGTTCACCCACCACGCTCGGTGATCCTAGGCGAACTACATAAGACAGCTATGAATAATTCTCTGTATGATGCCTCTTTGTTACCGTGTGTTTGTGATAAGAGCCTTCGAGGAGTAATTATGTGAAAATAAACTTTTTCACCAGTGAAGGAGTGCTAGATTTAATACATAGTTGGCTACTTACATGTACAACAATATTTTATGAAGAAAGTATTTTTTTTTTTTAAACTACCAGTGAATTGGAAAAAAATCACTTGCAGAGTACTAGAAACTATATAGAAAAATGGTATTACATTTGTTGTATTGTATATTAATTCAATAGCCTCCACCCGCTTTTCCGATGTAAAAACGTCAGCAATATCATTATGAAAAATACTAGTTGTTGAACAGCAACATAAAAAAGCTAACCTTGCAACAAAATCAGGAAATAATCTTCTACAGTAGAGTTCTTACTTGAAGACAGTAGCTCTGAATATAAGCAATAACGCCAAACCATAGCTTGATGATTTTAGACAACATTTCTATTTATATATGATGATCTGATTGGCAAAGTACACATTTAATAAAATCTATTGTATTGTCAAGCTGATCGTGGAAATGCTGTGATGACTCCATAAAAAAACACAATGAGCAGTCCCGCTCTTATCCCTAGCCAAAAAACCTTTTCCTATGTTTAATTGTTGTCCATAATTAAGAGAATAATCATACGGCCAGGTCTATACCAAAAGTAGTAGGACTGATTTTTTTTTTTTTAAATCTGTTGAAGATATCTTTACAATTCCTTAATCCTCTTTGAAATAGCACCCTTGTGCAGCTACACACCTAGAATTACGCTGCTGCCATTGGCCATAAGCCTTCTGGAAGTCAGTTTCGGGGACGCTGTTGAGAGCCCTCGTCGATGCTGCTTGAACGTCCTGAATCGAGTCAAACCACTGTCCCTTCAGCTGCCTTTTCATCCGTGTGAGTAAAAAAATGTCAGATGTAGCCAAATCAGGACTGTAGGCGGGGTGCAGCAACGCGGAAATGTTTATTCGGGCCAACAATTGCCTTGGCACGGCGCATTGTGATGCTGAGTCCAGTTGGCGGAGATGACTGGTCGGAAGCGATTCACTCGGTCTCACAGGCGGGCTAGCACTTGCACGTAAAGGTTCGAAATGACAGTTTCCCCAGGGGGAACGAACTCCTTATGAATCACCCCGCGACAGTCAAAAAACACGATCAGCATTGTCTTGATCTTTGATTTGCTCATGCGAGCCTTCGTTGGACGGGAGGACGTGGAAGGAAGCTGTTGGCCCGATTCGGCGTTGCCACGTTGTTGCACCCCACCTACAGTCCCAATCGGGCTCCAACTGCTGTTTTTTTTATTCCCACGGATGAAAGGCAGCTGAAGGGACAGTGGCTTGACTCGATTCAGGACGTTCAAGCAGCATCGACGAGGTCTCTCAACAGCGTCCCCGAATCTGACTTCTAGAAGGCGTTGGGCCAATGGCAGCAGCGTAACTCTAGGTGTGTATCTGCACAAGGGTGCTATTTCAAAGAGGATTAAGGAATTGTAAAGATATCATCAATAGATTTTTTAAAAAAAATCAGTCCTACTATTTTTGGTATACACCATGTATTCCTAAGTTAGAAGTGTATATAAATACAGAACTACTTAATCCTCTCGGGTGTCCAGCCGAATGGTGTATAAACACTACGATTCGACAGCTAGCTCTGTTGTCTTCATCAGGTGTCAGGTCTCTTCTAGCTGTCGAAAGCTGGGCAGTCTATGAAGTAACGTCAGCTTGCGACAGCTAGAAGGGACCTGACACCTGATGAAGACAACAGAGCTAGCTGTCGAATCGTCGTGTTTATACACTGTCACGCTGGACACCAGAGAGGATTATATTGCATCAATACGCCAGGAAAGTCTTCACTCAAGCATCCGAACTACGTACTTACATTCCAGTATAAGTATGAAATTATTATTGTCTTTATTGTAGACTAGTGTAAGCCTGTGACTGTTGTTTTGCGTATCGTCATGGATCTAGAATAGTTCCAGTTTTTAGGATTAAAGATTAGGATTAAAGGTTGACCTGATTTTACCAAATATAAACTTGACCTGTGTTTCAGGGTGAATAAAATCTCTAAGCTTGAAGAACTCAGTAGCGTAAATAGAGGCAGGTGTTGAATACGAACAGGAACGATAGCGCAATCGTATAATTGCTTAAATACGAATTTGACTTTAATTTGACCCTTAAAGTTCATTCTGTAAAATTTAATAAAAATCCTGTTTGCTTCGAAAGCATCACGTTGTTTTTTATTGATTTTGCGCAAATCTTAATAATGTAATCATTGGTCATAGTACTGTAACGGCTTGTGAACTTAATACACATTCCATATTATTAAAGAGCTGAGCAACTCCAAAGAAATGAGTCGCCAGAATAGTTGATTCGGTAACATAACTGGTCTGATTTCCGCTTAAAATAATAAAAACATTAATGAAATTGGTCAGTAAATAACCTAAAAAGTAAGTAAACCGTAATGCATAAACCTTGGTCCAGCAACAACATTAGTGAAGGTTTTAATTAAATTGAAAATTATCCTAAGCCGAAATGACAATGGCATTAGTGGTTACAGCAGATATCATGAGTAATTTTATTTTATTAAAGTTTTTTTAAAGTTTCTTTCATTAGCAACATGTTACTGAAAAACAGATCCACGTTTTTTCAGATGTAAAGTTTATCAATATTTTTTAACTATGAAACGCTAAGAATAACAAACTTAATGAATGTATTATGACAATTAATTTGGTAACAGTTGCTTACTTATGAAATTGTGGACATAACCACGAATTTCTTCTATTGGTATCTCTGGTCGCTGTTTTGTGATCGAAGGCTGACACGTGACACCGTTCTCCAGCCAATAGCTATCGAGGTGAGTGAATGAGTGAGCTTAGGAAATTATGTAGTAGACGATATATTTCGGGAAACTAGCCGAATTAGTACGAATGTATAACACGGACGTTTCAGTGGTTATAACTCTGCCGCCATTGTCAATCACTTGAAAATGACGGAAGAGGATATGGACGCCGAAACGTCATGTTATACAAATGTACTCACTCGTCTATATAAGTAGGAGGAGAAGGATGGACCAAGGAAGAAACCGGGAAAACCCGTGACGTCACTAAGTGGTGGGGGGGACCTCCCTCCCCTCCCCTCCGGCGGGCTTTTTGAATCAGCCAATCAGCGTTCAGGTGGTGGGGGGTACCTCCCTTGGCGGGCGTTCAAACCTCAATTTAGTTCCTCAACCAGCCGCACAGATGGCGACACCGGGTGGGTTTGCGCATATGTTAGTTCACCGATCGGCCGCCCAGATGGCACCATCTCCCAAGGGCTTAATTTCTTTGCCGTTAGTTCATTTGGTGGCGGCTAGATGGCGTTCGGTGGCAGTATTTCCGGCGCGCTTTGCGAAATGTGTACACTGTTTCAACGACTGTTATCTCTGTTTACTAAGCGTGACGAAATATGTATTCCTAGCGTCCTGTTAAGCAAGCACTGACCATCTTGGCTACTATCGACACACAGTAAAATATTTTCTTCGGTACTTAAGCGTAAATCATTGCAATTTTACTAAAAACAAAAAAAGTCCACATTAGAACGACCTCGGCAGTGTTGGGGCTAGGTCACCGGTTCGAGTCCGGCCGCGGTGTTTAAGTGTTTTGTGAAAAAGCCGCAAAGTTACATAATTCCACGCCTCAAAAATAATTTGAAAAGCATACATTCTTCCTTTTAACGTTCGATATGGAAAAAAACAGTCATAAACTCCAGATATAACACCGAGTAAGAATTCTATGTGTACCTGTTTTCAAGAAATTATTTAGCGTTCTGGCCTTGCATTCGGGAGGACGGCGGTTCCGGGGCATCCAGATTTGGGTTTTCCATGGTTTCCAAAATCACTCCAGGCAAATGCCGGGATGCTTCCTTTAAAAGACCATGGCCGAATTCCTTCCCATCCTTTCCCGTCTCTAAAGACCTCGCTGTTAACATAAATTCCGTTCATCGAAGCAGGCAGACATTAAAAATTAATTCACCGACGAAGAGACGGGAAACAAACTCAATCACTCCAGGCAAATGCCGGGATGCTTCCTTCAAAAGGACATGGCCGAATTCCTTTCCCATTCCTTGCTCCCCATCCTTTCCCCGTCTCAAAAGGCCACATTGTTAGAGAGACGTTAAAAAGTTTAAAAAATGAAATTATTGTGATAAAGTATAGCAATACCACACATACGTTATTCCTTTCAAAATTCGTAGCCTCAAAAACCCATCAATGGTGAAATCCTTTCATTGAAACCGAGAGACATTCACCGACGAAGGTAGGGAAAACCATAAAAAAATTCCGTGCATCGAAGCAGGCAGACATTAAAAATTAATTCACCGACGAAGAGACGGGAAACAAACTCAATCACTCCAGGCAAATGCCGGGATGCTTCCTTTAAAAGACCATGGCCGAATTCCTTCCCATCCTTTCCCGTCTCTAAAGACCCTCGCTGTTAACATAAATTCCGTTCATCGAAGCAGGCAGACATTAAAAATTAATTCACCGACGAAGAGACGGGAAACAAACTCACTTTTTCATTATGAACAATATAATATAACTCACGAGTGTCACCTACAGTCCGTGTATTTTAAAGGATGTATTAAATTAGGGGTATTTATATTTCTCGTGTCAGGACATAACAAGTTGAATAAACAAATAACATTAATTAATTAATATTCAACTATAAACACAATTATGTAGAATGTGACCAGAATTCCGCAATCTTGATGGCCTTCTCGTTTGCCCTGTAAAGGTCGTCGATATTGCAGGTTTCAGGGAGATTCCTGCATATCAGAAGATGTGTGGGTTCTGAAGCTCGCCACATTCACATAGATCGTTGTCATTAGTGTACCCCCATTTTTTAATATTATATTTACATCGGGACACTTCAGTTCTTAGTCTGTATAGAGCCTTCCATATAGCATATGGCTGATTACATCCCAGCCGGTGCCTCTTTGATGTTCCTCCACCAGGACAAATTTCAAAATTAGGGGTAATGAAATTGTGTGTCTGTGAATGTCATGTCCGTCCTGTTGGTGTGTCTAATTAGCTAGAATAAATTCATTCTCATGCAAATACTTAATAATAATGATGTGAGTAACTTCAGCACTCGGGAATTCGATCCGAGGGGGTGTGCTAGGCGAAAAGAAAACATTAAGTTCTCGCCCGTGTAAATCTACTTATATGTCATTTTCTCATTGCCACAACTATTTACCCACCCAAATTGAGTGTCCTTAGCTGTACTTTGTCTAAAATTCCAATCAATCCCTTGTGACACATCAGTGATTGACACCTTTAACTGTATTTTACAGCACAGCACGTATGTTCCAGGAACGAAATACGTCTGTTAATCTTACTAATTTCACCCCTGTCGAATCGAAGTACGCCAGTCCTATGTGAAAAATCAAGTCACGCTAAGGCAGTGGCTTTCGCAAATTCTTCTCCTAATCAGTAGCAGGGATTCCAAGTTCACTTAAGGTGGTTCTACTGCAGTTTTCCAAGAAAATTCTCCCCTTTTCCAGGAAATTATTTTTCAATAAATCAGGACCCAGGGGAGTTCTCCATTCGGTTTAAAATGTTCCCATCTAACGCCAACCTTCGGATTCAGGACCAAGTGTGACATTTGATTGTAATTTCATGCTTCATCA
>JARYHS010008074.1:104607362-104667778 GCA_031002005.1 Vandiemenella viatica | reverse complement strand
ATTTTCCTCTGTTACTGAAGCCTTGTATTTTGTTCTTATAAAAAACAAAAATCTTGTAATGGTACAACTTAAATCTAAGATCTCTGGAAAAGTAACACACTGCTGACTTGTCTTAATCTGGTGGAATATTTTTGTTACGCTGTATTTATGACGTATCAGTCATACTAGTATAATAGCAGCTTCAGTTTTATTTCGTCTTTATGTCCGCCAAGCCAGTGTTGCAAACATTCCAATAGGTTCCAAATTTTTAATGGTATTGTTTTCATGATAATAGACCGATAAGGTTATGAACCGACACAGCTCGGCATTTTATTTCCAGCATGAAACGCTTGCATTCACAAGAACAATTGCGACAAAGTTTGGGTCGGAATTTAATCTGCGGTTTTGCTGCAGTGTGGTTCTAGGAAAAAAGAGGCAATTCTGGCGGAGCGGTGTAGTAGCTGACGTCGAAATGGCTGCCAAATTACGGTTGACGGACTTGACTTCATCGGAGGTCCTGAATTAGCCACCCCTCCCGCCTGTTTCGCTTTATTAAAAACAACGACCTTCATTTCCAGCTGAGGAAAATTGGATGGTCACAGAATTCGTAAAATGGGTGCGAAATTAGCTTAGTAAAAGTGCGCTGAAAATATAAAGAAAAGAAGATCGTGAAACAAAACTTCATGAATGGTTTTTGGTTGACGATTTGCATTTTGTAATTTCTGAGCAACAACATTTTGGAAGTGCAAATCTGTGACAATTATTTCGAAACATCTCGATGTTTTGATGTGAGAAGAGTCATTTTGAATACATGGTGACCGTATGAAACCTCGCTGATTCATAGCACAATGTAAGTATATAAACTATTAAACACAGAACCTCACGGTTTTTATTCACCGAGCTGGTGGGTGAAAGGTTAACGTTCTGGCCTCGCATTTGGAAGGACGCAGGTTCGAATCTCCGTCCAGGCATCCAGATTTGGATTTTCCATGGTTTCCCAAAATCACCCCAGGCAAATGCCGCGATGCTTCCTTCAAAAAGGCCGTGGCCGAATTCCTTCCGTTCCTTGTCCCCAGTGCAATCCCGCCTCCAATGACCTTAGCCGTTGTAACGTACTTTATATGTAACGTCTCTTTTGTATAATACTTTAAATATATTTATATACTTTATTGCCTCTTATTTCCAGCACCAGATCAGTATATACAGATTTCCTTAACCCCTCTTTGTCGGCGCTGGTTTTAATATGATACTCACGCTGAAATTCAAAATTATTATTATTCCAATTCTTATCACACAAACTCAAATTAATTCCTTTGTCTATATCTACATATATCAATCTCAAATCAAAACACTTTCTACTTATCTCATCACTTGTATATTTTTTTATTTAACAAACAATTCTCTTTTCTCAAGTCATATAACATTATCTTTATCCATACCCTAAATCTTCTGCCCTCAGGCAAATATTTTTGCTATTAATAATCCCGCCAGGATTCTTGTGGCTTCTCCAGTGAGCCAAACTGTTTCATCTCTTCTTTCAAACTTATTCATTCCAAAAAACCAAAACTCGTCCTCTCCATTCAAATCTTCTCTTCATCACTCACTCTGACTCTTCTTTTATTTTTCAGAGATCTATTATTCATCTTGTTATTCTTTGACCTTTGAACTTAAAAATTCCGAGTTAATACACACCATTACAATTTATTAAATAAAAAAATAGCTTAATTAATGTAAAATCACACAAATGTGAGGTTGTGTACCTCACACCGTCAACGAGGCGTGAAGCAATGAGTAAAAAAAAAAAAAGGTTATTACTATGTTGTAAAGCAACTCAAATCGTTTTTAGGGTAATTTTTCTAAGTTAGTGTTTCAATTTTGTTTCAGGTGTGTTGAATAACTATCAAAAATGTCTACATCTCAAGATAGACCCTAATGCATGGTAGGTATGTTGGAACATCATCACCAACTGCTGTACAAACAAAATTTCCGACGTGTGTTTGATGTTGTTGTTTTTAGGGCTTTAGGGCGCGTCGACATCTAGGTCATTAGCGCCCTAGCAAAAGTACGGAATGACAATGTGGGTAGAAACACACTGCCGTCTGCATGGTCGACTGTAAATGGGTCGGCCACACAGACGGCACAATAAAATACAAAAAAGTGGTAAAAACACAGCCCGCATGGTCGACTGTAAAGGGGTCGACCATGCAGAAACAGGATTGAGTAAAATACTAAAAAATGGCTGTAAAATGGCCTTAAATGCACAAACAAATAGTACTGGCTGGTTGGCTGTAGAGGAGCCAACCAGCTATAACGAACACTGAAACAACGAACTGGCTGGCTGTAAAGGGGCCAGCCAGGGATAAAAATATACATGGATTGGTGGCTGTAGAAAAACCACCAAACCATTCTAAAAACTAGGCCGATCTCCCCAAAATTTTTGGACTGAGACCGGCCAAATTGCAAAATTTTAAAACCTTCCCCACATTGTCATTGTTTAAAATAACAGGCAGATCGTTAGCTAAGCCAACATCCGCCCTTACGTTTAAAAAAAGGACACAGTCAGTTAAAATGTGGCGCACCGTCAAAGGTACGCCACAAGCATCGCATTCCGGAGGGTCCTCTCGGCGCAGAAGGAAACCATGAGTCAGAGGACAGTGCCCTATACGGAGGCGAGTAAGGAGCACCTCATCCCTCCTCGCCCGCTGGAAGGAGCTGCTCCACGGCTGAACGGTCGGTTTGACCAGCCGGAGCTTATTATGCTCTACTTCCAGCCACTGCCTCTGCCATGCTTCAAAAACAATTCTCTTCGCTACCGAGGCAAGGTCTGACTTTGGGACCGGATCAAAGTCGGTTTCGACCTTGTTGCAGGCTAATTTGGCAGCTGCATCGGCTGCCTCGTTCCCCCTGATTCCCACATGACCGGGCACCCAGCAGAATAAAACCTCCTTTCCACGTGATTGGAGGGAAAGGAGGGCGTCCTGGATGTCCTGGACTAGACGGTCTGCTGGGTACATGGTTGCTAACGCCTGAATACACTGAGGGAATCACAGCATATGATATACTTCATGTCGCGGCATACCTTCATACGCTGGAGCGACTTTAGCAGGGCATAGCACTCCGCAGTGTAAACGCTGCACCTGCTATCCAGCTTGTATGTATGAGTCGCTCGAGGGAACACAACGGAGCAACCCACTCCGTTAGCCTGCTTAGACCCATCCGTATACACCGGGGTAAAATCGCGATGGTGATTCAAAACATCCTTAAAAACATTTAGAATACCCTGTCAGCGGTAAACAGTTTGTTGTACCGCGACAGGTCTAAAATCATTCTGGGCCTCTTTAAAAGCCAGGGAGGAGATTTACTCCATCCCTGGTGATAAAAAACGGGCAGTTGACATCCGTATTCTTCTAAAATAGCCTTTGTACGGTGGCTGAATGGTTTGGTCGCTCTGCAGCGATTAGCATATAGCTGTTCAAAGTTTGGTCGCATCACTACGTCCGTACACGGGACTACCAAGGCGTTGTGGCAATATTCACATAGTGTCGCACCATGAGGAGACGCCGCCTGGTGGAAAGCGGCGGCTCGCCAGATTCGGCAACAAATGCTCGGTATCGGGCTGGTGCGGTAAGCACCTGTGGCCGAGCCGTATTCCTGCATGGTGGACACTATCAAGTATCCGAAAATAACTGTCCCGTGCCGAACCGTATACGATGCAACCATACTCGAGACGACGACCGTACAAAGGCTCGATAAAAACTGTAGCAGGCAGGAGCGGTCAGCGCCCCAGGACCAGCCACACAGACATTTTAAAAGATTAAGTGTTTTCAAGGGCCCTGGCTCTCACATCTTTAAGATGCGCAAGCCAGTTGAGCCTTGTGTCTAAAATAAGGCCCAGAAATCTAACAGTATCAGTAAAACGTAGAACGGTGTTCCTCAGGGTAAGGTGGGGCTCTGATAAAAGGCTTCTGCTACGAGTAAAAAAGTACACATCGGGTTTTCTCAGCGGAGAAACGAAAACCCGTGTGCACTGACCATTCATCCAGCCTGTTCAACGCGAGCTGCAACTGCCGCTCTGCGCTTCTCAGGCTGGATTGTGCAATAAAAATTAGGAAGTCGTCCACATATAAGGAGAACCGTAAGGGACTCCTTATGACGACTGATATGCTGTTAATCGCTATGGCGAAAAGGGTCACGCTTAAAACTGACCCCTGAGAGACACCGTTTTCCTGAGTAAAAAGATCAGACACTTCACTACCGACTCGGTACCGGAAGCAACGACCAGATAAAAATGATTTTAAAAAACGGGGTAGGTTACCCCTAAAACCCCATTCGTGTAACTTGTTTTAAAATAACATGCCGCCAGGTAGTATCGTAGGCCTTTTTCAAGGTCGAAAAAAACACACCCCAACGTGTTGGCTGCGGATGAAATGCATCTTGTATGGCCACCTCCAGGAGGATCAGGGTTGTCCGAGGTGGAACGGAACTTCCTGAATCCACACTGAAAGCGGCTCAGAGATTACGGGATTCAAGGACACCATACGAGGCGGCGATTCACCATCCTCTCCAGTGTCTTCCCGACGCAGCTAGTCAAGGCAATACTACGATAACTACCTGGCAACAATTTGTCCTTTCCAGGTTTTAAAATAGGGATGAGCGTTGCTTCTTTCACTAGTCGGGGAAAGTGTCCACCGGCCAAATATCATTAAAATATCCAGAAGGTACTCTTTAGCATCATTATTAGATGCCTCAGCATCTGGTACTGGATCAGAATCAGGCCCTGGAGCAGTGTCTTTTGCGCTATTCAGTGCAGACTCGAGCTCCCAAAATTGGTAAATGGCCTGTTGTAGGCCTCTGTATCCGACGAATCGAAACACAGCACACGTCTCTCGGCAGCAACCCTTCGTTGCTGGAAACCGAGGATCGAAACTGGCAGATGAAGTGATGGCAGCGAAATTCTCCGCCATCAGCTGCGCTATGCTTCGTTCGTCGGTAATTACAAGTCTTTGATCCAGTAATCCAGATACTGGTGGGCGGGAGTACCTTCCAGATATACGGCGGATGGACTTCCCATACTTTGGCTGATGGTGTGGAACCGATTTATTGTGCTCACAAAGGTCTGCCATGACCTTTTCTTGCTTTCCTTAATAACACGACGCGCCTTTGCTCTCTCAATACGGAACGCTGCCAGGTTGTCTGAAGTTGGGTGCAACCTAAAACGACGCAACGCCCGTCTACGACCCTGAATGGCGGAGCGACATTCATCGCTCCACAGGGTACGGGCGTCCTTCGCAGCGTTCCGGAGCTTTTAGGCATGGAGACGTCAGCTGCCTGGTGAATCACTTCAGTAAAGTGATTCACCTTCTCCACAACATCGTATACTCTTTAAGAGTAATGGAGCGGCGGTTATAGTTGCCAATCTGCTTTGCTGACGTTCCATTTTGCGTCGGTTATTCCCTCCTCCGCGTTCAAACTCTACGTGCATCCATATTGGGAAGTGGTCGCTTCCATGAAGGTCGCGATCCACCTCCCAATGCACGGAGTCCGCGATTGAGGGGGAGCACAATGAAAGGTCGATGGCAGAGGACGATCCGGAAGCAGTGGTAAAGTGGGTCATTTCGCCAGTATTGAGGATGCACATTTCCTCTTGCTCCATTAATCTGCCAACCACTCGGCCTCTGGGCAATCGGTGTTTGAGCCCCACAACGCACTGTGTGCGTTGAAGTCTCCTAAGAGGAGGAATGGCCGATGTGAGCTGCCGCAGAATGTCGAGTAGGTCGTCATACCCGACGGGCGCATTAGGTGGCAGATAAATGGAGCATACGGTCAGTTTAGTGGGACCGTGTATCCTCACTGCCACTGCTTGTAGATGAGAGGTGAGAGCAACAGGTTCGGAGTGGACAGTGTTTCGGACAAACACGGCCACTCCGCCCTTCGCTCGATCACCCTCGGTATCGTCCTTTCTATAGATGTCATAACCTCTTAGCACAGGATGGTGGTTTGGTCTAAAGTGTGTCCTCCTGTAAACAGAGGACACAATGGATTAGACCGTGCTAAGAGTTGGACTTCCTCTTTGTGAGCTTGAAAGCCATTTACGTTCCATTGTAGTATGGGAGCCATCTCACCTATTCAACCTCACCCGCCCCGGGTCGGGTGGGTCATCGTCCCGTGACTGCTGAGGAACGGAACCAGGTTCGTCCACCAGCATTAAGTCGTCTTCATTATCTGAAGACGACTCTCGTTGCAAGGCCTCGGAGTGTTGCGGGCTTTTGTTCTTCCGAGGCCCTTTCCCCTTCTTCTCCCTTCCAGAGGGGGATCTGGGAGGAGAAGTTGGAGGGGATTCACAAACAAGGTGGGGTCCGTGTGCTTAAATTTCGGACCCCTAACCTTCTGCACTGTTTGCCATCCGCTACTGGCAGATGACGTTGCAGTTACATCAACTGTTCCAGATGCAGTTTCTGCTGTGGGTACCGCTTCTGCTGTTGCAGAGGGACCCACTGCAGTAGCGGATGACTTTGCTTTTGCTGGTGGAACCATTGAACCTGCTGTCTTTGTGGTCGAGGATGCAGAGGTGTTGCTACCAACATCCACGGTCTTCGGTGTAATGACCTTGGTTACACTCGCGCCGCATTTGCATTGACATGAGCACGTTGTACTTGTGCCCATGTCTGCAAAGGACGTCTGTGTTGCAACACTCTCTTTCCTGACGGGAGTTGACAAGGGTTTTGGCGAAGCTTGTAGCGAAGGCAGGGGGCGCAAGCGCCTTAAACCTCTTCTTCGCTTCGCCATAAGATAGTCGTTCCTTTGTTTTCAACTCCTGTACCTTCTTCTCTTCAAGGTACACTCGACACTCCCCTGCTCCAGGCTGGATGAGACCCAGAGCAGTGTACACACACCTGTGGGAGAGTACAATTTGTGCCTGGCTCATGTGCGCCCTTTCCACATTTTCCCACAGGTGGGGTTGCCCTTACACGTCGCCGTCGTATGCCCGAAACGTTGGCACTTAAAACAGCGCATAGGTTCCGGGACATACGGACGGATATTCAAGTTCAAATAGCCAGCTTTGATGGCTTTGGGCAACGTTGGAGTGTCGAACGTCAGGACGAAGGTGGCTGTCTTCTCAAGACTGCCGTTAACCCTTCGTGTGATCTGACGAACCTCGACCACATGCTCTGTTGACCACTCCTTAAGGAGTTCCTCGGTAGTAACGTCAATTAGGTCGCGGCAGGTGACCACGCCTTTACTTGAGTTCAGGGTTTTGTGGAGTTCGCATTTCACTGCGAACTCACCGAGCTTCTCGCACTTAAGGAGGAGGACAGCCTGCTTGTTAGTAGATGTTTCTAACAGCAGGGTCCCGTTCCTCAGCTTTTTGACGGATTTTAGGGTACCCGCAATACCCTCAAGACCTTTTTGTATATAGAATGGAGAGGACCTTTTCAAAAGATCCCTCCATCCTACTCATTATGACGAAGGCATTATCAACTATGTAATCCTTCCTGTTACTCGTGCTATTTTCATGAGGAGGGCTTTCAACCGTCGCCCGCTTTCCACCACCTCTTTTTTGGGCGTTAGAGTGACATAACCCCTGCGGTTTGCCCAAGCCGCAGGAGGAGGGGTTAGGATTAGAATTACTACTCGTTTTGATCCCACGAGTTCGGAGGAACTAAACGTCGAGTGACGTGGAGCCCCCGTATCACGCCACCAAGCCCAATACAACAGGGGTGTGGCAGGTGCCCCTGAGGTTGTACGCTAGCGGGTGGTTTGCCTCACCACCCATCCACCTCCTCGGCACGTTACTCACCTTGAGGTTGAGGGGTTTTTTATAGAGGTTTTTACCGTCCTCGCGATCCGGGCGATGAAGCCAAGATCCCCGTTCTCCTAGGCACACAACGTTCCACCGCCACGCTCTACGGTGGTCGTTGAAGCATGGTAGGAGTTTACGGTGTGGGAAACTTGCGGCGCTCACAAGTTTCCAGCTCGGGCACCGCGGGTTCGCCAAACCCGTACCTGGCACTTGCGTACCAGGCCCCTGCGGGGGACGTGTGTTTGAGAGAATGCCTCCAGATGTTCCGCAATGGGGTCAGGCGCTGGTAACACTTGGGCTAGGTAGCTTATTTTGCCTATGATGCAGGTGGTTTTCATCCTTGCGTTTTGCACCATGTTGAGGCTTCTGAAACTGTGCGCTCTCAGGAGTGCTCTTACATTATTTAAAGTAGTTCTCCAGTTGTTTGTGGAATTTTTTGCGGGTTTTCCTCGAGTGATATTCCTAGGGATGTATGTTTCGTTACATCATGACCCAGAAGATGTTTTCCCAGCCTGTGAGTCCTTTACCGATGTGAAGTAAAGCGGACTTGTTAACGTTTATTCTTGCGTTTGTTGCTCGCTGGAAGAGTTTAATGGCGTTTGTGATTTTATTCGTGTCGTCCTGTGAAGTGACATAAAAGCCCACGTCATCTCCATATGCTCGGTAGCTTACTCGTTTTCCGTCGAAAATGCAGCCATTGAGGCTTTGTCTGTATGTCTTAGCAGAGGTTCTATTGAGATGCTAAAAAGTATCATTGATAGAGGGCATCCTTGTCTTACAGATAGCGTTATTCTGAAGGAAGTGGTCAATGTACCGTTGATTAGGAGTTTGGAGGAAACATTAGGTGTTATTTTTTCTTCACCGCTGTAGTGAAACTTATACCTAAACTCGATCATAGGCTATTTCTAAGTCAGCAAAATAGATTGCTGCGCGGGATTTTTTTTTTTTTTTTTTTTTTTTTTCAGCGGCAATGGAGATTCGTTCGTAGTTTGGATTATGCATCGTCCTAGTATGGGGCCTGATTGATAACTGCCGAAAATCCTGCTTAAATACGGCTCTAGTCTTTTCTTTAACATTCTGGTTAATATTTTGAAATCTGCGTTTAGTAGTGTAATTGGCCTCAGGAGTCTCACCTCTTTGCTTTTGCCGCTCTTTGGTAAGAGCACGATTATCCCTTCACAGAAATCTTGGGATATAGTGCTGATCCGCACATATTTCATTCATCACTTGGAGTAGTTTCCTGTTTATCAGAGACCAAAACATGGAATAAAATTCAACTGGTATTTCATCAGGCCTGGGTGATCTGTTTCTTGCTGCTTTCCTGATTGAGACTTCCATCCCTTCATGGGCAAAATCTCTGGAGAGGTTTTCCCTTTCACTGTGATAGATCTGTTATTGATGGGTTGTAAAAACTGTTGAGCTGCTCTTTCATTATTTTCTTCCTCTGTATTGAGATCTGAAAAATACGAGAGTGTGGCGTTGACTATATCCCCTTGAGTTTTTAATTTGTCGCCATTGATGTACTTTATCTCCGTTATCAAGGCCAGATCTTTTCTTTTCTGGGCTCTCGTTAAATATATAGAGATGCAGTTTCTTCTTCTACTATTTCTTTAGGCTTTGATCGTAATAGTACGCCGTTTAAGCTGGTTTCCTTAGAAAGACTGGCGTTTACAGCTGAAACATCATACGAGACTGGCTTAGGTTACAGGCAGGTGGGGGATGGAGTATTTGTCCGAAGACATTGCCTCTAACGTCACGAAGGAGTTAACATTCTCTTAACTGTCGATGTGTCTTCTTGTTGGGTGTCAGTTTGCTAGGAGACTGAGCGGTCTTCTATGCCTATCGTCGCCATTGTCGTAGCGACCAACCGAGTTGACCGCCGGGTTGTTGTATTGCCTGGTACTTTTGTAAAATGTTTCCTCCAGCTGGCGGAATCTGTCCTTCAATTTAGGTATTCCGACGGTCTCGTGGAGTGCATCCGTGGGGAACCGGCACGGGAGGTGGAGGGCTCTCTTTAGGGACATATTTTGGATAACCTGGAGGTTTCTGATTTTCCTGTCACTGGCGTATGCCCACACAGGACATAATGCGGCGTACGAGCGATGTACATATTTTAACTTCAGTGGAAAGGGCTAACTTGATGTTCTTATTTAGAATTGAGTAAAGGCTGTGGAGCCTGGTGCTTGCTCTCCGACGGACTTCATTGATGTGGCTACACCAGTTCAGTCTCTTGTCTAGAGTCACCCCCAGGTATCGTGCTGTGATGGATCATGGGATTTCTGTACCATCCAGGCGAAGTGATGAGTCAGGATGAATTGGTTGACGGGCCCCAGGTCGCTTGGTTAATGTAATGGCTTGGGTCATGGTGGAATTTATATCAAAACGCCACCTCCTAGCCCAGGCCTCCGTTACTTGTAGAACTTCCTGTAGTCGTCGGGTGGCAAGTGCTCTACTGCTACTGGAAGCCAACCAAGTACGCAGTGTCGTCGGCGGAGGTAGCTGTCAGAACACCATTGCTAGTAGGTACGTCAGCGGTGTACAGGGAGTGTAGCACTGGCTCAAGCACGGAGCCCTGATACGACATACTTAATGTGTATTTTTAACTCCCAAGATAGCATTTATAACTGCTACAACGCCACGTTGACATGATACGTTTAATTTATAAGTTCTAGAATTTTGACGCTAAAATAAAAATACAAATTTAGTATCAGTGAGATCACTTCTTATTCGGAGTGAACTGAGGTCAATTAATTCCCATTTTAAGAACTAATATTTTTAAATTAAAGAGATACTAATGGAATGCTTAGTGTTAAATATAACTTACAAAGTATTAACTCAAAATGTTCAAAGGTTACTGGGTCGCAATGTGACGCCCACTATGGAAATTCATGCCTCAGCTCTTCGGCGTAAGGAATCACGCACTCTTTTAAACTGTCCTAGTTGGTCCTGTACGTGATTACATACATTGAAGACGTACAGGAGCAACAAGACAGTTTCAAAGAGTACGCAATTGCTGACTCCAGAGGTATGAGTCATTCATTGCCGTGGACGTCCATCACATAGCGGATCTGTTACTAACTCCGAAAGTATGCATTAGCGGCCCAATGCTTATTAAACATTTTTATTTTATTTTGATGTGCATACTATTATCTCCTAAAGTTTTTTTCCCCATTTTAACACCTTATATACAAACTTACTTTCAACTTACGATTTACTAGCTGTGGCCCGGAACTTCATTCACGTGGACTGTTAATGTACGGGCCTGACTCATAAACCAATTACGTCACAGTTAACGTGTTACCAACGACAAAAAAAGAGAGCTAACTTAATAAAGCTCGTACGCCGAAATCACCATAAACGTTTTGACTGCCAGAAGCAACAAAATCCGTCCAGTAGTTTTTGCTTAAATCGCTATCAACAAAAATTAGATGCTAACTTGTGGAAAATTTTATCTTTAATTTACCGTCTTTCAAACTTCACATCAAAAGGAAACATTTGGTACCGGACCATAGACTGTACATAATTCGAATCCCTATCAAAACGGGAGCGGTGTTTTTTTCCGTAAATCCCGATCGCCAAACACACAGACCTAGCGGCCAACGAAACTTTTGTTACCTCTCGCAGTTGAAATGTATGTATCATAGTATATAAATAAAACCAAGAGGCTTAATTGTTACACCGAGATGGGAGGAGGCCAATATTGGCCTCCTACCTATCATTCGGGAGGACCGGGGTTAAACTCGGTTCGGCCATCCTGTCTGAGGTTTTCCGTGGTTTTCCTCAGACACTTAGGCGAATGCTGGGATGGTTCCCTACAAGGCCACGGCCGACCTTCCATCCCCCTTCCCTCCCCGTAGTAGTAGATTGGCTGAAAAGAGTCCCCTATGACTCTCCAGCAGCCCGCCTCCCAGCCTTCTGCTGGGAGGAATGAAATGTAAAAAAAAAAAAAAAAAAAAAAAAAAAAAAAAAAAAAAAAAAAAGCTTAATTGTTACACCGAGATGGGAGGAGGCCAATATTGGCCTCCTACCAATCATTCGGGAGGACCGGGGTTAAACTCGGTTCGGCCATCCTGTCTGAGGTTTTCCGTGGTTTCCCTCAGACAATTAGGCGAATGCTGGGATGGTTCCCTAGAAGGCCACGGCCGACCTTCCATCCCCCTTCCCTCCCCGTAGTAGTAGATCGGCTGAAAAGAGTCCCCTATGACTCTCCAGCAGCCCGCCTCCCAGCCTTCTGCTGGGAGGAATGAAATGGTTAAAAAAAAAAAAAAAAAAAAAAAAAAGCTTAATTGTTGATATATTCTATTTTATACATTATTCTTAGCCACAACGTGATTAGGTTAATTCTTTAAATTATTGAGAAGTTTTTTAACTGTCTGTAGTTTCACCATAATTTAACTTTCTAAGGTAATAAACGGAAAGTATTCCACGCAATAAAGGGTAGATATCACATTCCCCCATTGAAAAAAAAAAAAAATTATAATCAATCCCAATCACAGTAATAATTTAAAAAAATACGTAATTAAATAGCCACTCGGAAAATTTACTACATTTCACTCATTTATACCGCAAAGTTTTTGGTTCGTAATAATGACAAAATTTCTGAACGTGGCAAGAATCGTATAAGGGTGTGACTGGTGTGGATTTGAGACTTTTCGGGGAGATGTATGTGTTATAGTTTGCGATAGCTTCTCTACGTATTTGACATAGTGCATAATTTATTTCTTTTAACAAACAAAAAAGGAAATTCAGTTTTTTACAAAAACCGGACATATAGAATTTATGTCGGATTATTGGGAATAACAATCGTTGTTACAACGAACCGGAATGCAATTATATTTTAAACGTCATTTAATGTTAAATATCGTAGGTCATCCTGCCTTTTTTTTTTTTTTTTTAATCGTAGTCAACTTTGGTTGCAGCAAGTACTCCAGGAACTGCTGACGCTGAAAAAAATCCTGTCACCTGAATTACACCTTCTATAAACCGCCTGGAAGTCGTTCAGTTTTCTTAAGATCGTTGCTATGGTGAGGTGCACATATAATCTGTTTAAGAAAACTACTAATACTTAGGGTAACAATCACAGGAAAACAGGCATTCAACGAATACTTTAAATTAACAAATGAAACTATCTTCAAATGAAGAGACACAATTTCTTTTAATAAAACACTAAATACAGAATTTCTACCAACTCACTAAAATAAACAGTAAGTCACCGTATCTTCTTATACCACCTCTTAAACTTATGTTTAACGAAAAAAGCAACAAATACACGCAATTTCTGTTTGAAAACATCAGATTTCGCGCTAAAAACACACACTGGATAAAAAATTATTAATGGGAAAAACAACTGTTTAATAAGACTCACAGGTAAAGTTCTAAAATACTTCGGATCCTCTTACAGGTGAAATAAAGTAATATCATGCACCACATTGAGACTGACGCAATTGGTTAAATCAGTTGTCCTACCCTTCATTATGTATGGTTGCCAGATCTGGGGAACTGCATGCAAATCTACCCTGCTACACTTACAAAGAGTGCAGAACAGATGCTTAAGAATGATTAGCCACGCGAGTATCTACACGCCAATAGACCTTCTTAACGAGATCACCAATATGCCTACCATCCACGCAGAATTCTTTCGACAAGCAGATAATTTTTTCACCAGGCTTGATACCATCCGCCCAGAAGTTGACAGATTGGAGTCAGTAGGCACAGTACTCCCAATGGAATGGCACAAATTGAAAGTGCTGCTTAGCACAATTATGACACCGATATAAAGGGTCAACTATCACAAGCGATCCTTAATAAGAACATTCAACGGTTTCCCATAAAGGCCGTTTATAACGGTCAAAGCCGGGTTTTTCCCTAACGCGAACCATAGCGAATCCAACCCAATCTATTCGAAACAGTAGATAAAGCTACATACAGTAGCGGGGCTACAAAATGCCGTTGAGCCAGCGAAAAAAAAAAAAAAAAAAATGGTCAACGAATGGTACACTAACAGCTTTTGATTATGCTGACAGTGAGTCAAACATCATCATGTACAACATTAAAAGTAGCATTCTTCGTGAAGATATATACAATCAAGTATTAAATTTGTAAATAGACTATAATACCTAATAATGCAGATTTAATTTCAATTAAATTAAATATATATATATATATATATATATATATATTTATAAAACTACAAACATTTTGCAGTAAACATTCTATCACTAGCGAAACCTCAACCAGAAGTCAAACGCGTCCGAATTTATATAATCCCAACAACAGTTTCATAGCCTCCTTCATTAAATAGTAATTTACTATAATCTTTTTTTAATTAGGCTAAATTGATATGGCTTGTTTCAGAATAATGAAAATCTCCCAGTCCGCTGTAATGTTAACAATACGTGACAACCCTATCAATGTTGGGAAGTTGGCTGTTTAACGGTGCTTCGCGAAACGTAAAATTAATTTAAAAAAATACCCAAATGATCGTGTTATCTAGGATTTATTTTATTGGTAATCAGTAAAGAATTTTTCTTTAAAACTTTACTGAAATAGCAGCCAAACAACCAATAACACGCATATCCGCGTAACCCAAAAGTCAAAATTCAATTTTTTGTTGAAATTGATACAAAGATTACTTCTTGTTTACTTAGAGTTTACAGTATGTTTCGTCCACGTCGAGGTTATTAGGTCAGGGAGTGGATTAGAAACAAGGAACTGGAAGGAAAAAGCTTTAGTTTTTTTATGGAAGCATCTCAACACTCGAATGATTTCGGAAAATCATGGCAAAACAAAATCAGGATAGCCGAGTTGAGTATCGAATCCTCCAGCGTCCAGAAACCGCTTAGCCAATGGTACAAAATCCTGGAAAATATGCAGAGAGATATAAAAACTGGTAATAGTAATCAGAATCATATGCGTTGAAACACAAGCAAGACAAGAAGTTCAAATCGTTGGAAACATTCGAATTGTCACCGTGTATTCACAGCTTTTAGCTACATGCATTAGCAGAAAATAATAAACTGCTTCAAAGCCGTGCGGTTTATAAAACAATTATATTATAAATATGCAAACAAAGCTTGTGATCGTTACGCAAATTATCGCATTAAATCGGGGAGGTAAGATTACAAGTGAAATCTCCGAATACTTATAGTTACTTTATTAATGTTGTTCATTGATAAATAAATAAAAAACTGCTGTCACAAAACCTATCCATATTTCGGTTTTCCATGGTTTTCGGAAATCACTGAAGGTGAATGGCTGGATGGCTATCTCAAAACATCATAACCAAATTCCTTCCAGATCGTAAAAAATTTGCGTACAGGGATTTTTGCCATCCACTTGGTCAACCGACGTAATCCCACAAATTGCAATTACTCTCCCTGAAATTCTATAAATTAGTATCTCACCAGTGAGGATAAGGCGTCTGCCTGAAGATCGAAAGCTCCACGGTTTGAGTCAAGATTTCGACTGGGATTTTTAAAGACTCTTAACACAACCTTCACCTTCACTTGAGAACGCTGCTATGGTTTGGATTTTACTGTAGGTCTCCTATACCCAGTCAGACTGCCGGGCTAGTTTAAGGCAGGTTACGATAGGGGCGGATTGCCCAGCCAATAAGAAACTCTGTCACAAGATCATTATACACACAAGAGGTTTTTTTTATGCCACTCCCGAACTCCTAAACCCATCGCGACAAGTCTACTCTCCTATAAATAAACCAAGAATGTAATATTTAGGATTTTGGATTTGTTATACCAGAAAATCCTGTAGATAGTCAGTTCATTCCTGTGATCAAAGAGTTATAGATGTGTAACACTAGAAACTATATAAGGTCTCTTGGAAATTTAATGTATGTTAACCAATCAAATCTACTACCCATATTGATCTTTACTCTAAGACGGGATGACAACGGAGCATTTCTATGTCAGAGTCTTAAAGGGATTACTTAAGCGGATTAAAATAGTTAACTGTATAACAAAATTTACGACTCGTTTCTTGGATGTTCGGGTGACGCCACGTCGAAATTTGTGGTGCCGACGTTTCGACCGACTTTCCGCGGTCTTCTTTCTGAGCAGATACTGTGATCATCGACTACCCAGGTGGCTGTTCTCCTGGAGTGTGGGGAAGTTCTTACACTTGGTGCATCTCCTTCCAGATTATCATTACGGTTATCTACGGGCAACGGGCCAACAGCACTGTGTTCATCAGTCTTGGTTGCTATTTTATACCGGTGGCCCGCTGCCCGTATAATAGACTCTAGAGAGTTCGGTCGTTCTGGCCAATCGGGATGTCCGATCCGTCACATGATTATTGGCTGAGTGGGGCGTGACGCGGCATGGTGGGGGGAGGGCGGCTGTGGAGAGTGGCGCGTGCCTTGCTTCGTTCGAACTACAGACAGTCATTCGTCGTGTAGCTTAAGCTCGTTGTCTTCATTTACTTGAGAATAGCTGTCTCTCTGGAGGGAACAGAACAGGACGCAAGCCTCTCCCTTCCCCTCTTTCCCGCCGTGCCACCCCACACCCCACCCTGCCAACAATCACGTGACGGGCCGGTCATTCCGATTAGCCAGTAGGACCGAACTCTCTAGAGTGCACACAGTTTCTGCACATGAAGAAGACCGCAGAATTTCGGCCGAAACTACAAATCACGTCTTGGAGTGACCTGAACAGGGAAGAGACATTTTGCGGACGAGGATACCTCCGATCACAAAATATACATCTGCTTAAACCGGTATCAATTTTTTGTATCACACATTGATGTACGAAAGGTAGTCACTTCGGCTTTATGTTAGATGATTTTGAATGAAAACGGTCAAATAACAATAGAGATGACTAGTGCACTGGCGATGGCATCCGACCGTTTTTGACGGTTTTTCTGGTGAAGATTATGGCGTAGAAGATTTTGATTGAGTTTTATCTTCGTTTTGTACTGCGCTTAGGAGTGATTTTCGTTAATGCTTATTGAAAGAATGAATTAAAATCTAACTTGGTGAACGGCAGAACAACCGAAATTAAATCATTAGTTGATAAATACTCCAATTTTTGAAACCTTTTCCCTTTAGAAGCCTGTTTCTTTCGATACTTCTTTTTTCTGAGTTATCTTATCCAAGTGTTTCCAATAGGCAAGACTTTTTCCTCTTTCATTACAAATTTCGCTAGAAATGTTCACAAACTCTGCTCAGGATCTTTGCGGTAAAGAACTGTGGGCAAGGAATGCAAAGGAGTTCCGCTGTGGTTTACGAAAGAACGTCCTAACATTCGCTTGGAGTGATTTCGCGAAACCATTAAAAACGGAAATCTGGATAGCCGGACGAGGATTTTAAACCACATCTTTCTGAAATCCACCATCAACGTACCACTTGATCATCACGTTCAGTTTAATATTTAGACACAGCGCAAATGGCGCGACTGTTTTGTGACAGCAACAGTTGCAAACCAGTTGAACTCGCAACCAGTTCGCAACCTAAACGAAACTTCTGTCCGCACATGGATAGTCTGGTTCTGGATAAATTTCATTCAATTTCCCAACTGATTGTGGTGGGTGAGGGGTTAAAGCACTGGTTTCGCATTCGCGAGGACGAAGGTTCGAATCCCCGTCCGGGCATCCAGATATTGGTTTTCCATGATTTCCCCAAATAACTCCAGGCGAATGCCGGGATGCTTCCTTCAAAATGCCATGGTCGAATTATTTCCCGTTCACTTTCCCCAGTCCTATCCCGCCTCTAATGACCTCTACGTTGACGAAGCGTAAAGCCAAAAGTAAAAAATAAAAAATAAATCAATTTCCAATGGACAGTACGGAGTTTGTAGCATTTTTGCTATGTCGATTCAGACGAGGAAGACGTTGTTAATTATTATCAATACCGTTTGCGTTCATCTATATTTAAGGAACTTTTTTCTTTAATGTCATGGAAGTTTATAGTTATAATGAATTTCATGTTTCTTTATCTCTTCAACTAATTTTAAATTGAATTCATTACCACTCATGTTGTCTTTGAAAAAAAAAAAATCCCTAAACCCTCGTTTTCTTCGACTGAGGTCTGCAATGCAACTGCGACCACAGATCCAAGGATGCATTCAATTGGTTTGAGACTGGTATAAAACCGATAGCCTAGTATGCGGCTTCCCCTCACCCTGCAATGCCAAGGTCACATAACAGTTGCGAGTTCAATCGATTTACAACTTTTGTCACAAAACAGTCGCGTCGTGTGCGCTGGGCCTTATTTAGCTAGACAAAAGATTACAGAAATGTTGGTATTAACTTCGATTATATGATTTCGTCAGTTGCTAATTATAAAATCCGTAATAAAACCAATCAACAAAATATGAACATACTGGATGAAAAGACCATTTGCAAACAAAACCAATAAGACTGTACTAGCACTTTATTATATTTTAAGTTGTAAACACTTTGGCTGCGAGAAGCAATTTACGTTTCGTTCACTGTAATTCACGCAAAAAATTGTTTACGTGCTGTCGCCGTTAGCCACTTCTTGATTTTCGCTGCATTCGGTCTTATGAGTCGTATTCCTGAAGTCCTCTATTTAACATGGCTTCTTCTACGTTCTTCTTCCAACTTCTCAGAGGTCTTCCTCGTTTCTTCCTTTCGGGTGGTGTCCATTCCCAAACTTTTTTTTTCATCTGGTATCTTTTATTCGCTGAAGGTGATCGAGCCATGTCACTAAATTTTCCTTCAATAGTGTCTGAATTGCTGCTTTCTACATTCATTTTTCCCTCTGTGTTATTTCTAATATGTTCTAATTTTGATGTACGATCACTATGTCTCCAGAACTCAAGGAAGGGCTAACAATCTATCTTTATCTCCTTTCCTTATCTTGCATTTCTCTGATAGAGAAGTGCAGATACTTTCCATTATGCTGCAACTCTTTTTTTTTCCTCTTTTTTGTTGTTGTAATTTTGCTGTTCCACAGTAGTGAGTTAAGCTGAAGAATTCTCTTCATCCCTGTCCTGTTGATCACGTTCTTACTACTTTTGCCATTTAAAGGAATTGTAACACCTAGGTATACGAAACAGGAACTATTTTTAACTGTAGATTCTCCAGTGTTAAGGTCACTGGGAAGGTATTCTCCCAATGCTACGTATTCAGTCTATTCCATGTTTATGATAACTCCAAACTTCTCAAATTCCTCTTTAAATTTAAGGTTATAATAGACTGTTACTGCAAGAAAATCCCGGAAGAAAATCTGTACATCTAAGATATAATTTAAAAAAAAAAAATTGGGGAACTGGTTATAAACTGCAGAGAAGATAGAATTGTTTTATGTCTGTTTGTTTTGTTGAAAGGGATTCACACAAAAACTGTTGGTCGAATTTTGATGCTGTTTCGAATAATTTACAAAGCATGATCCCGCGATTAAATTGGATATGTTACCTATTGATTTGAAGTTAGAAATCCAAGAAATTTAAAATAAAATTGTCCACAAATCAGTATCCATTTATCGCTGAATGTGATTCACGCAAAAACTACGAAAGGATTTAGGTACTTCTCTTAATGTTATTTCAATGTACGAGTGGCACCGTATTACGTGGGATTTTTCCTCTATTTTTCTCGTTAGCGTTTTTCTGCATGTTACATAATCGGTTAAAGAGATAAAGGTCCGTACGTTAACAGTCCACCTGGCAAAGTCAAATATAAACGAGTCTTCTGGAATATGCGGTGGATTGTTAGTGATTACTATGAGTTTGTTGATATATAAAATGCCTGACGCCTATTTTCAAAGACTTTTATTTACTATTTGTCACGATGAGTAAACTTGAAGGTTCTTGATTGCACTATGCAACGCATAATTATTAAGTTTACTATACACGAACGTGTTAAATAAGCAGAGATTTAGTACAAAGGTCGGTAAGGATGGGCTTTCGAAGCCTATAGTTTATGGTACAGGGTGTCGAGAAAAGGACGCCCTGATTTCAAAATTAAATATCTCGAAAACAAAGATCGATAGAGGAATGCAGTAAACGGTATGTTTATCGTGACAGCTGTAAGAAGTGTATACAGCAGTTTGAAATAATAGTTACAAAAGCTGCTAACAGATGGCACTGTAATCGCCATACGTAATGCCTAAATAGTGATCCGAAGCTCCGGGCGATCAGTTCCACCATTGAAACGTGCCAATGGTAAACATTTTGAAAACATTGTGATGTGATTGTTTGCAAAGATTGTTTTCATACGATTATTTCACTTATGTATGCTGATATGAGCGTACAGCGCCATCTGTTATCAGCTTTTGTAACTATTATTTCACACTGCTGTATACACTTCTTACAGCTGTCACAATAAACATACCGTTTACTGCATTCCTCTATCGATCTTTGTTTTCGAGATATTTAATTTTGAAATCAGGGAGTCCTTTTCTGGACACCCTGTAAGATAGTAGTTTCTAAATTCATTCGTGCATGTAGTCACAGAACGAGCTGTAGGCCGCAGACAACTTGCCACATTCAGGAACTTTCACGAAGTCAGCCTCGGTAGCGTAGGGGCTAGAATGTTAGCTCCCCGTGCAGAATGTCGCAGGTTCGAGTCCGACCGAAGGCATGGGTGTTTAAGTGCTGTGTCTGTGGTTGTCATGTCCGTCCTGCGGTGTGTCTAATTAGCTGTAAAAAAAATTCATCAGGATGGCTTACTTTCACGAAGACATGCTTTGATACAACTAGAGTGAGCTGTTAAAGTGAACATACGCTCATAGAAATGAGTTTCATATACACAAAATCAAGTCAAGCTTTCGTCAAGTTTATTTAAGGCAAATCAATTGCTGTAAGTGATGAAATTTCTCAGAAGCTCTTGTAATGTCTTAGTCAGGAAGAATTGTGTTCATCATTACATGTGTGCAACGTCCCGCAAAGAATTGTTCTAATATCTTAGTGCATGCAAAGGTGAAATTAATTCCGGTGAAGGCGAAAATCCATTTCTCCAGTATAAAGGTCATTATAATGGTGTTTTGGATTCCTTAAGGTGTAGCGTACGCCGCTTTTCTGTGAACACTTCGGCAATGTTAAGGAAGCATATCGATCAAAAAGACGCCAGATACCGATCGGCAACTTTCTGCATGATGAACGTAGGCACAACACTGCTCCTCGTATACTAGGATACTAGACAACTTTTTTTAAAAAAAAATTTTTACGCCTCGTCAACGGCTAAGGTTATTAGAGGCGGGATGAGACTAGGGACAAGGAACTGGAAGGAATTCGGCAATGGCCTTTTTGAAGGATGCATACCAGCATTCGCCTGGAGTGATTTTGGGAAACCATGAAAAACCCAAATCTGGATACACGGACGGGGATTCGAACCCGCATCCTCCCGAATGCGAGGCCAGAACGTTAACCGTTCACCCACCACGCTCGGTGATCCTAGGCGAACTACATAAGACAGCTATGAATAATTCTCTGTATGATGCCTCTTTGTTACCGTGTGTTTGTGATAAGAGCCTTCGAGGAGTAATTATGTGAAAATAAACTTTTCACCAGTGAAGAAGTGCTAGATTTAATACATAGTTGGCTACTTACATGTACAACAATATTTTATGAAGAAAGTATTTTTTTAAAAACTACCAGTGAATTGGAAAAAAATCACTTGCAGAGTACTAGAAACTATATAGAAAAATGGTATTACATTTGTTGTATTGTATATTAATTCAATAGCCTCCACGCGCTTTTTCCGATGTAAAAACGTCAGCAATATCATCATGAAAAATATTAACTTTGTTGTAGGCCATGTTCTGCAGTTGTTGCACAAATATTTTTTAGTAAAAATCCGTCTTATAACAACTGGTTTTATTTTTAACTTTCCTCTACCAGACGCGTTTCGCCCTTCTGGAGTGGGGCATCGTCAGTGGCCATAAATAACATAATATTTTGATCTTATTTGTGTATGCGAATCTAGTACATTAATTATATACATATATTCATGCTGTAATATTGCATCATCTGTAGGTTCAATCTGTTATAATTATTCTATATATTGTTTTCATAGTATCTATGTTCAAACATAAATTCACTTCTTAATACTAAATTATCTGTATGGTTACAGGCACAACGGTGCAGAAAAATGCGGAAGGTGCTGTTCCGGACTGACATATGCTAGCCACTACAATTTTTTGTAAGTAGAGTGTATGTACACAACTTTGTAACGATGCAGATAATTTAGTATTAAGAAGTGAATTTATGTTTGAACATAGATACTATGAAAACAATATATAGAATAATTATAACAGATTGAACCTACAGATGATACAATATTACAGCATGAATATATGTATATAATTAATGTACTAGATTCGCATACACAAATATGATCAAAATATTATGTTATTTATAGCCACTGACGATGCCCCACTCCAGTAGGGCGAAACGCGTCTGGTAGAGGAAAGTTAAAAATAAAACCAATTGTTAGAAGACGGATTTTTATTTTTTAAAAAATGAAAAATATTAGTTGTTGAACAGCAACATTAAAAAGCTAACCTTGCAACAAAATCAGGAAATAATCTTCTACAGTAGAGTTCTTACGTGAAGACAGTAGCTCTGAATATAAGCAATAACGCCAAACCATAGCTTGATGATTTTAGACAACATTTCTATTTATATATGATGATCTGATTGGCAAAGTACACATTTAATAAAATCTATTGTATTGTCAAGCTGATCGTGGAAATGCTGCGATGACTCCATAAAAAAACACAATGAGCAGTCCCGCTCTTATCCCTAGCCAAAAAACCTTTTCCTATGTTTAATTGTTGTCCATAATTAAGAGAATAATCATACGGCATACAAAAGTAGTAGGACTGTTTTTTTTAAAAAAATCTATTGAAGATATCTTTACAATTCCTTAATCCTCTTTGAAATAGCACCCTTGTGCAGCTACACACCTAGAATTACGCTGCTGCCATTGGCCGAACGCCTTCTGGAAGTCAGTTTCGGGGACACTGTTGAGAGCCCTCGTCGATGCTACTTGAACGTCCTGAATCGGGTCAAACCACTGTCCCTTCAGCTGCCTTTTCATCCGTGTGAGTAAAAAAGGTCAGATGGAGCCAAATCAGGACTGTAGGCGGGGTGCAGCAACGCGGAAATGTTGATTCGGGCCAACAATTGCCTCATGAGGGCGCGCCTTGGCACGGCGCATTGTCGTGATACAGAGTCCAGTTGGCGGAGATGACTGGTCGGACGCGATTCACTAGGTCTCACAGGCTAGCACTTGCACGTAAAGGTTCGAAATGACAGTTTCCCCAGGGGGAACGAACTCCTTATGAATCACCCCGCGACGGTCAAAAAACACGATCAGCATTGTCTTGATCTTTGATTTGCTCATGCGAGCCTTCGTTGGACGGGAGGACGTGGAAGGAAGCTGTTGGCCCGATTCGGCGTTGCCACGTTGTTGCACCCCACCTACAGTCCCAATCGGGCTCCAACTGCTGTTTTTTTTTAATTCCCACGGATGAAAAGGCAGCTGAAGGGACAGCGGTTTGACCCGATTCAGGACGTTCAAGCAGCATCGACGAGGGCTCTCAACAGCGTCCCCGAAACTGACTTCCAGAAGGCGTTCGGCCAATGGCAGCAGCGTAATTCTAGGTGTGTATCTGCACAAGGGTGCTATTTCAAAGAGGATTAAGAAATTGTAAAGATATCATCAATAGATTTTTTTTAAAAAAATTAGTCCTACTATTTTTGGTATACACCATGTATTCCTAAGTTAGAAGTGTATATAAATACAGAACTACTTAATCCTCTCTGGTGTCCAGCCTGACAGTGTATAAACACTACGATTCGACAGCTAGCTCTGTTGTCTTCATCAGGTGTCAGGTCTCTTCTAGCTGTCGAAAGCTGGGCAGTCTATGAAGTAACGTCAGCTTGCGACAGCTAGAAGGGACCTGACACCTGATGAAGACAGCGGAGCTAGCTGTCGAATCGTCGTGTTTATACACTGTCAGGCTGGACACCAGAGAGGATTATATTGCATCAATACGCCAGGAAAGTCTTCACTCAAGCATCCGAACTACGTACTTACATTCCAGTATAAGTATGAAATTATTATTGTCTTTATTGTAGACTAGTGTAAGCCTGTGACTGTTGTTTTGCGTATCGTCATGGATCTAGAATAGTTCCAGTTTTTAGGATTAAAGATTAGGATTAAAGGTTGACCTGATTTTACCAAATATAAACTTGACCTGTGTTTCAGGGTGAATAAAATCTCTAAGCTTGAAGAACTCAGTAGCGTTAGTAGAGGCAGGTGTTGAATACGAACAGGAACGATAGCGCAATCGTATAATTGCTTAAATACAAATTTGACTTTAATTTGACCCTTAAAGTTCATTCTGTAAAATTTAAAAAAAATCCTGTTGCTTCGAAAGAATCAAGTTGTTTTTTATTGATATTGCGCAAATCCTAATAATGTAATCATTGGTCATAGTACTTGTGAACTTAATACGCATTCCATATTATCAAAGAGTTGAGCAACTCCAAAGAAATGAATAGCCAGAATAGTTGATTCGGTAACAAAACTGGTCTGATGTCCGCTTAAAATAACAAAACCGTTAACGAAATTTACCAGTAAAAGATCTAAAAAGCAAGTAAACCGTAATGCATAAATATTTATCAGGTAACAACATTAGTGAAGGTTTTAAT
Source organism: Vandiemenella viatica (assembly GCA_031002005.1). Classification (NCBI taxonomy): domain Eukaryota; kingdom Metazoa; phylum Arthropoda; class Insecta; order Orthoptera; family Morabidae; genus Vandiemenella; species Vandiemenella viatica. The sequence goes on along the minus strand of JARYHS010008074.1, from coordinate 104,643,367 downwards.
TCGATTGAAAATTATCCTAAGCCAATACAATTGGCTTTCGTGGTTACAGCAGAGATAATGAGTAGTTTTATTTTACTAAAGTTTTTTTTTAAAGTTTCTTTTATTAGCAACATGTTACTGAAAAACAGATCCACGTTTTTTCAGATGTAAAGTTTATCAATATTTTTTAAATATGAAACGCTAAGAATAGCAAACTTAATGAATGTATTATGACAATTAATTTGGTAACAGTTGCTTACTTATGAAATTGTGGACATAACAATGAATTCCTTCTAATGGTATCTCTGGTCGCTGTTTTGTGATCGAAGGCTGACACGTGACACCGTTCTCCAGCCAATAGCTATCGAGGTGAGTGAATGAGTGAGCTTTAGGAAATTATATAGTAGACGATATATTTCGGGAAACTAGCCGAATTAGTACGAATGTATAACATGAAGTTTCAGTGGTTATACCTCTGCCGCCATTGTCAGTCACTTGAAAATGACGGAAGAGGAAATGGACGCCGAAACGTCGTGTTATACAAATGTACTCACTCGTCTATATACAACTCCGCGAAAGCCTCCAATTTTCATTGCAGTCAACGTGTTAATGAAAATATGTGCACTATATTGAAAAAAGGTTTTTAGGTCTGTAACTAATGCACGATTTATATTTGTACTCTCGCTGTATTTTATACATTTTAATATGACGATTGTCCGTTACACTCCAAGTTCCAATTTTATTAATATTGGAATAAATTTGATAAAGCTCGGGGGTCAATTCTATATATGTTTAATTCAATATGCAATACAAATACGAATTAAAATGAGTAGATATCAGGCACTGTGGAAGTAAGACATTATTGAAACGGGTTTAGTTCGAGCCGGCCTTTGTGGGAAACAACGCTCGGTAATCTCCACGGCGCCAGTATGTCGGCGTCAGACAAAAGGCTCGATTTAGCAAAGTTTTTCCTTTGGGGTGGTAGGTTCTCCGACGCCGCCCAGGTATCCTCCGGACTCTAACGGTTCTGCCGCTCTCCCCCACGTCGTCACCCACGCTACGCAAACGCAGGAAAAAGTCAAGCAATAAAAACTCTCGTTGACCATGTGACTCCAGATTTGAATCCCGCGGACCAATCTCCGTGGTTCTTACAGCTAAACCCTGGAAATTTTGTGTTCCGCATGTCCCCGAGATGCTGGAGGGCGTGGCGAGAGCTTTCCTACGATCTCCCAGACGCGGCGAGAATTCATTCTGATTCTGTATTTGGTTCTGGACACTGGTACGGCATTCTGCTCTGGACACTGGCTCTGGACGCAGCCCTGGACTCTGCTTCTGACTTCAGCCGAGGCTGAGGAATACTATCTGTCAGCCGAATGCGGGAATGTTTCTCGCGAACCGCGAGCCATCTCCGGACCACGCCACCAGATATCGCAGACTCGATTGGTAATGCGTTTAGACATCGAAGCTATAGCTTGGCCATTTTAGGAAACTGTTAGGGACCCATAAGCGACTTGAGACATCAATGCTCGAAGTTGATGTGTGAAACCCACTGAGCTAGCAGGCCCAAGTGCATAAAGGACTACTTATACAAAGGCATGTTTGTCTGGTGCCATATATGTTCGTTCAAAACTGTGTACTGCCTTTCAACTTCTTTTTCAAATGGCATCTAATAACCATTTGTGGCGCCTGACATACTACCATCATAACGCAAACTGAATTGGATTCTGTTATCACGAGGTTGTTGTGATGTAACCTGAATATTGTTTGTTCGTATAATTTTGATACTGATCATTTCAGTTGAATTTAACGTAAAGTTCATCATTTGTTTGTTTGCATTAATGGCTAAATTTAGCGTTGGGCGTTGCTTTGCCACAACATATACAATTTTTATATGTTGTGTTTAACGTTAAATTCGCCCAGGCATGTAATTGCCAGCGATCTTACTGTGGTAATTTACCTGTGATCCTGGAAAATAATCAAAGTTCTTGCAGTATATGAACTTTAGAGTACCTATCAAATTCAACCCTTTAAATTAATGATAAAAAGAGGTGATAAATAAGATTTACTATACTTCTAAAGTTAAATGATATTACCGTAGGTAAGGTACCCCTACAATATACTCTGTTTTATCTGCGACAAGTGGAAATTGTTTAGAGGAAGAAGCTTTCTCTGTAGCTTACAACCTGAGGGAAATGCGAAATCCCAAGAGTAGGCGTCGCCCCCCTCTCTCCCCTTGTGTTGCGGGAGAAAATCCTGGCGTAACGAAATCCGAAGGGAGCGCGCGGACGTGTGGCCTGACAGGTAACATTCCAGTCACGTGTCCACCTGTGGGGACGCGGAACACCCTCGGGGAAATTTGTTCCATCCGCGGCCTGTAAGCTCCGAGACAGCGGGACGTATATTGGATTACGGGACCCGTGATGAAATGTGGGTTGCCTCAAAGACAGTTCGCTCTCAACGGCTGGAATATTGCCGACGCCAAGACAAGTCGAGGTGTCTTGGGTTGTTGCTCTAGAAGCTACATGCCGCCCTTGATGTTTCCAGCAACAAACTTTAATTGTCGCTCGTACTCAGTGATACCAACATTTGAAAAATATGCACAGCATATTGAACATATTCGAATCAATTCATTTCAAGGGGTAGCGCGGAATATGAAACCTTATTATTGTCTTGGTTCTCCGGGTGAAGCTGCTTCAATTTGTTGAAACATAAGGTTTCAGCCATCATGCTGTGTCCATCGTCATAAGACTGCCACTGCTGAAAAGTTGAGTTTTAACTAATCGACGCGGCTCCACCCGGAGAATCAAAATTATACTTACGACGACTGCGGAAGACTTCACAATTATATGAAATCTTATTATTTCTTCTTGCAGGTATCCTACTACTTCATGGTCTTGTGAGGTATATGGCCTCAGTGAACATGAAATTTAATGTTAAAAGCGTATTTAGTAACTAAATAGTTGTAAATATATGATCTAACTTTGACATTTGAGTGTTAAAGGTCAGGGAACGTCATGCACCAAGAAGAAAGGATCTTTGGTTATCAGTGGGATGTTCAAAAAAATGGCTAGAGGCTGATGTATGAAGATGCTAAAATTCTGACGTGATGATCGTAAAATTGTAGCTGATACTTGAAAGTATGAGATCGATGGCAGTGAAAGAGAATAATAGCATGAGGAAATTGTAATGAATGTATTCGAATAGAGTCATATTTACATAAAGAGATATAAAGTAACTGTTAAATTTTGAATTTATAATAAACCGTTTGAGCTTATATTTGCAACGAGTAATTTCATTACATTTACGAGATAATTTTTTTCAGCTGTGGTAACAGACCCAGAATCATATACATATGCGGTAAGTGGTGTAGCAATTCTATACTGTAAAAGAGAAGTTGTAAGGGTGAAGATCGCAATTACGAATATAAATATGTATTCGTATGTCGGAAACCACTGCTATCTGATCTGTACTAGCTTGTAGTACTATAATTACGTTCTCAAACAACGTTTCCTTCCAATAAATCTGAAATTCTTCTTCAATAATGGATATGAGAAGTGAATAAAAGAAGAGCTATATAGATGGAACTAGCATATAGACTTACACAAATCCGGTGAAACAAGAAAGCACTGTTCTACAAAACAAGGATTGGAGATTATACAACAGATATCACGACAGAGGCAATGTTCAGCTCAGAATTCCTGGTACTGAATAAAACAAAATTGAGATTGATGGGTTAGAGAAAAAAGAGAGGAGCGAAATCGTAGGACCAGCAAAGTGGAAAAACGTTTCCAGGTGGAAGCTGAAAAGTGCAGCTCTGTATAGTTATGCTGAGAAAATCACAGATACAGTGCACAAGAGATGGGTTGAAATTTTATTGATACATTATGAGATTGATAGTGGATGGAAAAAACGAATTTTCAACTTTGAGTATAGTTTGGGGAGACGAGAAAAGATATGTAATAAGTTGGGTTCTATCGAAGAGTTTTTCAAACTAAAATTGATGAATTGAACGTGTTCCAGAAACAACGTATAAAGCCCAAGGAAACCTGGTATGAAGAAACAAGGAGTAACATCAGTGAAAGAATGAAAACAAATTCTGGTAGAACAATAGGAAAAACAGTATGCCAGTAACTTACCATGGTCCAAATTAGGCCAAAATTGAATGAAGAAGAAGAGGAATGTATCTGGGTCTTTACTTCAAAGCTCTTTAGTTCAGAGTATAATTTCCATAAAAACCTATTCCCCCAAAACGGAACAGTTAATGTACTTTTTTCTTTCCTTTTTGCTTCTAATTTGATTTGTCGTGTTTCTCTTCTATTGCTACGAAAAATCTTTTTATATCTTTATATATATAAAAATCTCGTGTCACGATGTTTGTCCGGGATGAACTCCGAAACTACATAACCGATTTAGATTAAATTTGGCTTACTGTTTATACTTTAGCCCAACTTAAAAGATAGGATAGTTTTTATCTGGATTATAGACCTCAATATTTATTATTTGCGAATAAAATGTTCATTAAATGTTTGTCATAGGACAATGGTTTTAATTATTTGTAAGCCACCAAGCCTAAGCGGTCTGCTGGCTCAGTGGTTAGAGCGTCTAACTGGAGATGGAAAGGTCCTCGGTTTGAATCCCTGTCACGGCGGGGATTTTTATAGGAACTAAACCCAACATTCACCTCCGGCGCAGCGTGCTGTGTAAGGTGAAATACGCCAGCACGGTACTGTGGTTCGGATTCGACGTTAAGATGTAGGTCCCCTGTACCAGGCAGGATGGGCGGGCTAGGTAAAGGCGGCTACGACAGGGGCCGAATGCCCAGCCGCTAGAAAAAAATGTCACCAGGTCATTACGACCACACGGAATTATTATTATAGTTCCATAAGTTTCTACCAGATGGCGATGTGTTAATTTATCGATACAACACTTGGTTATCTAGGTTGGGTAATCATCCAGTAGATCACGTTCTGTTTCAATTTATTTATGCTACAGTTTATTCCTAACAGATGGCGGTGTGTTAATTTATCGAACCATCCAGTAGATGGCGTTACGTTTCGATTTATTTATGCTACAGTCTATTCCACGCCATATGTGTGTGTTTCTTGAATTTTAATTGTGCTGCGTATTGTGTTATAATTATACTGTATTGTTGTTCGTCGTTTGTGTGTTATTATACCTAACGACAAAGTAATTACACACATGAATATAACATTGAAGAAAACTTTACGATAAATTCGAATCGTGTAAATATTTCTCGCTAGCTTATCATTTTTCTTCTTCTTTTCGTTATGGTCAGCTAGGGACCACGTGTCAATTTCAGTTCCTCTCCTGTTGTTTTTTCTTTGTTCCTCCTCAGTACTCCTTGATTATTGCACTCCTCTCTACCTTGGAATCCTGCCATATTCGAAGTCTGCTTTCCCTGATATTATTTCGTTTCAAACCTTTCTAAACCTCTTGAAAGCCTGGTGTCATCCATGCTATAAATGTATCTAAAAAATATCAGTCATCTTTTTCTGATTGATTCTGTTATTTTTTTTTAATATTATGATATATTTCCTCATTGGTTCTCAACTTCCATTTTACTGTATTTTTCAATGTACCCAAAAATTCCGGTTTCTCCACTATATTATAGTGTCTTATTTTAATGCTTTCAGAAAGGCACTTTTTGTTATAATTCAAATATTTTTCAGTGAAATGTCGCCAAAAAAATCTAACCTTGACAATGCGTGTAGCAGAGTGGCACGACGCAAACGTGTTGAAAGAGCTCATCAATCAGCAACACAAATCGCGGCAAGTAAGGAAGTTTAAAGGATCAGGAAAGCTGAGCGTCGTATGCAAGAATCTCAAGAACAGCGTGATGAACGTCTGTGACAGAATATATCGAGAAAAAGAGCGGCACGAAAACAGCACATAGCTACATTTAGAGAAAGAGAAGGAGAGAGACACCAAATCAGCCGTGCTTTAACACGTGTATCATTTGTTCGTCTTGCCTTAGAATATGCACCAGACATTGATTACTCTGCACATTCTAAAATTGCATTCGGTGCAATGGACAAAAGTATGCCGATACTGTCAGGCGTTGAAAATCCGCAATGAAGCAGCCGGCATGTGTTGTGCATCAGGAAAAATTGTATTATTACCACTTCCCACTCCCCCAATACCTTTGCAATCACTTCTTGCTGGCGAATCAAACGATTCGAAATTGTTTCTGCGCAAGACACGCAAATTCAATTCTTGCTTCCAGATGACGTCTTTTGGGGCAGCAAAAATTTGCGATCTCACATCTGATGGACGTAATTTTGAAACTACATTCAAAATACAAGATCAGGTGTACCATAAGATAGGGTTGTTGATACCGATACCAAACGATGACCCGAAGTTTCTCCGAATCTATTGGAAATTGTGAGGAACGCCTGAAAACTAGGTGCCAGTATAATTTCATCGAACAAGCAGAAGAGAGAGCAATTGTGGTATTGTTCGAATCATTTTTGGAAAATAATAATCAACTTATTGAATTGTTTAAAAGAGTGTCGCCACAATTAAAAAATGACAACTATCAAATTGTCATCAAAGCTGACAATTTACCATCAGGAGAACACGCTGTCAGGTTCAACGCACCAACCGTAGATGAAGTTGCAGTATTTATGGTTGGTGACTCAGTTGATTAAAATCACACGTCGAAATAGCACTGTTAGCATTATTTCGGATCTACACCGTTCGTATGACGCACTACAGTATTCACTGATATTCTGGCAAGGGCAGGATGAATATCACATCAACATCAAACAGCGTGATCCAGTTACTGGTAAATTTAATATTCAACTATTTAATTCGTTATTTTATTAGTACAGTAGACCCGCGGTATTCCGACCAGGGGCGAATTACAGGGGGCCCATTACATTGATTTCTTATTCTTTTTTTTTTTACTATTTAATTTATTATTTTTTCAGGTAATGAAACAAATAAATAAGTTACTTCAATGATGTACTAGGCCCCCCGATTGATGATTAGACGTAATTAGGATAACTATATCCTTCGATATCGTTAACTGTGACATCAATACGTCGTGGATATGTACTCCAGGATTGAAAACGAGCATTTGCGATTTATTCGATACAGTCTACGGAACATGCAGGAATATATACAAGATGCGATGACTTACGTACATAATTATGGTCGTCCAGATTTTTTTTATTACATTTACATGTAATCCGAATTGGGAGGAAATACGGACTTTGCTATTACCAGGCCAACAATCAATGCATCGTCATGATATCACGGCACGTGTGTTCAAACAAACATTAAAATCATTGATTGATTAAATCGGAAAACATTCGGTTTTCAGTAATACATATTGCTATCTGTATTCGATTGAGTGGCAAAAGTGAGGTTTGCCTCATTCACAAATTTTGATTTGGCTTGAAGTTAAAATCGGTCCAGAAGAAAATGATCAAATAATTTCAGCCGAAATTCCGGACCCGGTAATTGATCAAGAATTGTTTGATATTGTTACCAGTCACATGATCCACGGACCATGCGGTGCTTTTAACATGACATCTCCATGCATGGAAGATGGAAAATGTAAGAAGCGTTTCGAAAGAGGAATATAGGAATGATACTATTGCGGATATCGACGGTTATCTGTTGTATCGCCGAGGAAACGCTGAGAATGGTGGACACACATTTACGATACGAATGTCAAATTCTAGAAACCAAGTTGAAATTGACAATCAGTGGGTGGTACCATACTCACAATTGCTTTTAAAAACGTATAAGGCTCATATTATTGTCGAGTTTTGCTGTTCTCTAAAATCCATTAAGTAAATTTGCAAATATGTTAATAAAGGCCGTATTTGAAGTGAAAAATGTAAATAAAAATGACGAAATAGCACGATTCCAGATAGGTAGATACATCAGCAGCAACGAAGCTATCTTACAGATTTTTAGTTTTCCCATACATTAAAGAGACCCATCTATCCAGCATCTTTCAATATATCTTGAAAACGGTCAACGTGTATATTTCACAAAGAGCACTTTAGCCACCAAAACCAAAATTAACTGAATTTTTTATAATGTGTCAAAAATCTGATGTGTTCGGCCAATTCGCAAAAACATTATTATATTCCGATGTTCCACCCTATTTTACATGGAACAAACTAGGTAAAAAATGGGAGCCACGTAAACAAGGAGAAACACATCCTTTGATCGCAGGCATATTCAAAGCCATGACATTAGGACGACTCTACACAGTACATCCGAAACAATTTGAATGCTTATTTTTGCGTTTGTTGTTGGTGAATGTTCCAGGACCAAATTCTTTCAAATTTTTACGAACAGTTAATGGTCAAATTGTTCAATACATATCAAGATGCATGTCGCGAGTTGCAGTTGCTGGTGGACGACAATAATTGGGACCTGACACTTGCTGATGCAGCGTTAACATCCACGCCGAATAGTATTCGTCAACTGTTTGCAATTATTTTGACAACATGTTATCCAACACAGACATCGCTTTTGTGGGAAAATTATAAAAACAGTATGACTGAAGACATACTACACCGAGTTAAACAAACAAACCTATGCCAAAATCTAAATTTCACACCAGAGATGCATAATGAAGCATTAGTGTTAGTCGATGATTTGTGTATTTTAATTTCAAATTTAGCACTTAATCATTATGGTATGCCATCAACTGATCGGCCGCCCACCGACTTAGTTAACAGTGAACTGCAACGAGGACAACAGTATAACAATGTGGACTTAGCTACAATTATTGCGAATAATGAGCCATTACTGACAGCAGAACAAGAAAATATTTATAATCGGATTATGCTGACTGGTGACGCACCAGGTGTAACCGGTAAGACATTTTTAATATCGTTGATCCTTGTGAAGGTACGGTGCGAATAGTATATAAGGCTAACTGCAATCTTGGTCAGTCACAAACCAAGGTAAAAGACACATTACACCTACACCAGCGTATGGATGTTATGCAGCTGTGGTAGTGTTTATCACGGCGAGACAGGTCGCACTGTGCCGGAGAGACTTAAAGAACATATCCGCCACTATAAATATAACAACAGCGACAAATCCGCCGTAGTCTGCCTTGCCATTAATACCGGGCATGAAATAAAATTTCAAGAAACGAGGCTCTTGTGGAGAGAAGACCAGTCAGTGGTGGCCTCGACGTGTGAAAGAGAAAGCAGAAAATTATAAAGAATACCATCAACATCAACTAAGATAGCGACCTTTTACTCTGCGATGCTTGGCGCTCGTTGCTATGTCAACATAAACAGTATCTCTGACGAAAGCTGTAGGATACCAACCGAAAGCTCAGGTAATGAAATAAACAACGCGGCATAACCCGAAAGTCTATTAATCATCACCGGTAATGTCCTTGAAGCAACTATTTTGACTGAAAAGTTTAAAGGATAAATCATCCTGTTCCCACGTATTCCAATGATACGGTCAGAATCTCCAATACCATTTAAAAGGCTTTAATTTCCGATTCGTTTGGTTTTCGCTATGACAATAAAAAAGTCTCTAGGCCAAACAATGTCCGTTTGCGGCTTGGTCTTGGAAAATACGTGTTTCTCTCATGTCTCGCCTGCTCACGTGTGGGTAAACCTTCAAATCTATTTGTATTAGCAAAAGACAGGTTAACCAAAAATATTGTACACCTATTAGCGCTTAGATAAATTAAAATTATAAATTGTAATAATTTAAAATAATGAAAATAATTGTTAAAATGTTTAAAAATCAACTTCATCTACCTCATTTATAAAACTGAAATTTAAATTTATAAAATTTATAAAAATTTTAAATTTATAAAATTAAGGTGCGAAGAGTTCAAGGAGATAATAAGAAAGGGGGAAGAAATATTCATTCCAAAGCAGAATATAAAGAGAAGTAGAGAACCTGTGTACTATAATAGGGAAGTGAGAAGGTTAAAGAGGTTGGTACGAAGAGAACATAACAGAGTTAAGAGACAGCAGGGTAGCAGGGAATATTTGAAACAACTAAACAAGGACTTAATAACAGCAAAGAAAGTGGCTAAAGATGGGTTTATGAAGAGTATTGTCAGTGCAGGAGGACCACTGACTGAAGCATCTAGAAATTTCTATGGCTATATCAGGAAACTGAGGGGAAGGGAGGGTGTAGAGATGCTCATAGATAAGGATGGAGAAGTAGTTACTGAGGATTTGAAAAAGGCAGAGATTTTAAGTAACTGGTTCAGTGAAAGCATTAGGGACAATGAATCAGAAACAGGAGGGTATAATTCGAGCTTAACAACACAATTAGAAATGACGATAGTAAAAAATTTGAAATTCATCCTGAAGAAATCATGAAGGAAATAAGGAAGCTGAAAACACATAAGGGGGCTGGTGCAGATAATATTACTACAGATATCTTAAAGATAGCCGGATGTGACATTGTACCTTATGTTGAAATATTATTTAAATTGAGTCTGGATACTTGCTGCTTACCACAAGACTGGAAAAGTGCGATAGTAGTACTGGTACATAAAGGAGGGGTGAGAAATAGAGTCGAAAATTACAGGCCAATCAGTTTGACTTCAGTGGTAGGTAAATTAATGGAAAGATTGATATGCAACCACATCAGAAAAATATGTGAGGAATGTAAGTGGTTTTCAAGTGGGCAACATGGGTTCAGGCAAGGATATTCATGTGAATCTCAGTTGGTGGGATATATGCAAGATATTTCAGATGAAATGGACAAGGGAGGCCAAATTGATAATGTAGCACTAGATCTTTCAAAGGCGTTTGACAGAGTAAGCCACAAAATGGTAGTAAATAAGGTAAAAACTATTGGAGTGGATGAGAAAGTGATTTCCTGGGTAGAAGAATTTTTAAAAGGTAGAAAACAGAAAGTTAGGGTAGGAAATGCGGTATCAAAGGAAGTAGAAATAAAAATGGGAGTGCCGCAGGGTAGCGTATTGGGACCATTGCTATTCATTATTCTAATGAATAATTGTGTTGATTGTTTACTATCTGAAATTAGATTGTTTGCAGATGACATAATGCTGTATAAAAGAATCAAAACGATAGAGGACTGTAAACAGTTGCAGGGTGATCTGGACAGGATATCTAGTTGGGTTGGTATACATGGGATGAAGATAAATGCAAAGAAGAGTCAGCTAATTAGATACACAAATAAAAAACAAAATGTTTATTATGAATATAAGGTGGGGAAAGAATTGCTTTCTGAAGATTTGAAATGTAAATATCTTGGCATTACATTTGATAACAAGCTTAACTGGGCAGGACACATAGGACAGGTGGTAGGAAAAGGTTTCAAAGTGCTGCACTTGTTGGAGAGAGTGATGAGGGGATGCACGAGAGAAGTAAAGGAATTGGGTTACAAAACTTTGGTCAGACCATTGCTCGAATATGGTAGTGTAGTATGGGACCCACATTTTGAGTATCAAATACAGGAGTTGGAGAAGGTGCAAAGAACGGCTGCTAGATTTGTTTCTGGAAATTATCGTAGAATGCAATCAGTGAAAGATATGATAAAGGAGCTGGAATGGGATTCATTGAAAGACAGGAGGAGGATGAGGAGGGTAATGGGAATGTACAGGGCGTATACTGGCGATGAGGCATGGAAAGATATTGCAGTAGGTATGAAAAGTAGTTCATGGAAGGGAAAAGATGACCATGACCACAAGCTGGCACTCGATTTCAGGCACAAGGGTGTGGGAAGATTTTCTTTTTTAGGTAAGGGTGTCAGGGATTGGAATGAGTTACCAAGGGGAATGATGAATAACCTACCGAAAACGTTAAAAGAATTTAAAGTTAAAGTTTGTAGAGGGCAAATGTAGGTGAGTGTAGGATAGGGGGAAGTTGGGTGTGTAGGGAAATTGCCACCGGAGCGTGTGCTCCATTACAATTAAATTAAATTAAATTAAATTTATATAAAAAAAGTAATTTATTCATTTTTATAAATATCAATGTTTTATATATTTTCAATTAACTAATTTGTAATAAAATGTAATTAAAACTTTTTATGATCGTTTGTCCTTAATTTCAACTATCAGAAACTCTTTACCAATTACTTTCGAATTTTCAAATCGACTAGAACTTTTTTGTCTTTATTAGTGAATATTAATTTGACTACATTATGTAGTTTAGAATAACATTGATCCAACGTACTATAACTACTGAGTCACAGCAACGCGTGACCGAGTCAGCTAGTCAATAACATAAATTTTAGGTTATAGTAAATGTAATACGATTTAGAATAAAATTATTAAATTAGTATCCATTCCATTCCGAGAAACGAGTTTAAAACAATTTTGAGTTTATATGAAAGTAGCAATTTGTTAACTGGGCTAATGTACTTAGTCTGTATTCCAGTGAAAATAAACGGTGTACCACATTTACGTAATTACTAATTATATAAAAACTGTGAGCTGTAAACATTATTTATTTGAGTATGACAAAGCCAATCCACCATGTAATGCGGATGGATGTTGCAAATAGTTTAACAAATAAAGATGTTAAACTTGCTCTACTAGTCTCTGGAACTTTACTGTTCCGTTATGATCAGGCATCATAGGAATACTCGTAAATCAAGTCAACCGTTATGTATTAATGATATTCCATTAATATTCATCAGAATGTGAAAACAGTTAAATTTTTCGTTCCTTTGTATATCTTAATTCGATATTAAAGTAACTGACTTCACATTTACGCTATTTCTAAAGCCACTAATAACTTCTTTACTGTAAAGTCACTAATTTGGTCAAGCGACAGATAACACAAAATTATTAGACAGGGATTTCCTATCAAAATGTTTTTTGTCCCATGGTATAAGTTTGTAGAAACATAGTACTTGGCTTTTTTTTTTTTCAAATAATTTAATTTTCTAATGCAACGTTTTTTATATAAACCAGTGAAATTTTAATTTAAAATCCCATTTTATATCGCACAGTTGTGTAGCCTTAACATTACAAGTTTACGGATTTGCATAAGTTTTGGACGAGTTAGCGATGCCATCCATTCAAACTTCTGACCGTAAACCAACACCGGAATTGTTCATTACAATTATGAAGAACATTAGTCCCAATGAACATGGTTATACCACTTCTATTTTCTCGTCAATTTACTCTGACACAGTAATTTCTATTAAAACTTCCTTTCACACGACTCCACTTATCAAGTCACATCCTGATTCAGTCCAATAATTTTAATTTTATTTACTGTCATTGTAAACAGAAAAATCATTACCAATGAGTGAATATTATGACAGTATAAATGAAACAGCTGTTTAAGTAAATGTAGCAGTGAACCTCTGAGCGGTATCAGAACAGAATAAATGGTTTGTTTTGTTTGGTGCTGTTATCAGTTCCAATAACTGGAAAAAAATAGGTCAGAGCTATCCAATACTGAATATAATAAGGTTTCGCTGGATACTTTTCTGTTGAACGCCTACAATAGTAATGTTCTACATTAGTATAACAACACTGTGTCAAGAACTTGCTAGAGGACTCGTTAAACAGATAACTATTCTTAAATTTAGACTAATAAACAAACTATACTTTTTTAAGGCAACATAAATGCATACAAGATAGCCAAAATCGTTTCTGAATATTTAATATGTCAAAACCACTACTATCAGAGACATTGTAAACTTATTTTTTTGAAACATGCATAAAACAATATGCCAGTCTCCATGAGGAACAGAAGAAAATTTCCAGCTATCCTTTCAAATGAACGTTAACATTTTTGTGTTGTTTTGTTCTTTACATGTTCTTCATGGTTACTTGTCCTGATTTATGTAAACAACTGCAAGTAAAATTAATTTTGATGTTTTGAAGCAATTCAGCCAGCTGATACTGAAAGTGGATATTTTAATTGATGCTGACAACGTGTGTCGTCTGCAAATTAAAAATGGAATGTTAGCACTTTTGGTAAAGACGTAGCGAACATGTGAATTCACGACTGTGTAGCACGGTTCCTCAGATTACCTGGATTTGAAATGGCGGCCTTCAGGGAGAGAAATAGCCCGCATCGTCAAGATTTCTTTATTTCTAGAATGTTACGGTCAGATTTTGGTTCAGAGTATTTGGAAACTATTGTATTATCACACTGATCAAAGATGGTATAGGTTTCTTACGGCAGGTATATAGCTGAAATTAAACATAACATTGGAAGTAAAACTTCAGAATAATTTCACAGATGCTTTTACTTTGGCTATTGCCACATTTCTTCAGTTTTTATCTCCCAGCCCACATACCTTAGAACCAAACCTATATTTAATTCGCCTCCACCGTATTGTCATTTTGTTCTTGGTTCATGTAACGATTTGGTCTCCAACAACGGATTTCAAAGATTATCCTAAAGGTGGGAGGATTAGTTATCTCATCCAGCTGTTGTTATAATATTTCTTGCCTTATTAAATTTTCAAAAGTGACAGATGACGAGGGAAGATTGTAGAAAACATTGCAAAACTATTAGCATTAAGAACAAATCATACTAAACGAGGTATGGTTACTACTTAGCTGTTAAATAAATTGCGGGAATTGATTTCGCTTCTTGTTCCATAGCAACAGAAGAATTGGCACCAAACTTACGCCACAGGCAGTTTAGTTATACCACTAACAAATTTATTAAGACAAAAAATTAAACAGCTCAAACAAACATTAGATTGGTGAAACAAAGCGAATTGTTGGAAGATATTAATGATAGGTTGGTGCATTTAGAACACAATTTATTAAGCAACCATCTTGAATCTAGATACGTAGAAGGCATTTTATTCCTGTAATGTCAGAAATTGCTTTAAAATATTCGCTATCTTCTGCTGCATCTGCAGCATGTGATCTAATTACATCAATAATTAATATTTCTATACTAATAATTGCAATAGTCTACCAGCAGAACCTATAAAACAACGAGTGTTTTTTAAAACAGCTGATGGCAAATATTGGTACATATAACTTTTTTTTTTTAATAATTACTGAAAGCACAGTGGCCTCACAGCAGGCATGGGTTTCGTGTGTATATATCTGATACCTTTAACTGTCAACAGTAAATTTCTCTGGTCTGGCTTACTCGGAAGGGAATTTACCATTTGTGACCTTAATTTCCTGCACTTAAAATGGTTCAGATTGCAGCCTTTCTCTGAAATAGAGTTCCAAGCATTATCGATTATAAAGACAGGATTCCGTGGCACAGATCCAATTACATCAGCTCTTGCCTCACTTGTTCTGGCGGCTGGCACCACCGACTTTCATAAGAATGTTAATGAAAGACTAAAAAACTAATTGCGACTGAAGAACAAAGTCCCCCCGCGGGAGCTCCGAGGCGTAAATCGAAGAGACTTCTGCGAACGTATTTAATATCTTTCGCCCTTCGTCAGTCGAACAAAGAATTTAAATCGCGTTATGAAGTAAGTTTCAGTGTGAATTTAAGAATCAGAAACTGTTAAACGTTTTAAGACTTTAGAACCTTTCCCCCCCCCCCCCCCCCCTCAAACCCCGTTGCACGAAAGCTATTGAAGAAGATGTGAATTTTGCGTTATTCTAATAATTGTAATGTATAAAGAATAATTCTTTCACTATCAGTAAACTGTTTATTTGTGAGCTGATATTTTTGTAATGCACACAGCTACAACAAATGAATACTACAATATACCGAAAGTATTACAATCGTAATTAATTTCTATAGTTTGAAATTCCCCTCTCCTTCACCCCCCCCCACCCCACCCCTCCCATCGCTCCCACCCCGAAATTGTTTAGAATATGTTTGTTGAACTTTTGTTTCTCTGTGGCAGCTTCCAACTCCACGATTACTATGATAAGTATAAGAATTTAACGGGAAGGGAAAGAGCAATGTGTTTTCTACATGATTAGATTCCCGCTTGAACATTTAAGGTTTCACGTTCTGTCACATTAAAACTTTTCATTTATATATCGACAACAATACGGAAATTGCATCAACTTTTATGGTAGTATGTATTTAATAATGCATAGCCCATGATTCTGCCAATTTAATAGGCACTGTTTCATTTGGATGTGACGTGGAATAACTGAGAAATTCAAGATAAAACTGTCCTCAAATTAGCAGCCGTTTTTGATTCATCCAAAAACCCCAAGTCAGAAGGGAATTCGATTAATATTCAACTGATATTCCCAGGAGTATACTGAGACGTCTTAAAGGTTAGAAGTAAAGATACAGGTGCCTAATTTTTTGTTGAACGCGGTTCGTGCAGAAAGCTACTGATCGTATTGATGGAGTTTCAAATAATATATAGACCGTAATGCTAGTAGTAAAACAGTGACGTCGAAAATCTGCGAAATTAAGTTATAAGTGCCTGGAAATTAGTGTATATTTCAACTGAACGTTATTCATTTAAAAATTACTAGTCTAATTTTGATGGGTTTATATCAATCTACTCCACATGGTCTCTGTAGTAAAATGGTATATCTTTCATTTTTAAGTGACTTCAGGTATCTGAAAAATTCAAATAAAAACGTTGGTAAAGTAGTATCAATTTAAAGGTACCTTACTTCTCCCAATAGAAATTTTAATTTGGGTACTTACCAAAAGAATTGTATTCGACGGAACTGAAATTAAGCAGCGTTTAAACTGGAACGCATCTGGTATGGATTGTGATTTGGCTTACTCGTTAAACTATAGTTTCAGGTTACCCGGTAGGAACACCTGGTTTGTTTAGATGACTATGATCGAGGTGGATGGAGCAACCGGTAAGAAACTCTGTCATTACGTAATTAATATCGTTTGAAATTATTATTATTTGGTTGCACTTGTATTAAAAGGATATTAGTCGACTTCAGTAAAGGTGCAGATAAATTACGTCGTAACAAAAAAAAAAAAAAAAAAAAAAAAAAAAAAAAGACTGATATACCACCGCTTTCTACTGAAGATTATACATGGCGTTAAATGTAAATATTTTTATTGTAACAGTAAATCATCATCATCAATGGCAGTTTAAATACAGGGCTAGTCAAAATGATTGCAGTGATTTCAGAAAAATTGGAGATGCGAATCCGCAGGTCTGGTATTTCATTGGGATTTCGTAAAAGACACAGTGTTCATGCCATCAGTACCAGTTGATCTTTCAGACCTGCGGGTTCACATCACCGATGCATTTGCTCTCATTGACAGAGACATGCTTCATCGGGTATGGGATGAACTCGATTGTAGACTTGATGTGTGTAGCGTCACTATAGGTGCACATATTGAGCATCTGTATACACTCAAAAAAACTTTCACAGTTTGTTTATCTATCTGTGTAATCTTGTAAGTATATGTCAAATAATAAATCCATAGTAATTTTCTGAAATCACTGCAATCATTTTGACTAGCCCTGTATTTAAACTACGTTGTCCACTAGAAGTACTAAATTGATCAAACAACCTTTAAAAAAAAAAAAAAACAAAAAAAAAAAAAAAAAAAAACAATGTCAGCTATGCAATAGCTATCCTTTAATGAAGAACACCTATAACAAATCATAAATAGTTTTACCGCCTGTGATATAAAGCATCTAATGTTTGGTACTCCTCTTGAAGAGTTAATTTTACTTATTAAACTTTATAACTTTTTTGCATACATGGAATAACGATTTATAATATCCTAAACTAAACAAAAACTAAAAAATAAAGGTAGTGGAGTAATAAACTCTATCAATAATTTATATCAAAATGCGTAAATCTATACTAATATTATAAAGCTGAAGAGTTTGTTTGTTTGTTTGTTTGTTTGAACGCGCTAATCTCAGGAACTACTGGTTCTAATTGAAAAATTCTTTTTGTGTTGAATAGACCATTTATCGAGGAAGGCTTTAAGCTATATAACATCACGCTGCGACTAATAGGAGCGAAGAAACAATGGAAAATGTGGAAAAAACGGGGAAAATTATGCATCTTTGAGGGCTTCTGTTGCGTGCGCTGCGAAAACGGTTCAAGATACCAAAAAAATATGTATGAAAGGATTATTCCTCTTGAAATGATCTAAAAAAATGTCCGCGACAGTATATGTCTATCTTTTAAGATTAACTCACTAGAACCGTTTTTATGGTAATCAAATTTGGTCGAAATTAATGCATTATTACCAATTATTTGTTAGAGTTGTATCAACATAATAATACTAATCTTTATCCAAATAAATGTGTTGTTGATTAAGAGTATTTAATTGTGAACAAAATTGTCTTTGGCATCACTTAATTTTCATAATAAAGCAAACCTTCAAGATCGCGTTAATAATCCTTCATCAACGACACTTACAGCGTTCTTTGATCTTTGCAAAAGTGACGATTTTGCAAAAACCCTTTTATATCACGAAGTACCCCAGTATTACGTATGGCAAATCAATTCATTTTCTAGAAGAAGACGTGGGCAAGATGTAGAAGGATATCCCGGTGTAAAAAACAAAACAAAAAAAAAACAAAAAAAAACAAAAACAAAAAAAAAACAAAAAACAAAAAAAACTTTAGGCCGTGTCTACAACATTCATCCAACTCAAACTGAATGTTTTTATTTAAGAATGTTACTGCAACATGTTCGCGGTCCAATGTCAGTTAAACATCTAAGGACCGTGAATGGTGTTATTTGCCAAACTTATCAACGCGCTTGCAAGGAGTTAGGTTTACTGGAGGGAGATGAACATTGGCAAAATACAATGTCAGATGCTGTCATGTCCGAGCCAGCCACAAAATTAAGAGAATTATTTACCATCATCCTTATATTTTGCCAACCATCTGACCCCTTAGAGTTATGGAATAAATTTCGTAATGCTTTATGTGAAGATATATTAAACAGAATGCGTAATGAGAATCAAGATATGACATTAACATACAATGATGATATACACAATGATGGACTAATCATAATTGAAGATAAAATTCATGAGATTTGCGATAAATCACTAACCGATTTTGGGCTTCCTGTATCAAAAAGGATTAATTCATAATTACGTAGTTTTTCTCGGCGTTGCAAATATAAATAATTTTCTCGGGTGACTAGCCGAGTTATATGAATGTCATAGTTACACGATATTACTTCGCACGTTCCTGACCTCACTTCACCAGAAGATGGCGTCGATGATTCAGTGCGCCGAAATATCGTGTAACTATGACATTCATATAACTCGGCTAGTCACCCGAGAAAATTATTTATATAGGATTAATTCACTTAATCATCTGGATCCGTTAGATGTAGCGTTGCGAAAACCGTATGATCTAAATGAATTAAATGAGTATATTACTGAAAATGAACCAAAATTAGTTAATGACCAGGTGACCGCGTATAATTGTGTTATGCGAAGTGTTCGTTTTAATGAAGGAAAAGTATTTTTTTTTTTTTTTTGATGCTCCCGGTGGAACCGGCAAGACCTTTATTACTAATCTTATATTAGCAAAAGTAAGGTCTCAGGGAAAGCTAGCTTTGGCAGTAGCGTCGTCAGGTATCGCTGCAACTTTATTAGCAGGTGGACGCACAGCTCATTCCACTTTTAAACTGCCCCTAACTGTTTCTTTACAGAAAGATAGCGTGTGCTCTATATGTAAAAATGGTCCTTTGGGTAAGATCTCAGTTTAATAATCTGGGACGAATGTACCATGATCCATAGAGCTCATGTGGAGGCTCTAGATAGGACTCTTAGAGATATTAGAAGCTGTGATAAAATCATGGGTGGGATTACTGTTATGTTTGCTGGGGACTTTCGACAAACTTTACCAGTAATAGTAAGGGGAACTAGAGCAGACATTGTAAAGTCTTGCCTTAAAAGTTCCCCATTATGGAAGTTTGTTAACATTTTAAAATTAACTACAAATATGAGAGCACATTTGGGGGGAGATAGTATAACTTTTCCTTCAAAGTTACTTTTAATAGGAGACGGGAAAGTACCTCATTTTGAAAATAAAATTGAAATTGATCGCGATTTAGGAGAAAGAGTAAGTAACATTGAGGACTTAATATCGAAAGTTTACCCTGAAATCAGCGAAATAGAAAACAAAGATCATCAATGGATGTGTCAAAGGGCAATATTGGCGGCGAGAAACAGTAGCGTGGACGAAATTAATGACCTAATTTTAAGTAAACTTCCAGGAGACACAGTTACCTACACATCTATTGATAACGTAATGGATCAAGAAGATGCGGTACATTACCCACAAGAGTTTCTTAATTCTTTGAACCCAAGTGGCCTTCCCCCATATTCCCTCAAGTTAAAAATAGGTGTCCCAATAATTTTACTTAGAAATCTCAAACCACCAAATTTATGTAACGGAACCCGACTTCAAATTAAATTTCTACGCAACAACGTGATCGTTGCAATAGTTTTGACTGGTCCAGCAGTTGGTCAAACAGTGCTTATACCTCGCATCCCAATGATTCCAAATGATTTACCTTTTAATTTTAAAAGAATTCAATTTCCCGTTAAGCTATCTTTCGCTGTTACAATTAATAAATCACAGGGGCAAACATTTAAACACGTAGGAATCGATTTACGTCAAGACTGCTTTTCACACGGCCAACTATATGTCGCGTTGTCAAGATCGGGTTGCGGAGAAAACCAATATGTTCTTCTGCCACGAGAAAATAAATCTAAAAATATAATTTACGCAGAAGTAGTTTAAAATAATTATGTTCTTTTAAAAACTTAAAAACTAAATTTGCAAAAAATTGTCTAAAATAATAACAGAAATTGACGCGGACAAAGTCGTGGGTAACTGCTATAATTTATAAAGCTGAGGGGTTGTTTGCAAAATAAATATGATGCCCAAAATAACTATTCCACGTGGACGAAGTCGCGGGCACAGCTAGTAGAGAATATGTCATTTATGTTGATCTGACAATGTATTGTATTCCTCACCCACTGTAGTGAGCAGAGACGAAATGGTTGTTTCTTTTTCTACATCATCTCAAAGACGTTTTATGCTGAGTCTCCGAATCCAGCGTTAATGAGAACAAATTGCTTTTATAAATTAAATAGGACGGCATAAAGTATAAATTAAAAACATACTGTAGTAGTTACGTTGGCTAACTACTTTAAAAAACCGATCCATTCTCATACGATTCTATACACCTACAATTTTAAAAGTAAACAGGTCTTATTTTTACCAAGTTAGAAACCTGAAATACTTGATAAGTTGTACTAGGAAGTAGACCTCTCGTAAATATTAAAAATACAACTGATTTTTAGAAACGAAAAGCTTGTTACTTCCTAAAGTTACAAAATTTCTTTGTAATTCGCCTCGTTATTTTATTAATATGACTGAATTCATCTGTACCTACATCAAAAGACCATAAAGTTAATTACCGACGTTAAATTAGTTCCATTATTACGTTCTTTGACAATATAAACGATACCCGACGCTGCTGTCTTTCTGCTATATTCCACGAGATTTTGCCAAGTTTTTAAAAGTTAGGAGTGCGCTTTCTCTTATTGGAGCGATGAATAAATTTATTTCACATGTATATCTCAGAATATTTGCCGAATTATTAGGCTATAGGAATATTGTACGAGATCCGCATTGGCAGCCTTAACTTATGAACTGCACACGATATTTGTTTACTTCTGCAAATGAATCGAATACAGAGAAAAATCTGGTCTCGCTTATTTCGTACCATGCAGGAAGGAAAGCTTCTTGGCTTACTTCAAAAGAAACCCAATTTTAGTAACATAATCAAATGCGAAAGCCCATTTCCCTGCAGTTTATATTTCATGTTAAAAGACTTCTCATTTTGTTTGATTACTGTGCAAATAATCACCATCCATCTGGAGATTCATATTATTCATTTATAATTTCTCAATTTATAAACTTATCTTACAGTTCTTAAAGCTTTGACAGTACAAAAAAAAAAAAAAAAAAAAAAAACTTAAGTTCTTTCTTTATATTTTGTGGACATAAAAAAATTGAAATAGAATATGTGGAATAAATAAGAGGTAATGGTCTCTCTGGTTATGTAAACAGTGAATGTTATAATTGTAGAGAAGAGCGTAGAAAACAGTATAAAATTGCCTAAGATTTCGAAGGAGTAACTCAAAACGTGTTCCATCGGTTCTACCATTGAAGCATTGATCCTCTAATTGTCGCATACTCACAGCTAGGGATTGCAATCCAGAAAAGCGGGATCCCGCAATCCCGCGGGATCCCGCATAATTAGACAGTCTGGCGGATCCCGCACAAAATTGAGCGGATCCGCAATCCCCAAAATCCGGCGGAAACGCGTGTCAGTCTGCGTGACTCGCTGTCCCACTCGGTCTCTGTCGGATATTTTGCACTGTTTGCCTGTACCCTTCCAGTTGGTATTTGACTCATGTGAACAAGCGTTTGTTTTTGTCAACCTTCGTCATTCGTAAGTAAATAAAAACACTTTTACGTATTCATCAAAACTTACGTTTGTTTCGAGTACACATTTCTCTAATTTGAGTTATGGTGCGTATTTAGAACGATTTTCTAACTATATAATTATTTATTAAGTGTCGCACACGTTATCTCAACTACACGGTTACAGATTTTTATTCACGGTTTCATTATTCCCATTTTCTGTATTTGCAGATAAAGTAATCGTGACAATTTCCTAATTTGCGGCTGAAAATTTGATTATTCGTTGATATGAAACTAATGTTATCGTAATTTTAACGATAGCGTACCTATTTATTTAACAGCTATCAAAAGGAAATTGTATATCCCTTGACTTATTGTTTTGGTCGCTGCCTCAATGCGTTTCTTTGACGAAAGCCACCTGCTTACATGTGCCGCTCAGGCTTTCGATTAATCCCTCTTCTCCTTGTTATTATTTCGACTAACGGTAAAAAAAAGTTATAATGAAATTTTCACGGGTGTATCGACGAATTGTGTTGTAGGAACACCATACTTCGACGGCTGCCTCCACCGTCTTCCTCACTTGTGTAATTTCGTGTGTTTGCAATAAAATCCGGAGATACAACCTATGTGGACTTTACTGCAAACATTCGCCGAGAAAGTCTCCTTCCACTCTAAAAACGTCGTTAGGCCACATAAGTAAATCTGAAATACTTGACAGTTTACCTACGTGATGGTGAGTAGTTTCTTTTAATAACATTGAATCAACTGTAATATCAAACAAGGAATCAGGAGATATAATAATGAATCACCTAAAAAAAAAAAAAAGGCCAAGTCTCGTGCTTGTGCAGTGACAAAAAGTTATGAGATCTTGTTCTGAGCCAAGTCTACACTTCACAGAGTATATTCACTTCACTTTTTGAAATGGAATGCTTTTCTCGATGTTATGGAACGTTTATTTAGAATTAAAAAAAAAAAAAAACTCTGGTAACTTGGCCATTAAACAAACCATATTTTTAAGCTTATGTGATGTATTGTAAGGCACATAATATGACCTAAGACTCAATATTTTCCATTTTTATTATTTATTTAAAAATTGTTTTAGATTAAAAAACAAAAATATAAAACCTCGAAATACACTTAAGACACGCTAAATAGTTTTAATGCCATTTTGCCAATCAAAATATTGTTAACTGTTATTTTTAATAATTTAACATTAATAATTATTTATTAATTTAATTATTATTTAATTTATTAACGTTTTAAGTAACTATGTTTTAAATATATGCGTTAAAAAACTGTTTGTACCAATCCCGCACGGCCATCCTGATCTGGGTTTTCCATGGTTTCCCTAGATCACTCCAGGCAAATGCTGGGATGGTTCCTCACAATAGCCCATGGGCGCCACCTGCCATATCCCGTATATCCCTTCCAAACCATTACCCTTCCTGATAGGTGCAATGCACCCTCCGCCAAACACTTTTAGTGAATCGCGGAGTAATTTTAATAGTAATAGTAGATCCCGCAGGATTGGTGCAAATCCCGCGGGATTGAAAACATTGCGGGATTGCAACCCTTACTCACAGCCTGTGCACATAAGCATTTATTTTTAATAAATCAAAATTTAGGCTCTGACGATTTCAAAGGAAAATCAGTTTTATATGAACAGAGAGAGGGAAAGACATGTGACAAAATATGAACACTCACTTCAATTCGAGAATCATAACCCTGTTTAATTGTTTTACTGTCTTTTTGCTATTGTGTACGAATATGTTTACGTGATCAAAAACAATGAGCTGATGCGACGGCAACGAATATTTCTTCATGACTGCATGAAACGGTGATGTGACGACAGTAATATTTGATGTAATTTAGCACATTGCGTTGGACGAAACGTGCAAAGCGTGCTTCCATACTGAGCACAGCAGCAGTGACTCGCGTGGGAGTCGACAGTTAGTGCCCGCATTTGGTGTTCTCTCCCACAACACAACACTGCAATTGCAGATTGCAATTATAACTATTTTTTGCTAAACGTGTACACGATTTTTTCTGATTTAATTTATACCATTACAAAACCGAATATTAAAATTAAATTTTTTGCCGTTGTATTTCTACACATTCGTTCACATACAGTCAAACATGTCCGTTCAGAAATATTTACAGTGGATTGCTTATGCAACATAAATATTTTAGTTTTCAGTATATAAAGAAAACGTTTGAACAGAATTATTATGAAATACATATTGGATTTACGAATGCTGTAATGCTTCCATTAATGATAGAAAAGTTAACAATTAGGCTACATAGACTGCCAAAATATGGTATCTCTGGTTATCTATAAACTCATCGTCAGAGAATTCAGTGGATAAGCAACTACCTTTCAAATGTGGAAGAAGTTAATCCATTCACTGGTAAGATCATTTTAACGCAATAGATATAGTAATTGTTCAATGTATAATAATTTAATAAACATTATAGACGCGATGGGTCGACGTCCTGTGTAAATGTGTGCAGTGATTACTGACAGGACTTCAGCATAACATCAAAAAGAAGTCTAATTCCACCAGCAATATGAAAGACGTATCCTTAATCCAAGCGCATCAGCCTGAGAACAGGCATCAGTGGCAGTTTGTTCTTTCGGAGTGTAGAAGAGTTAATCAGTATCTCAAAACATACAACTTTCGAGCGAATCACTATATTAGATTGTTCGTGGTTTTAATTAAATATAATAAATAACTAGTCCACGATCCAGTTTAAATTAAGCTTGTTTTATTTCTAGTGACATCGGACTTCAAAATACAGTTCACACATAAACACAACACTCTACGATTACAGTCGACATTTCTTCCAAAGACAATACTACCAAAACTGTTCAAAACTATCCTTGACCGACGTAAACTGAGTCTGTAAAACTCTGTTGAAACAATCTCTTAGTCTCTGCTGATCGTATTATATAAATTCTATCGAAAGTTCTAGAACACTACAGAGGCCTCCGACAGATATTTCTCGAACAATACTTAAACAATTGAAAACATATTAAAACAATCAGAATTAATACATACTGATTTACAATCATTACAAAATGCTTAGAAATGAAAATTAAAGATACTTAAACACAAAATTATCCGCATGAATCATTTTTAACTGTAGTAAATCGTTCTTTAACCATCGTGGCTCTCCTTAATACTTACAATTACAAACATTTAAGCAATTCTCTAGCATAGTTCTGTTCTTAAACATAACTAATGGTATTAATATAATTTATTTTCACAAAAGAAAATCCTTTTACACTGATTTACAGTAAATTACAAGACAATCATACAAAATTACTTTCAATCACATTCTAGCTTGCTACAAATGCTTCATAAAATAAAATAAAATTTCAGTTAACGTTTAGGTTTGAGGGCTGTTACAACTAGTCAAACTCACAACGTCAACTTGCAGTCAGCAGTACAGAACATCCTTCAACCTGTTTTGCATAGTGATCTCCAAATCTCAGCAATTTCATAAGTACGCACAACTAGTCACATTACTACCTTGTACGAGCTTCATGTTCAATGCAGAGCGGAATCAAACCTCACCCAAACAATCATGAAAACGAAAGTGTACAGCGATTTGGATATAACTAGGCATCAGATTTTTCACGTTATTAAGTTTTCGAGGTGAGACAACCGACCTGACAGAAAAACATTTTTCACACCAGAGCCCGATGTTTTCAATTATCTCCATGTTCTCTGGTATATAGGAACTTACAAAAAATGAGCAAGAGTGTCTTTTGTCTCAAGTTTCAGCAGTTGAGAAGAAAAGCGAGAACATAAAGTTTTTTGGTGTTAGATTTCTTCAGTTTTATTTTTACTGCTAGATGAATTCATTCAAGTGATAACTGAGAAATCTTTACTTTTCCACAGCCTAAATGAAGAGAATTATTTTAGCAACTATTTGGCACAAGTTAACATGTATGAGAGACACGGTTAAGTGGAAAATGAGATATTTTAATCTGCCGAAATATATTCAGCAGAATAAAAACATGTTTTCTTAGTAAAGTACATAGCAATTTACGTTTTTGAAGTAGAGAAACAAAGCTTTTAAATTCTTAACGCTCATGCTTACTCTAATGTCTCCGTTGTTTTAACATATCGAAATTTCTAAATCAAAAGATGTTCCATATATACGCTTCCATTTTGTCCACGCAACATGCAACAACAATTTATTAAAAAGAAGTCCATCATTCTTTGTATCTAAATTGTAATCATCCTCAAAAATCTTGTGAAACGCTACTCCAACAAATACAATTCTCATTAATATCTAGCTTCGAGCCCGTCAAAAATGACGGTTTGAATGCAATATCCTGGCAGTTCATTTTTTTAATTGGTTAATTATATGGAATTGTTATTACCTAATGCTAATGGCCTGGATTTTGTAATGTTCTATATATTTCATTTGCAGTTCACATAGCGATACAGTAGTAACTTCTACTGAATTAATGACGATGGAAGTATAGAACCAATAAAATTAAAAACAAATTAGGAATCCCACAAAAACTTTTGCTGTCAATGTAATATCAGTTTTATTCCTGGTCCAGGCACAATTCAGCACGATAAATATAAAACTTCTTTCCCCCGCAATTAATAATACTTCCAGTAACATGGCGCTTATGAAAGCAGTTTAAATGGTTTGTAAAACTCATTTCAGAGCGAATTATGCTGTAACAAAATGTGTCAGTTGCGATTCTGGTCAACTTAGCACCAACCTCCATTAACCTTGCATTCGAAAATCATAGCTTTTATTACCCTCATATGAATAACGACAGGCAGCACCTATGGTGGTAGTCTGAATTTATTCTGGAAAAGACTGCATGAAAAAGCGAATGTCAACCATTTTTAATGAAATCTTCGTGATATGAGTACCATACTGTGGTTAGATTATCGGAGTATTTGACTGTGATTTATTTAAATAAATACATTTTACTTTAATGACGGAAAGCATAATATGAAAAACGGATAACGTTCATTTATCTCGGTGATAGATTTCGCGATTCATAAATTTGGTGTAAACTTTCTTGGAGTTTTTAATTAACTTCATTGTTTCTTATCATCTGCCAAAAACATTCTTAGGTTATGTTTTAACCTCGTTCTTATAACTGGTACAGATAAAATAACGCAAACATGGAATACTCTTCTCCTTGCATTAATTTTTGCATCTAGTTGTCATAAATAAACAAAAATCAACATGTGGATTTAAACGAACGTACCAATTGTAACTTTGTAACGTATGATTGCTCGCATTAATTTTCTATCTCTGCTCGCCGCTATTTAGATGCAAGATTATCGTTGTTGAATTGCAAATTATAAATTGAAATCATTTTTTATTATATCTTTCGTGACATGAGTAACTTATTCTGGTTAGATTATCAGAATATTTGGTTAGATTTTATTTAAATAAATGCATTTTTATAATTTCGAAAACGGATGACTGTTATTTATTTGACTGATACATTGCGCGATTGCGTACGTTTCCCTGAGTTTTTAATAAATTTCATTGTTTCTTATCGTCTGCCAAAAAAATTCTTAGGTTATGGTTTAACCTAGTTTTGATAACTGACACACATAAAATAGCGTAAATATTGAATCACCATCTCCTTACATGAATTTCTGCGTTTAACTGATACGGATAAAATAGCGTAAATATTGAATCTCCTTCTCCTTATATGAATGTCTGCGTCTAGCTGTAAATAAACGAAAAGCAAGATGATGGTACGAATGTAATATGGTGGTTGATGATTGGCCGTTCTCTAGCCAATAGCAGTAGCAGCTATAGACAACGCATCCAGACTCCCCGTTAGCATTTTATATTACGGGATGATCTGCCGTCTAATTCAAAATTTTGCAGCTTCCAAAATTGTGTCCAACCTGTTTTATGTAATGGTTTATTAGTTTTTATTTTTCATGGGTGGTGACGCTTCCTTCTGTCCGATTTGTCACCAACCGCCGCAACGCGACACTGTTTTAACCATCTTGGTACACAGAGCACGAAGGATGTATGATAAAAATAACCTTGCTGGTGAATTGGACTATCTCCGGAGAACTTTTTTTAAATAATGGTTATAATCGGGGGCAGATTAGTCGCGCGTTTAAAGGAAGGAATATCGACAGAAAGATTGTATTGATACCAACGAGCCTTTCCTTCTACCGCTTATGGGTGTCATAAATTCTAAATTAAGTATGCTGTTGACTCAACATGAAGTCAAGACAATTTTCAGACCACCCGCAGAAATTAAAAGTTTGGTGGGAAGTATTAAAGATTTTTTTATTTTAAATGGCATTTGGCTACGAGACCATACAGCACTATGTAATTTTGTAGTTTGCAAGTATGTATTGGATCACTTCAGTGTATTATAGGCTCAGCATGGTATAGACGACACAAGACAAACACAACACTTAATTAAAACCACCCATGCACGAGGCCGGACTGGAACCGGCGACCCCTGCAACGCGAGGCTAGCACGCTATCCCCTACGCTGCCGGGGTCGGTAGCATTAAAGATGACCTTGGTTTACGTACGCTAGGTATGTATTATACACCTTGTGAATGTGGCCGTGTTTATATCACTAAAACGCAGAGGTGTATTGTGCTGCGATGTGCTGAACACTCAAGAAATGTTCGTCTTGGTCAAGAAAAGAAATCAGCTGTGTCCGAACATAGCGTCCAAGATGGACATATATTTAATTTCGAAAAAAAAAACTTAATTTTAGCTCGGGTCAGAGATTTTTGGGATAGCATTATAATAGAAGCTGTAGAAATAAGAACAACTGATTATTTAGTTAAAAGGGACACTGGTTATCAACTCAGTGCGGCTGAACCCCAGCTATCAAAATGCTGAATCAGCTTCGTCTCGTTAATGACCAGAAGACTGGATGACGTCATCGCTCTTGATTTTTTTTTTTATTTATTGATTTTATTTTTGATTTTTTTTTATTAGCCTTTGGTCCTGCCGACCATACAGACATCTTCTAGTTTTACAATTATTATATACATTTCAGGCTTGTTATCTTTACTTCCTTTACAACGTGATGCAAGAGTTACACAATTCTTTGTAAGTTGACACATGTCTGTAGTTGTGATTTACATTTATATGATGTATAACTATATTTATTAACTAAATGGCCCTTATTTATATTTCCCTAAATATCTATATTAATGCCGTTATATATAATAGGAAGTATACTTCCTCTCTTATTGTTATATTTATACAGTTTAAACGATTTAAACAAGGTTGGATTGTACAAAGTTATTTACATAACAGAGGAGCTTAATTCGGTTAATACATAATATACACAAAAGTGGTGGTTTAGAATAAACATTGTTTGAATTGGCTTTACCGTGTTTTTCCCCTAATCTTTACTGTTATTGTTTGTCTTGTTTCTTTTGTAATGAATATATTGATGTGAGGCTCTTGCATTGTAAATATCCTTATATTACACACTCATATGAGCTAACCGTCTTTATGGTTGCTTGCTACGTTTTATACATTACAATTTAATGTTTGCTTCACTAAGTAAAATAGCAATCGCCTTGTATACATCTTGTCGTATCGCGCTTGATTGCCTTTTGTTTTCCACCGTTTCCGCGGCAGCGTGTAAACAAATAGTTATCCAGTTGGTCAGTTATCTATGGTTGAAAACAGGGGCTGAGACAGACGCCTTCGAAATGTCCCACAAGCGTGACTTTTTTACACGGCTGGAAGGATAAGAAGATTTTATTTATTTACAACGCCGTGAAAATTCTAGATCTTAGATAATAAACTCTAAGCAAATTAATAACCTTGCTGGGGAAATACAAAATTAGGTAAGTAGTAGATGATTTTGTGTAGTGCTTAGACAACACTCTTAATGTTAAACACAATATTGATTTTTGGTAGCGGTATTACGATTATACGCATGCCCGAACATTGTTGCTTCCGCAAACAAGGCGTAAGATATATAGCGTGCTTGATTGCAATACCTAACCAAAATGTTTAAACTTTTGGTGCTCAGCATGATGCATCATCTGCTCTTTCCCTAAATCAAAAAAAAAAAAAAAATGATATACTGTAAATTTTCCCTTCTCACAAGAGAAGAGAGTAGGATTCCGTTTGAGCCATAGATCCTTTAACACAGGTTGCCAAGTAATCCCGTTTTATTTATTAAAGGAAAGTCTTCTAGGTGTTATTTTTATGCAACAGACAAATTCTGAAAAACTCCCAGCTTCACAAGGAAGGAGCTGACATTGGTTTTAAAAATCGAGGCTGGTCGGTGAGCGGTAACGCTCTGACCTCGCTTTCGGAAGGACGAGGGTTCGAATCCTGGTCCAGGCATCCAGATTTGGGTTTTCCATGGATTCCCCAAATCACTCCGTGATTATTCTGGGATGCTTCCTCCAAAAGCCCATGGTCGAATTCCTTCCCGTTCCTTGTACCCAGTCCTTTTCCTCCTCTAATGACCTAGACGTCGACAAAGCGTAAAGCCATAAGCAAAAAAAAAAAAAAAAAAAAAAAATATCCTAGTAAATAACGCTAGTTTGGTAACATGGTGAGACACGCATTAACTGCCCTAGTTTTGCGCAAAACAAATCAGTTTTAATTAACTCATACTCCGTGTCCTTTGCCTGATTTTTTAAAATGCTTTCGTAGAAAAGAACTTTAAATATGAACGATATTTTCCACATTTTATTCTAGTACAGAAAAATATTGCGAATATTTAGTAAATAACACGATTTATTTTTAGTTTCCTAACACATCAAATACATAAGCTTTATACGAAAGAAACAAATTTTTTATATTAGAACCATTGATGACATTTTCTGCGAGAAGGCGCGATATCATAGTCTTAAAGTGCCAGATGTTTCCATGATGTCGATTTCATCTTCTCTACCATCATCTAAACGATCTGGAATGAAATGGTCGGGGAGGGGGGGGGAGGAGGGAAACTCTAATACCACAATTTTTTTTCTGTTATCACACAGCAACACTAGCAACAGCAGTGTCGTTAAAATAAATTACAAATACTGTACAACCTTGAAAATACTTTAGACAACTTCGTTTTATGTCATTCTCGCCATATTCCTTTCTGTATCTCCATTTGTGAATATGTTAGTGACATACAGCATTTGCTGCAAAGTTGTAATTGATTCCGAAATTATATGTAAGTATAGTTAAAGAAGGTGATATTAACGTCACTTATAAGTACCTCCAATTTTCACAATTTTGCTATAACTTACAAGGAAACCATCTGAGAGAATTAACAGCTATTGAAGCAAATTATAGCGGAACATTAACGGTAAATTTTGAGCATTTACCGTGCTGGTTGAGCAAGCACGCAAGCGTACTGATGAGCACGCATAGTCTGCCTGTACTGAGATTGTCGGGGCCTCGTGTTCAGCGAAATTGCCCCCTGTCTTCATGGCATTTATAAGCCTCTCATTATGCATGATTACACCCCATGAAGCCACATTAAAATATGATTCATAAGTTATGAGGTCAATAACGACAGGCAGGCATGAATATTTAGGCATGCGTGAACAGCGGAATTAGAGGGCCGAAAGCTCAAAATCCGCACCAGCGCCACCTTTGAGGTCACGTCAGGCGGTGAAGTGACCCGGCGTGCCTAGCGTTGTGTAGTGCCTCGCCAGAGCCTGCGTCATGCCCGAAAATGTGACTGCCCTGAATCGGAACACACCTTCAGTTACGTCAACTTCTCTCATGTTGCCTCTCACTTCTCCTTACCTGCGATTATAACGTGAACTAAGAAATAAAATATTTTTTTTAAATTAATATTTTTCCATGATAGTTATGAATTACAGCAATCGTTCATTTTGATTCAAAAAACAAACTTTTCTTTACGTTTCAGTATCCTGTACAGCCATTTCGGCTATCTGATTTGCGATATTTATGAACCTGTCATACATGAATGTAATTATTCTTGTAAGTGTAATAAATTCATATCTTTATTATTACATATTTGGTAGATAAGATTTTGTTTTTTAGTTTATGTAAATAGTTGTCTTCCATGGAAATACGCGATTTTATGTTTTTTTTTTTTTTTTAAATCTTTAATTCTACATTGAGGAAACGGTTCTAACGCCATCTTGTAGAAGTTTCAGGTACCAATAAAGATACTTATGTTAGTTTCTCTTTAGTAAGAGTAAGGAACTGCGCACCATTTCTTGTATATATTTGATATCTCGAAAACGGCTCTAATGATTTGGATGAAATTTCATATGTAGGTAATGTTTTACCCAAATAGGCGTCTTCCCCAAAAAAAAAAAAAAAAAAAAAAAAAAAAACCTGAGCATTTCTTGTATTTCGTATTTCGGAAATGGCTCTAACGCCACCTCGTAGGAGTCTGAGGCACAAATAAGCAAATCCACCCCCCCCCCCCCAAAATATCGAATGTAGCATTACAATGTCATCACGTAGAAGGTTGATGTACCAATAAGCTTGAACCGGCTTTAAATATTAAGATAATAATCGTAAAATGAAAATGAACAAAAACCGTTATTTATTTAAATTAAAACGTTGAACTATGTGCATTCATGAATTTTATTTACCCGACTGCAGTTTTTACGTTGGTAGGTATGAAGTATATTAAACTTATAACAAATATGGAGCGATCTGGCAGCTCAAATGTGATTAGCGGAAGAAAAGTGGTTAAGGTGTTTGCTCTCAAAAAATTCTGGCTCCGATCCCGGCTTCAATTCCCGGTGAGGACAAGACATTTGTAATTGATCATATGAGCTACACTAGGACGTTCCATGATACGGATTCCACATTAAACTGTAGCTCCCAGAGTAAAGGAACTGACCGTCCTACTTCTGATACAATGCCTTAGTATGCCTTCTTCTGAAGGATTCAGACAACCTCCGGGTTGTGGACTAAGTTAGGTTTTTATAATATACAATGTCCATATATCTGATCTATCCAATCTAATACTATTACATGAGCAAACCTAGGGTGGTGGTGTAACGGTTAGCGTTCTGGCCTCGCATTCGGGAGGACGCCGATTCGAATCCCCGTCCGAACATCCAGATTTAGGTTTTCCATGGTTTCCCAAATCACTCCAGGCAAATGCCGGGATGCTTCCTTAAAACAACCAGGGCCGAATTCCTTCCCATTCCTTGCCCCTCATCCTTTCCCGTCTCTAAAGACCTCACTGTTAAAAGACGTTAAGCAGTTAAAAAAAAAAAAAAAACCATGAGCAACTCTTGTACATAGCTGAAATAAATTTCTCACAAACTTCTCTAAGGGTTTTGATGAACGCAAATCGAAATATGCCGAGTGAAGATCGGTCACTCAAGTGCTATAATAACTCCATGTGGTCGTAGTGATGTGATGACAGGGTTTCTACTGGCTACTCATTCCGCCACTGTTGTAGTCACCTTAACCGAACGCGGTAAACCTTCCGGATATAAAGGACAACAGTTTAACGTGCACTCCGAGCCACAAACGCGTTCTGATTTACTTCACATTACACAGAAAGCTGTGTCAGAGGTGAAGGTCGGATTAAGGGCCTATGAAAATCCTCGGCGAGCCAGGGATTCGAACCGGAGACCTTTCAATCTTTAGTCAAACGCCTTAACCATTGAGCCATCATACCTCTAACCCTGTAAGTACGAAGCGCTATCTGTGTAATCTCACATAAATATAATCAGATCAATTGTTGTTTCTCCCCCCCCCCGCCCCGCCCCCAATCTGGGTTTTAAGACTTTTAGCTTCCACTTGTATACTGGTATTTCGATATAAGTGTTGCAAAGGAAACAAAAAATTCCGCTAATGGAGACCTAGCATACGTGAATTAAAGAGCTATTTTTCATTCTCATGCAACGAATGGATTTTCTTTAAAAAAAAAAAAAAAATAAGAATAATGTTTAATGGTAGCTAGTGGCATTTCGTTATCAATGTAATAATATGAACGAACAATCCGTACACCATGGAACATTAGTGCATTAGTTGCTCTCCATATTATTAACGTTATGGGGTTGAGATATTGAATGTAAAGTTTTAGTTTCTTGATGGTATTTTGAACTGCATGATCATATAACGCATAACGAATTACGGTACAAGTTTACGTGCTTTATTTGTTATCCATATCAAGCAAAAGGATGATTATTTTTCTTCTTCCTTGCACTTACCTCAATATTGCAGGGACTGCTTTTCTCAGTATGCGACGTGTTTGGGATTTGTCACTGAGCCTGACGCATTCTGGAGAGGAAAGTTGCGTTTCCATCTATCTGCGAAACGTTTAACTTTGTTTTGTGTGTGCTTAATGTATTCATTTTACCTGTGTAATGTGTAGTTTATCATGTTCAGATTGAGTATCATCCCACTATTCGCCTTTGTGATTGCGGAAAATCCACCAACAATCTCTAATCAGTATGCCCGGTGTGCGCGGACCAGGAATCAATCCAGCCCATTATACCTCCTCAGTCCAGTATACGTCTCCCTTGCTCATAGAGCCTCACTCGTGGATAAGGAGATGAATGATAATTGATGTAGAAAAAAATACATATAAAATAGAGTCTATTTTTTGTAGAACGTGATGCAGGCTAAATACTATTGGTCATATTTTGATAGAGTTTTGTTTGACGTACAACCAGGGGATCCGGGGGTAAAATAAGGTATTTTAATTTTTCCGATGAACTCGACCAACTTAAACACTACCAGTAAGAATTTTATGGGTTTTCAAGTAATGTATAGCCCGATGCCCAGCGGGTAAAATGAGGTACGTTTCATTTTGGTATCGTGTTTTAAAGCCGATAAATTTAAAGTAACTTTTTGGTTGAACGTAATTCATGTAAAAAATGTTGGTCGGATTTTAAGGGTATCTGATTTAATTCAGCCTATATCTCATGATCCCATCTGTAAAGTAGGGCATGTTGCCATTTGATGAGATCTCAAAATTTCGAGAAATTTAATAACTTAATATCAATTTTTTGTTGGAAACAATTCACACAACATATTAGGTTTCGTACTTTGGTGAGATTTCGATTAATGTATATTCCGTGGCATCCGGGTAACGTAATGCACGGAGTGTCATAAAGTCGACAAATTCGAAATAATTTTTCTTTAGATTTGATTCTTGAGGAAAAAAAAAAAAAAAAAATACTGGTATGGTTTGGATATGCCTAACCGCAGGTAAAATAGGGTATGTTTCCGTTGACGTTACCTCGTAAAGTTGAGTAATTTAAGAAATTAATATCAATTTTTCGTGAAACGTGATTCACGTAAAAATTGTTGGTCAGATTTTGATGATGTTTCGATTAATGTTCAACCCGTGATCTCGTCATGTGACTTTGGAAAGCTGAGAAATTTAAATAAATGTGTCCAAAAATTAGTATTCAGTCAAAGGGAAATTACGTTTTGCAGTCAAAATGTTTATTGTGATTTAAACCTACTAGTGGGTATTATTTTGAGGAATGAAGTTTTTATTTTGCTGTGGAGATCCTTCATGTTAAGGAGAGCCAAAAGGGGCTTGACGAAATTAGCTTTAGATAGAAATTTGCACTTTAACAGACAACGCAAATGAAGTTGCGCTCAACAGCTAGTGGAAACATAATATTTAAAAAAAAAAAATATAACATTCTCACATCTTACACCATCTTTATACCATTAACACCAAATGGATTCGCATAACTATTTCGTATCACTTTTCTTTTATATGACGGTGATAAAAACAATTTACT